>CM038669.1:285031359-285560858 GCA_021605145.1 Aegilops bicornis
TGATTCCTGCTGACCAAAGTGCCATGAAATTTATTAGGGGCAACGACCGAAGTAGAGGCCCTCAAGAAGGCGCTGGCCGCGGTCGAGGACAAGGCGGCCAAGGATCAGGCCGCACGCGAAAAGCAGGAGGCCCGGGTTAATGAGGTCCAGCAAGAGCTCCAGGACGCCGTCAAGAAGTGCGAGTCCTTGGAGCGCGACTTTAAGGAGCAAGAGTCTGAACTTGCCAAGGCCCGCCAGAGCACACAAGATGCCCGGGCTGAAGCCCAGGGTGCCCTCCAGGAAATCCAGTCGGCCAAGAAGATCACGATGGGTAAGGCTTTCATTATGCAGAGCACATATGTGAATGAAAGGTTCCTTTTACTTACCCGAATTTGGAGCTCTCCAGGGGCGTTTGTTGATCTGCCGCACAGCGTGTCAGACGCTGCGGAATTCTATCAAGCCGAAGAGGGGTGCTCTACGGCGAAGCTGTTCTGGTCGCAATACCTTGGACCAGAACATCAAGTGCCCTTTAGCGATTAGCTGAAACAGCTGGTCGAGCTGCATAGGGCGGCCAAACTAGCCATGATGGATTTGATAATCCGGCTATGGCCTGCCGAAGCCATTCCCAGCAGCTACTTCGGACTCGTGAAGCGGCTCGTTAGTGCCTGCCCTTGGCTTGAAGCCATCAAGCGGTCGGTCTGTATTGACGGTGCGCGAATGGCCTTTGCCCGCGCCAAGATGCACCGGGCAAAGATGGATGCCACGAAGCTGATGACCGAGGGACCGCCCGAGAGGAAGAAGCAATGCAGACCCTAACTGTATTTTGACAGTGTCCTGGAGGGATCCCGCCTTGTGGCGGAGCAATGTGCTAAGGATATCATATTCTCATGAACGCACTCATGTTATCCTGTCATGTATTATGAAACAGATCTGTTATGTAATATAATGTATGTTATTTAAAATTTTACCTCCTGTGCGGCCATTTTGTTAAATCTGAGAGTTGGCGATTAAATGCTTCGCTTTACGTAGGTGAATGCAGGGGGTGTTCAGGATAAATCTAAACACTCTTTATCCAAGGTTTTGGTCCTTTAAGGAGGTGTTTAGTGCAATGAACAAGGCAATCGGACTATACGGCTTTATCACCCTCACATAGCCATAGGAGTTTGACGAAAAATTTAGGCGCAGCCCCTAGTGTTCGGAAGTCCGGACTTGGGATGCTGTAAACACCCGATCAGATAAAAACTGATTCCTCGCACAATGCGGAAAAAATCTCTAAGGATTTGAAACCTCTCGAAAAGCTGACCAGCTCTCGCCGCATCATGATAGTCAATTTTCGGCTTTCTCTACTAAGGTGCTCGTCCGAAAGAACCGGGACACAATCACAGTAGTTCTCCCTTTACTACCCTACCCGATATAGCGGAACGTAAGGTAGTAAGCATAGGAGCCGGGCAACCCAACTATTTACCAAAGACATGATTCGGAGCCGATGCATATAATGCTATAAGTTCGGGGTGCCGAACTGTACTGTAAAAGTGTTCGGACTTTATTGCCGTATTGCGGGGTATGATGAAGCCCCTGGCGAATTAAGGCGTACCAGAGTGTACGGGTGCAATTGATAAAAAAATATAAAGACAAGGAAAAAAATCAAGTGATAAGCTGACGCCGCAAATATTGAGCCGCAAATTATTTTCCATTGTAATTCGATTAATACATCAAGGCATATTTGTACAAGTAATGCGATAAGCAAATAAGGCTATTTGACATGCCATGACCAAGGGCGAGCTGCGTGCAGGTATTTAAAATAGGTATAACGATCATTAGCAGCCCCTTAATCCTCCCTTCCCCCTATATATAGAGGTGGAGAGAGGGCAGCCGGACCCATAGAGATCTATTCGTGCCACAGTGCTGCCCTTCTTCTCTCTCATAGCCATCTTCTTCTCCGTAGTGCTTATCGAAGGTCTGCTGAGATTTCTCCACCACCACCGCCACCATGCCATCATGCTGCCAGAGGACTCAAGCTACTACTACACCTTCGCTCGCTGGATCAAGGAGGTAAAGGTGTCATCAAGCCGTACGTGTGTTGAACATGGAGGTGCCATCCGTTCAACACTTGGATCAGAGTTCGTGGGACGGATCATGATTGGATCGCGAAGAAGTTCGACTACATCAACCGCATTTCTTAACGCTTCCTGTTAGCGATCTACAAGGGTATGTAGATCCAATATCTCCTTTCGTAGATGGTCATCTCCTAGTTGGATCGTGGTGAGCATAGGAACTTTTTTGTTTCCCGTGCAATGTTCCCCAACAATCAGCCCCCCAAATGCTACTACAACCAATTTGACTGAAGAAACTTTGAATCAAAAAATGGGAGCACATATGTTGGGAGCGACAAGGTTTCCCTACGCCCAAGTTTCTCATATGGGAACATATCATGGATGGTGACGTAAACTTATCTGAGTTTGTCGTCTTCCTTATCGTTCCCAATAAGGAGAAGTTGTCGGGGACCAATGTGTTGGCTTGTTTTACCTTTTCTTCTTCCCAGAAAGTCTGTCTGCAGTGGAACCCTGCTGTTAACTCCGGATTAAAAAGGCAAGGGAGAAGCAGATGCACGCGATCCTTTGTTAATCATAACAAAGCTAAAGTTAATTAAACATGCATGCAAGTTTCGTGCCGGTGCTTCGTTTTATTATCTTTGCACAGGGTGTGCGCCTGGCATTGTACAAAGGGTTACAAGTCCAAGGGACTAGGCTTGTACAAAACATGCTACTGGGGGAAGGCCCGGCAACCGCGCCCTATGGGTAGAACTTACGAGGATGCTCAATATTCCCTGAGTTATGCATTGGGATGTCATCTTCGGTCTCTAGACGGATTACGCTAGTTCTGGTGACACGTACTAACCGGTAAGGGACCTTCCCACTTCGGTGTCAACTTGTTTGAGCCCTTGGCGGACTGAACACACCTAAGGACAAGGTCACCTTCCTCAAGGCTCCGGGCGTGAACCCTATGGCTATGATAGCGGCGCAGGGCTTGCTAGTATCGTGCAACACGTACAGCTGCCCGGAGACGGTTCTCCTCGAGGAGCATGGCATCGTCATGTCGTAGCTGCTCTTGCGCTACTTGATACGTCTCCAACGTATCTATAATTTTTTATGTATTTATGCCATGTTTATAATATTTCTACATGATTTTGGTATGATTTGGTTAGAGCTAACCCGGCTGACGCTGTTTTCAGCAAAACTACCGTGGTGTTGTTTTTGTGCAGAAATAAAAGTTCTCAGAATGCGCTGAAAATCAACGGAGATTTTTTCTGGAAAATATAAATAATACTGGAACAAAAAGTTATCGGTGGGAAGTCCCATGGGGGCCACGAGGGTGGAGGGCGCGCCCACTCCCCTGGGGCGCGCCCCTATGCCTCATGGACTCCCCATGGGTCCCCCAAACTTGTTATCGACGCCAACCTCTCCTATAAATGCAGAAACCCCAAGAAAATAACCTAGATCGGGAGTTCTGCCGCCGCAAGCCTCTGTAGCCACCAAAAACCTCTCGGGAGCCCGTTTCAGCACCCTGCCTGAGGGGGAATCCATCACCGGTGGCCATCTTCATCATCCCGGTGCTATCAATGATGAGGAGGGAGTAGTTCACCCTCGAGGCTGAGGGTATGTACCAGTAGCTATGTGGTTGATCTCTCTCTCTCTCTCTCTCTCTCTCTCTCTCGTGTTCTTGATTTGACACGATCTTGAAGTACCGCGAGCTTTGCTATCATAGTTGGATCTTATGATGTTTCTCTCCTCTACTCTCTTGTAATGGATTGAGTTTTCCCTTTGAAGTTATCTTATCGGATTGAGTCTTTAAGGATTTGAGAACACTTGATGTATGTCTTGCATGTGATTATCTGTGGTGACAATGGGATATTCACGTGATCTACTTGATGTATGTTTTGGTGATCAACTTGCGGGTTCAGTGACCATGTGAACTTATGCGTAGGGGTTGGCACACGTTTTCGTCTTGACTCTCCGATAGAAACTTTGGGGCACTCTTTGAAGTTCTTTGTGTTGGTTGAATAGATGAATCTGAGATTGTGTGATGCATAAAATCATACCCACGGATACTTGAGGTGACATCTAGGTGACATTAGGGTTTTGGTTGATTTGTGTCTTAAGGTGTTATATTACTACGAACTCTCGGACCGTTTGTGACACTTATAGGAATAGCCCAATGGATTGATTGGAAAGAATAACTTTGAGGTGGTTTCGTACCCTACAATAATCTCTTCGTTTGTTCTCCGCTATTAGTGACTTTGGAGTGACTCTTTGTTGCATGTTGAGGGATAGTTAATGATCCAATTATGTTATTATTGTTGACAGAATTTGCACTAGTGAAAGTATGAACCCTAGGCCTTGTTTCCTACCATTGCAATACCGTTTTCGCTCACTTTTATCATTAGTTACATTGCTATTTTTATAATTTCAGATTACAAAGACCTATATCTACCATCCATATTGCACTTGTATCACCATCTCTTCGCCGAACTAGTGCACCTATACAATTTACCATTGTATTGGGTGTTGAGGGAGTCCTGGATAAGGGGGTATCCGGATAGCCGGACTATATACTTTGGCGGATTGTTGGACCGTGAAGATACAAGACTCAAGACTTCGTCCCGTGTCCGGATGGGACTCTCCTTTGCGTGGAAGACAAGCTTGGCGATCCGGATGTTAGATCTCCTTCTTTGTAACCGACTCTGTGTAACCCTAGCCTCCTCCGGTGTCTATATAAACCGGAGGGTTTAGTCCATAGGAGAAGAACAATCATAATCATCATAGGCTAGCTCCTAGGGTTTAGCCTCTACGATCTCGTGGTAGATCAACTCTTGTAATACTCATATTATCAAGATCAATCAAGCAGGAAGTAGGGTATTACCTCCATCGAGAGGGCCCGAACCTGGGTAAAACATCGTGCCGCCTGCCTCCTGTTACCATTAGCTTTAGACGCACAGATCGGGACCCCCTACCCGAGATCCGCCGGTTTTGACACCGACATTGGCGCTTTCATTGAGAGTTCCTCTGTGTCGTCGCTGCAAGGCTCGATGGCTCCTTTAATTATCAACAACAACACGGTCCAGGGTGAGACTTTTCTCCCCGAACAGATCTTCATGTTCGGTGGCTTCGCACTGCGGACCAATTCGCTTGGCCATCTGGAGCTGATCGACAGCTATGCCCCTAGCCATCAAGTCAGGTTCGGAAACTTGAACTACACGGACGATATCCACGGAGACTTGATCTTCGACGGATTCAGGCCTATGCCAGGAGCGCTGAACAGTCACGACGAGCACGGCTTAGACCTGCTGTCAGACAATATTCGGGATATCGCACCTGCGATAGCTCCGGACCTAAATCCGGGGCAGATCGCGTCGTCCAAGGACGGGTGGATGGACCCCGCCCCCGAGGCCGCATACTCATCGGTGGTAGAGCCGAACACAGACTCCACCCCCAAGGAAGTATGTGTCACCGGACCCCCGGAGTTGTGTCCGGCTGTAGGTTCCAAACCGCGTGCACCCGAGCCCACCGAATCCGGTTGGGCTCCGGTAATGGAGTTCACCGCTGCGGATATCTTTCAGCACTCGCCCTTCAGCGACATGCTGGATTCATTAAGGTCTCTCTCTTTGTCAGGAGACTCTTGGCCGAACTATGTCCGTCTCGAGTGGGAAGCAGGCGACGAGGAAATTCGCTGCCCACCCAACACCCACTTCATTGCCACTGTTGACGATTTGACCGACGTGCTTGACTTCGACTCCGAGGACATCGACGGTGTGGACGACAATGCCGGAGAAGAAAAGGAACCGCCGCCCACGGGGCGCTGGACAGCCACCTCCTCGTATGATATATATATGGTGGACACTCCCACAGAAACCAATGGCGATGAGGCAACAGAGGATAACCCCTTACGGAAGAAATCAAAGCATGGGCATCATCGTCGCCGCTCCAAGCCCCGCCACAGCAATACCAGCACATGAAACGAAAATAATCCGGATGGTGCCGAAGATGAATACAATCCCGATCATCCTGCCTTCGAGCAGGCCGAACAGGAAGACGGGTAGGATAGCCCAGATGAACAGGCGACGGATGGATAATCGGAGGAGAACAACCACATGCATCCCTCTGAAGACGAGGTGAGCCTCGGCGATGATGAATTCGGCGTACTTGAGGATCCCGTAGAGCAGGTTCGCTTCAAGCAACGGCTTATGGACACTGCAAGAAGCCTGAAAAAGAAGCAGCAGCAGCTCCAAGCTGACCAAGATCTGCTCACAGACAGATGGACTAAGGTCCTGGCAGCCGAGGAATACGGACTCGACCGCCCCACCAAAGGGTACCCAAAGCACAATTTGCTACCTCAACTTGAGAAGGAGGTCCTAATGCCCACACCCCGACGCCAATACATCACGGTCCGGGGCAATACGCAGGAAACGCGAGGCAGCATCCATAAACCTCGACGCAACAGACATAAGCGTCACAAAAATAATGATGACGCCCAAGACACGGCAGTCGGTGCCGGATTCCCCGGCTCCCAGTCCGGTCAGCGGAAAGAGAACAACACAGGCCCATCCGGCCCGGGCAGCATACTCGACCAACCATGCCAAATTCGTGGTACCCCTGGAATGACAGCCAATCGTACCAATAGAGAATGCCGGATCTTCAAAACAAAATGGCCGGTCGTGCGCCGGAAACAATAAAAAGGGGTCTCAAAGCTATGAAGACAATGAGGAGCCCAGACCATCAAACATTATGAGGTAAAAGAAAAATCCTCCGCAAACCAACAAGGGAACGAACGTGTACTCCTCGGGATGCCGACACAACAATACAAGTCACCCTGCGGTACAGAAATACGGCCGATCATCTCCGATCACACAGACCGTCCAGCCAATTTCAACCATGGCAATTCAATTGCACTTACCATCGACCCAACAGTTGATGGGTTCCACCTCACACGAGCCCCTATTAGCATAAACAGCAGCCCAAACTTGCTGCGCAGTTCACCAGATAGGTATTGATCGCTCGAGGATCAAACCCACTAAAAACATCTTTTAAAAAATGTCGTTCCAGGTGCAAAGGCCAAGTTTTACACGCCCACCACCCTGGAGGTGGTCTTCGGATCACCAAACAAACACCATACCGAAGAGTAAGTCTTCGGCATTGTCCCCTTATACAGTAACTATTATATACTACCGGGATGAGCCGCGTTGGCTCGACTCAACGCGGTACCACACCATGCCAAACCCACAAGACACAGTCACAATTATGGGCAAGGCCGAACTCCACCCCGATACGGGAAAGTATATCGTCGCTGAGCTAGCGAATTGTGCCTTTCTATCGAACCTCGATTCGACAGCCAACCCCCCGGACACCAACAAAGGAGTCCGAGCTACTTTACGGCATGATAGCCCGGCTCGACCAGGCTCTGATCAAGCACCCGCGGTTCAACCACCCTAAGACACGCAAATGCCTCTAAGAATTTTTCTTTACAGGCTGACTTTTGCGCAGAACAGGACTGGCGACATGGAATCAGCTCGGACGCACAAAGAGGGAATACACAAGTATTCCCCAAGAAGACAGTCCGGATACACTTCGGATCCAGACACAGCTTCTTCCCGTCCGGTCGCAACAGGTTCCGCCAGTATACCTCCTTTCATAGCATAAACCATACTTATATGCATAGACGTGTCACTCCACTACAGCACGTAGAACTATATAACACTTACCGGCCGTCATTCCTCATTGACGCCCTTTTCGTCATAACGGCACTCGCACATAGTGTCATGCCCCACTATGACAGGGGCTTCATTGTCCTCATAATATGGGAACAAAGTCCGGCCACCCTCTCGGTCGCTTGGCACCCCGAATGTATAGCACTATATGCATCAGCTCTGAATCATGTCTTGGGTCATTAGTTGGGTTTGCCCTGCTCCCATGTTTTGGTACCTTACATTCCGCTCCATCGGCTAAGTTAGCACTGGGAGAACTACTGCGATTGTGTCCCTGTTCTTCAGGACGAGCACCTCAGTAGAGAAAGCCGAAACCGATCGTCATGATACAGCCGAGAGCTGGTCGGCTATTCGAGAGGTTGTAAAATCTTTAAGGATTTATTCCGCATAATGCCATAACAATGCAGAGTGCGACAGATCGGTCTTCCGATCAGGCGCTATTCGAGCCCCTAAATGCGGTCTTAGAACACCGAGGGTTGCGCCTACCATACTCGAATTCCTATGGCTAAGTGAGAGTGATAAAGCCCTATAGTCTGATTGCTTGGTTCGTTGTGATGAACACCTCCTTCAATGACCCAAAAATGGGATAAAGAGTGTTCAGGTATGTCCCGAACACCCCCGTACTTTCTACGTGGGGGCAGAAGCCGACGACTGGCCAACTCTCAGGATTCATATATATCAAACGGCCGCACAGGAAGAAAAAACATTCATATAACAGGCAATAAATAATAACAGTGCCAATGTCCCGTATTACAAAGGACAGCATGACTGCCTTCAGGGAAATATAATGTCTTTGGTACATTGTTCCGCCACAAGGCGGGCTCCTTTCAGGACGCCATCATAATATAATTCGGGCTTGCGGTGCTCCTTACCCTCCGGTGGTCCCTCAGTCATCAGCTTTTCAGCATCAAGCTTCCCCCAGTGCACCTTCGCATGGGCAAATGCCATGCGTGCACCTTCTATACAGACCGGCCACTTAATGACTTCGAGCCGAGGGCAAGCACCAACAATCCGCTTCACGAGTCCGAAGTAACTGCTTGGAATTGGCTCAGCGGGCCACAGCCAGACAACTAAGTCCCTCATGGCTAGTTCGGCCGCCTAGTGCAGTTTGATCAGCTGCTTTAGCTGATCGACAAAGGGCACCGGCTAATTCGGCGCCACATACTGCGACCAGAAATGCTTTTCCAAAAACTTCTTCTCCTAAGCCCGGTAGAATTGAGCAGCATCAGATATGCTGCGTAGCAGGTCTGCAAACGCCCGTGGAGAAACAATAATTCAATTTGTCACTTTGAATTTCTCCTGTTACTATATAAAAATCGCTTTGAGTAAAAAGCCTTACCAGCCGCAATCCTCCTCGCCTCCTGAATGTTCTTCAAAGCACCTCGGGCTTCCTCCTGAACTTCATTTGCGGCTTGGAGAGCTTGGGCGAGTTCAGATTCTTTCCCTGCTAGACTCTGCTCCAAGGTCTTGCTTTTCTTCACGGCCTCCTGGAGCTCTCGTTCAGCTTCAATGACCCTGGCCTCGTGCTTCTCGCGAAGAGCCTGCTCCGCAGCGGCCTTCTTGTCGGCTTCGGCCACAGTCTTCTTCAGCGCCTCAATTTGGGCATTTTCTCCTAGAGCACACAGTACAAATGATTTCATCAGGCACAACTACTCATTTGTGCTTAACTTGTCAAAGGTTTCGACATATCTTGCTTGTCCTCCAACTACTTCTTCACTCGGCCAAGTTCTTCTTCGTCCCGCTCCAGAATCTGCTTTAGTCCGGACACTTCCGCAGTATGTGAGGCGGTCGTCGCTACACATGCCTGTTTTCAAACAAAGAGATATATGTCATTAACTGAGTCTCCTGCGAAACGAAAATTTGATCCCCTGTCCGGTTCTCTCCCTTTCGCCGGACAGTGCATCAGGGGCTACCGTTCATACTATGACAATCTTCAAAGGTTTCTAAAAACATACCTCAAAGCCTTTTATAAGGCTAATGCAGGATTCATTCAGTCCGCTCTCAGCGGACTGAATCTTTTCAATCACCGCACCAATAAGGGCGCGATGTTCATCAACGATGGACACAATCTTTAGCGCTGTCGATAGGCCTCCCTGCGGCTCTGCTTGGATAGAGGTTGCCGGCGGAGCGGGCTTGCCTCCTTCCGTCAAGGGGGGCCGCCTGCCTGATCCTGGAGCTTCAAAGGTCTCCAGGACCGTGTCCGGCTGCGGGCCGAATCTAAAATCGCCCCCGCCGTCGACATTCATGGGAACCGTTGCTCCCGTGTATCCGGCCCCAGAGGTGTGCCGTCCCTAGTCTGGGTCCTGCTGAGACGACACCTCCGCCCAGGCTTCGGGGAAGGGGCCTCCGGAGGCATCTGCTCTCCGGGGCATCCGAGCTCAGTGAATCCTCTAATGAGGACTATTTGGCGCGAGACCTCGCCGGGCTGCACAAAGTATGGCACAAGTTAAAATATTGCACCTTAGTAATCCTGGGCGCTTAGGCGTGTTCGGATTTCGTGTACTCACGATTTTACCAGGGGCTGGGCCCTGGGATCCCACTCCGGGCTGCTATTGGTAGCCGTGGTGGACGCCTCTGGAAGGGGATTTTTTCCCCTCTTCGGCGATTCAGCCTCCAAGGATGAGGAGGCCGTCCTTTTCTTCCCTCCCCGTGGAGGACTCGTCTTCTTCCTCCTCCTCTTCATCTTCGGAGGAAAGATGGGCGTTCGAGTCTTCGGATTTTTTGTCCGAAGCACCGCGGCGATGGAGGCCGCTCCGGGTCTCCTTGGCCTCCTTGAAGGCCTCTTTCTTTGGCGCCTTGTAAGGCGCTGGGACCAGCATCTTCGTCAGAAGAGGTCCTGCCGGTTCCTCCAGCAGCGGGGCCGGACAATGTATCTGCCCCACCTTCTTCGTCCATTCCTGGGATAATTGCGGAAAGCGTGGTAAAGTGTCTCCCTCGGGATATGCCAGCTAAAAATGGATAGACAAAACATAGCGATAACTTACCGGACTTGCGGAGCGGGACAGTTGATACCCGCGGTCCTCGGCGGATCCCGGCCATGGTTTGCCGGACTTGAAGAGCACCTTCCAGATATCCTTGTGTGAGGAGCCGTAGAGCTCCCGCAGGGTCTGGTGCTCGGCCGGGTCGTATTCCCACAAATAACAGGCCCGGTGCTGGCAAGGGAGAACCAGGCGAACTAACATCACCTGGACTACATTGACGAGTTTGACATCCTTGTTTACCACACCGTTGACGCATGTTTGGAGCACTGACAGCTCATCGGATGAGGACAAGTTTAGGCCCTTCTTGGGCCAGGACGTGAGCCGCAGGGGGGCTCCGGATCTGAATTCGGGAGAAGCGGCCCACTTTTTACCGCGTGGCTCAGTCATGTAGAACCACTGCTGCTGCCACTCCTTGACGGAATCATTGAAGGTGCCTGTCGGCCATGTGACCTTGGGCATCTTGCTCACCATGGCGCCGCCGCACTCGGCGTGCTAGCCGTTCACCACCTTGGGCTTCACATTGAAGATCTTCAGCCATAAGCCGAAGTGGGGCGAAATACGGAGAAAGGCCTCACACACGACGATAAACGTCGAGATGTTAAGGAAAGAATTAGGGGACAGATAATGAAAATCAATCCTGTAATAATACATGATGTCGTGAACAAATGGGTGAAGGGAAAACCCTAGCCCACGGACAAAATGAGGAAGAAACACGACCCTCTCGTGAGGCTCCGGATTAGGGACAATCTGTCCCGCCGTCGGAAGACGGTGGCCGATTTTCTTGGCCAGGTACCCGGCCTCTCGAAGCTTTTTAATATCCTTCTCCTGGACGATAGAGGTCATCCATTTGCCTCCTGCTCCGAATCCGGACATCTTCGGAGAGCCTCTTTTTGGTGGAGAAGATGAGCGCTTGGGCGCTAGGGCTCGAGCGAAGGGGAATGGACGAGCGAAAGGAAAAGGCGTGGGTAAAGAAGAAGAGGCCTTATCTCTTTATAGAGGCCACAAAAACTTTTGTGCCTCCCTACCTGCCTGGTGGAACCTGCTCGTTCCCCACTCGCCACGATTGGCGGTACGGTTGGATTTCCCGCGCCCGTATTGATGGGAATCCCGTAATGAGGGGAACGCGATCTCTACTTCGACGTGGCATCCCAATAAAACCGCCTTGCAGTGCGTGTCGTGGCAGGCCGGAAAAAACCAGTTCAGATTAAGCCAGGCTGCGGCGTAAGCGCACACCGTGAAAAATTGTCAACAGATTAGATTTGTAAAGTGTTATGCTCTCTACGGTGGTGTGCGGAAATTATCTTACAGAGCCGGACACGATCCTCAATCTACTTTGGAGTATTTGGAGATGGAACCCGCCTTGCAATGTCGAAGACAATCTACGTGCCGGACTCATCGTCATTGAAGCCTGGTTCAGGGGCTACTGAGGGAGTCTTGAATAAGGGGGTATCTGGACAGCCGGACTATATACTTTGGCCGGACTGTTGGACCGTGAAGATACAAGACTCAAGACTTCGTCACGTGTCCGGATGGGACTCTCCTTTGCGTGGAAGACAAGCTTGGCTATCCGGATGTTAGATCTCCTTCTTTGTAACCAACTCTGTGTAAACCTAGCCTCCTCCAGTGTCTATATAAACCGGAGGGTTTAGTCCATAGCAGAAGAACAATCATAATCATCATAGGCTAGCTCCTAGGGTTTAGCCTCTATGATCTCGTGGTAGATCAACTCTTGTAATACTAATATCATCAAGATCAATCAAGCAGGAAGTAGGGTATTACCTCCATCAAGAGGGCCCGAACCTGGGTAAAACATCGTGTCGCCTGCCTCCTATTACCATTAGCCTTAGACGCACAGATTGGGACCCCCTACCCGAGATCCGCCGGTTTTGACACCGACAGGTGTGTTGGGGACACAAGAGACTCTTTGTTATTTGGTTGCAGGGTTGTTTGAGAGAGACCATCTTCATCCTACGCCTCCCACGGATTGATAAACCTTAGGTCATCCACTTGAGGGAAATTTGCTACTGTCCTATAAACCTATGCACTTGGAGACCCAACAACGTCTACAAGAAGAAGGTTGTGTAGTAGACATCAAGCACTTTTCTGGTGCCGTTCCGGGGAGGATAGGTAAGCGGCACTAACACCCCGTCAACTAAGCTCTTTTCTGGCGCCGTTGCCAGGGAGGTTAGTGCTTGAAGGTATATCTTTAAATCTTGCAATTGAATCTTCTAGTTTCTTGTTTTATCACTAGTTTAGTCTATAAAAGAAAACTACAAAAAAAATGGAATTGAGGGTGCCTCATATGCTCCATCTTTTTAATGTCTTTCGTGAAAATAAGGATTCCGATAATTGTGCCAAAGTGTTAGAAGAAGAATGCATCAAAATATTTGGCACTAGATCTTTGAATGATGAGCATGACTGCAATGTTGTTAGTATGAACTCTTTGAATATCCATAGCACTAATGATGATTGCACTAGTCATGGTGAAAATGTCTCTTATTAGCATGTCAATTTTTGTGGAGTGCATAGAGTTTGCAAATACACACCAAATAGGGAAGATAGATTTTGCAAGAGGCATAAGTATTTCGAAACTAAATGGTTGCAAGAGAGGCTAGATGTTCGTGCTGGAAATTTAAAATTTCTTTGCCATACTTGTGAACTTTGCAATGAACATGCTCATTTAAATCTCCAATGCAAACTGTTTCATGATTGAATCGTGTCCAAAAATTGTGATGACTTGATTTCCCTTGCACATCATAATGAACTTAGTTTGCTTTTGGGTTATGAAGAAATGAAACGTATAATTAAGGATATTCCAGATTATAACCTTGAGAAATTTCTTGATATTGATCTAGATGAAATTTATATGTATTGTGCGGTGAATTGCATTGAAAATCCTTATATTTCCAATTACATAACAACAAGAAAACAAATAGAAGGTGAAGAGAATACTAATGAAAGAGAAGAGACTTGCCAATGTCCTCCTATTATTTATTATGATGAATTAGGTAACGAGGAGGAGCCTTCTATTCAACCAATCTCACTAATAAGGAGCTCCAAAAAGAGGATTAGACCCACACATAATGTGAAGAAGAAAAATAAAAGACGGAGAAGCAAAGCTAAAAAGGTATCCCTCCCAAATGATGTTGCTCCTATTACTCATTGTGATGATGATAATTGCAATAATATTGGTGCTATCCATACTATTAATGATGAGAGTGATTATGCTTATGATATGAAAAGGCCCAAGCTTGGGGACGCTAGGTTTGATGATAATGACATGTTTGAGAATTTATTTGCTGCAATTAATTTTGTCCCAAGCTTAGGGATGCAATGCTTATTGAAGATGATATTTTTAACCCCCCAAGTTTTGATATGCAAATTTATTATGATGATAGCATGCCTCATATTTATGGTGATTATATTGATGAAAGTGGGTTTGGAAGAGTGTCAACTTTAGGAAGTAATGATCCCACTATTTTGGAGGGTGTTGAATCTTATTGTGACAATTATCAAAGTGGATTTGGAGAGGTCATGACTTTATTTAGTAATGATTCCACTATCTTGGAAGAGGTTTCAATTGATTATGATGAGAACAAAGTTGCTACTTATGATGATTATTGTGATCACACTTATGCTATACAA
The DNA here is from genome assembly GCA_021605145.1 of Aegilops bicornis. NCBI lineage: Eukaryota > Viridiplantae > Streptophyta > Magnoliopsida > Poales > Poaceae > Aegilops > Aegilops bicornis. The sequence continues at coordinate 285,045,724 of CM038669.1, forward strand.
AGTAGTGATGATTATATTTATAAAACTTTTAATGATTATGATTACCCTTTTTCTGAACATTACTCTTTTAATGTGGAAACAATTTATAGTATTCGAGTTTCTTATGATACCCCCAATATTCCGAATGAGAAGAATTTTGTTTATGTGGAGAGTAATAAAATTTATATGCTTGGGGATCATGAAAATAATGCTTCATATGATGGTTATATTGTTTAATTCATTCATGATGCTACTGAAAATTATTATGAGGGAGGAATATATGCTTTTAGGAGTTGCAATAATATCAAGTTTCCTCTCTATGTGCTTAAAATCTTGAAGTTATGCTTGTTTTGCCTTCCTATGCTAGTTGATTATTGTTCCCATAAGTTGTTTTCTCACAAAATCCCTATGCATAGGTAGTGGGTTAGACTTAAATGTGATATTCATATACTTCATGATGCTCTCTTTGTGTTTCAATTCTTATCTTTTATGTGAGCATCATTGAAATCATCATGCCTAGCTAAAAAGGCATTAAAGAAAAGCGCTTGTTGGGAGACAACCCAATATTTACCCCTACTGTTTTTGTGTGTTCACATGATTAAGCTACTGTACTAATCATGTTTTATACCTTTTGTTTCAATAAAGTGCCAAGTAGAACCATTGGGAAGACTTGGGTGAAAGTTAATGTGATCTTGCTGTAAAAAAACAGAAACTTTTCGCTCACGAGATTAGCTGTCAATTTTCACAGAAGAGTGATTTTAAGTTGATTTGTTTTGAAGCAGATTAATAGACAAATTCCTCACGTCCACCAATTTATTTGAGAATTTTTGGAGTTACATAAGCATTATGGAGTTACAGATTACTACATATTGTTCTGTTTTTGACAGATTCTGTTTTTCGCGTGTTGTTTTCTTATTTTGATGAATATATGAGTACTATCAGAGGGTATGAACCATAGAGAAGTTGTAATACAGTAGATATTAGACCAATATGAATTTAGAATGAGTTCACAACAGTACCAAAAGTGGTGATTTATTTTCTTATACTAACGGAGCTTATGAGTTTTCTGTTGAGTTTTGTGTTGTGAAGTTTTCAAGTTTTGGGTAAAGATTCGACGGACTATGGAATAAGGAGTGGAAAGAGACTAAGCTTGGGGATGCCCAAGGAACCCCAAGGTAATATTCAAGAACAACCAAAAGGCTAAGCTTGGGGATGCCCCGGAAGGAATCCCCTCTTTCGTCTTCGTTCATCGGTTACTTTACTTGGAGTTATATTTTTATTCACCACATGATATGTGTTTTGCTTGGAGCATCATTTTGTTTTATTTTGTTTTGATTTCTGTTGGAATAAAGTAACCAAGATCTGAAATTCTTAAATGTTAGGGAGTCTTCACATAGTTGCATAATTATTCAACTACTCATTGATCTTCACTAATATCTTTTGGAGTAGTTTGTCGTTTGCTCTAGTGCTTCACTTATATCTTTTAGAGCACGAAGGTGGTTTTATTTTGAAGAAATAGATGAACTCTCGTGCTTCACTTATATTATTTTGAGAGTCTCTTAGAACATCATGTTAATTTTCTTTGGTTATAAATTTAGTCCTAATATGATAGGCATCCAAAACTTTCATATAAAGTACATTGAATACTATGAGAAGTTTGATTCTTTATGATTGTTTTGAGATATGAAGATGGTGATATTAGAGTCATGCTAGTGGAGTAGTTGTGAATTTGAGAGATACTTGTGTTAAAGTTTTTGATTCATGTAGCATGCACGTATGGTGAACCTTTATGTGATGAAGTTGGAGCATGATTTATTTATTGATTGTCTTCCTTATGAGTGGAGGTCGGGATCGCACGATGGTTAACTCCTACCAACCCTTCCCCTAGGAGCATGCACGTAGTGCTTGGTCATGATCATGTATATAGGCAATGATCATGTATATAGGCATCACGTCCACAAGAAGTAGATCGAAACGATTCTGCATCTACTACTATTACTCCACTCATCAACCGCTATCCAGCATGCATCTAGAGTATTAAGTTAAAAACACAGTAACGCCTTAAGCAAGATGACATGATGTAGAGGGATAAATTCATGCAATATGATAAAAACCCAATCTTGTTATCCTCGATGGCAACAATACAATACGTGCCTTGCATCCCTTTACATCCTTTGGGTAAGGACACATAAGATTGAACCCAAAGCTAAGCACTTCTCCCATTGCAAGAACTACCAATCTAGTTGTTCAAACCAAAAAGGATAATTCGAAGAGACTTGCAAAGATAACTCAATCATACATAAAAGAATTCAGAGAAGAATCAAATATTTTCCATAGATAATACTGTATCATAAACCCACAATTCATCGGTCTCAACAAACACACCGCAAAAAAAGATTACATCGAATAGATCTCCACGAGAGAGGGGGAGAACATTGTATTGAGATCCAAAAAGATAGAAGAAGCCATCTAGCTACTAGCTATGGACCCGAAGGTCTGTAGTAAACTACTCACACTTCATCGAAGGGGCTATGGTGATGATGTAGAAGCCCTCTGTGGTGGATGCTCCCTCCGTGAACTCGGAGCAGGCCCCAAGATGGGATCTCGTGGATCTGAAGGTTGCGGCGGTGGAATTTGGTTTTTGGCTCCTGTTACGATAAATGCGGGGATACGTAGGTATATATAGGAGGAAGGAGTGCGTCGGTTGGGCGTCAGGGGTCCCACGAGGTAGGGGCGCGCCTGTGGCGCCCTCCACCCTCGTGACCGCCTCTGGCACTTCTTGGAGTAGGGTCCAAGTCTCCTTGATCACGTTCGGTTGGAAAATCACGATCCCGAAGGTTTCATTCCGTTTGGACTCCGTTTGATATTCCGTTTCTTCGAAACACTAAAATAGGCAAAAAACAGCTATTCTGGGCTGGGCCTCCGGTTAATAGGTTAGTCCCAAAAGTAATATAAAAGTGGAAAATAAAGCCCAATATAGTCCAAGACAGTAGATGAAGTAGCATGGAGCAATAAAAAATTATAGATACGTTGGAGACGTATCGGTATCTAAGCTTAATTCCTGCTCGTCCTCGAGTAGGTAAATGATAAAAAAGAATTTTTGATGCGGAGTGATACTTTGGCATAATTTCAATGTAAATCTTCTTAATTGTGATATGAATATTCAGATCCGAAAGATTCAAGACAAAAGTTCATATTGACACAAAAATAATAATACTTCAAGCATACTAATCAAAGCAATCATGTCTTCTCAAAATAACATGGCAAAAGAAAGTTCATCCCTACAAAATCATATAGTTAGTCTATGCTTCATTTTCGTCACACAAAGATGTTCCCAACTTCTATACCCCCGATGACAAGCCAAGCAATTGTTTCATACTTAAATAATCTCATACTTTTTCAACCTTCACATAATACATGAGCATGAGCCATGGATATAGCACTATGGGTGGAATAGAATATGATGATGGGGATTGTGTGGAGAAGACAAAAGAGGAGAAAGTCTCACATCAACTAGGCGTATCAACGGGCTATGGAGATGCCCATCAATAGATATCGATGTGAGCGAGTAGGGATTGCCATGCAACGGATGCACTAGAGCTATGAATGCTCAACAAAAGAAAACTAGTGGGTGTGCATCCAACTCGCTTGCTCACGAAGACCTAGGGCATTTGAGGAAGCCCATTGTAGGAATATACAAGCCAAGTTCTATAATGAAAAATTCCCACTAGTATGAAAAGGACAACTTATGAGACTCACTACATGAGGAACAAGGTGCTACTTTGAAGCACAATATATGAGACTCACTACATGAAGAACAAGGTGCTACTTTGAAGCACAAGTGTGGAAAAAAAAGATAGTAGCATTGCCCTTTTTTTGGGCCTTTCTTTTTTTGGCCTTTCTCTTTTTTTTGGGCAATGCTCTAATAATGATGATCATCACACTTCTATTGATTACAACATAAGGATTACAACTCGAAACTTAGAACAAGATATGACTCTATATGAATGCCTCCGTGTATGCAGGATGGTGCAATGAATCAAGAGTGACATGTATGGAAAATAATGCATGGTGGCTTTGCCACAAATACGATGTCAACTACATGATCATGCAATGGCAATATGACAAAAGTAATGTATGTCATGATAATGATGGTGGAAGTTGCATGGCAATATATCTCGGAATGGCTATGGAAATGCCATGATAGGTAGGTATGGTGGCTGTTTTAAGGAAGATATAAGGAGGTTTATGTGTGATAGAGCGTATCGTATCAGGGGGTTTGAATGCACCGGCAAAGTTTGCACCAACTCTCAAGGTGAGAAAGGGCAATGCACCGAAGAGGCTAGCAAAGGTGGAAAGATGAGAGTGCGTATAATCCATGGACTCAACATTAGTCAAAAGAACTCATATACTTATTGCAAAAATTTAGAAGTCATCAAAAATTCAAGTACTACGCGCATGCTCCTAGGGGGATAGATTGGTAGGAAAATACCATCGCTCGTCCCCGACCGCCACTCATAAGGATGCACAAGCCAGGTACACTTCATGTTTCAAATTTGTTACACAACTTTAACCATACGTGCATGCTACGGGACTTGCAAACTTCAACACAAGTATTTCTGAAATTCATAATCACCCAACTAGCACGACTTTGATATTATCACCTCCATATCTCAAAACAATTATAAAGCATCAAACTTATCTTAGTATTCAACACACTCAATAGAAAGGTTCACATATCTTGAACACCAAGTATATTAACGTTAAGCAAATTACCATGCTATTAATGACTCTCAAAATAATCTAAGTGAAGCATGAGCGATCAATAGTTTCTTTAAAACAAATCCACCACCGTGCTCTAAAAGATATAAGTGAAGTACTAGAGCAAAAATTATCACGCTCAAAAGATATAAGTGAAGTACTATGAGCAAAACTATCAAGCTCAAAAGATATAAGTGAAGCACATAGAGTATTCTAACAAATTCCAATTCATATATGGCTCTCTCAAAAGGTGTGTACAGCAAGGATGATTGTGGTAAACTAACAAGCAAAGACACAAATAATACAAGATGCTCCAAGCAAAACACATATCATGTTGGTGAATAAAAATATAGCTCCAAGTAAATTACCGATGGAAGTGGACGAAAGAGGGATCCCTTCAGGGCATCCCCAAGCTTTGACTTTTTGGTGTCCTTGGATTATCTTGGGGGTGCCATGGGCATCCCCAAGCTTAGGCTCTTTCCACTCCTTGTTCCATAATCCATCAAAAGAATTCACCCAAAACTTGAAAACTTCACAACACAAAACTCTACAGAAATCTCGTGTGCTCCGATAGAGAAAGAAAACAAAAGACTCTTCAAGGTACTGTAATGAACTCATTATTTATTTATATTGGTGTTAAACCTGATGTATTCCAACTTCTCTATGGTTTATAAACTATTTTACTAGCCATAGATTCATCAAAATAAGCAAACAACACACGAAAAACAGAATCTGTCAAAAACAGAACAGTCTGTAGCAATCTGTAACTAAAGCAAACTTCTGTAACTCAAATTTCCACCAAAATAGGAATTCCAGGAAAATTTGTTTATTGAACATTATCAAAAAGAATCAACGCAAAAGCACGTTTCTGTGATTTATCATAACTAAATTCGTGTGCCCAAAGTTTCTGTTTTTCAGCAGAATCAAATCAACTATCATCGTAGGTTATCCTATAGGTTCTACTTGGCACAAACACTAATTAAAAGATAAAACCACATCCAAACAGAGGGTAGATGGATTATTTATTCCTAAACAGAAGCAAAAACAAAAACACAAAATAAAATTGTGTTGCCTCCCAACAAAGCGCTATCGTTTAACGCCCTAGCTAGGCATAAAAACAAGGATAGATCTAGGTATTGCCATCTTTGGTAGGCAATCCATAAGTGGCTCTCATGATAGATTCATATGGTAATTTTATTTTCTTTCTAGGGAAGTGTTCCATGCCCTTCTTTAAGGGAAATTGGAATCGAATATTCCCTTCCTTCATATCAATAATTGCATCAATCGTTCTAAGGAAAGGTCTACCAAGAATTATAGGACATGAAGGATTGCAATCTATATCAAGAATGATAAACTCTACGGGAACATAATTCCTATTTGCAACAATAAGAACATCATTGATTCTTCCCATAGGCTTTTTAATAGTGGAATGCGCAAGATGCAAGTTTAGAGAGCAATCATCAAAATCACGGAAATCTAGCAAATCACATAAAGTTTTGGGAATAGTAGAGACACTAGCACCCAAATCACACAAAGCATGAAACTCATAATCTTTAATTTTAATTTTCATAGTAGGTTCCCACTCATCATAGAGTTTTCTAGGGATAGAAACTTTCAACTCTAGTTTTTCTTCATCAGATTGCATCAAGGCATCAAGAATGTGTTCGGTAAAGGCCTTATTTTGACTATAAGCATGAGGAGAATCTAGCACGGATTGCAACAAGGAAATACAACCAATCAAAGAGCAATTTTCATAATTAAATTCCTTGATATCCAAAATAGTGGGTTTAACAACATCATGGTTTTTATTTATTTCAATCCCACTATCATCAAATTCATCATCAAGATCTAGAAACTCCAAATTCTTAGAACGCCATCTAGGTAAAGGAAGATAATCTTAAGATTCATCAAGATTCATATTGCAAAACAAAGATTTAATGGGGGACACATCAATAACTTTTAGATCTTCATCTTGATTTTCATAGGAATTGGAAGAACACGCTTTAATAAAGGCATCTTTGGAAGCATGCATCCTAGCGGTTCTTTCCTTGCACTCATCAATGGAAATTTTCATGGCTTTGAGAGACTCATTGATATCATGCTTAGGAGGAATAGATCTAAGCTTTAAAGAATCAATTTCAAGAGAAATTCTATCAACGTTCCTAGCCAAATCATCAACTTTAAGCAATTTCTCTTCAAGCAAAGCATTAAAATTCTTTTGTGAATTCATAAACTCTTTAACACTACTCTCAAATTCAGAGGGCATCTTATTAAAATTTCCATAAGAGTTGTTGTAGGAATTTCCATAATTATTATAAGGATTACTAGGATAAGGCCTAGGATTAAAATTTCCTCTATAAGCGTTGTTTCCAAAACTATTCCTACCAACAAAATTCACATCCATAGATTCATTATTATTCTCTAGCAACGTAGATAAAGGCATATCATTGGGATCAAGAGGAGTATTTTAGGAGCAAACATCTTCATAAGTTCATCCATCTTTTCACTCAAAACATTGATTTCTTCTATAGCATGCACTTTTTTACTAGAAGATCTTTCGGTGTGCCACTGAGAATAATTAGCCATAATATTATCAAGAAATTTGGTAGCATCCCCTAACGTAATTTCCATAAAAGTGCCTCCCGCGGCCGAATCTAAAAGATTTCTAGAAGCAAAATTCAATCCGGCATAAAATTTTTGTATGATCATCCATAAATTCAAACCATGAGTAGGGCAATTGCGAAGCATCAATTTCATTCTTTCCCAAGATTGGGCAACATGCTCATGATCAAGTTGTTTAAAATTCATGATGTCGTTCCTAAGAGTGATAATCTTAGCGGGAGGAAAATACTTAGAGATAAAAGCATCTTTGCACTTGTTCCAAGAATCAATACTATTTTTAGGCAAAGACGAAAACCAAACTTTAGCACGATCTCTAAGTGAAAACGGAAATAACTTAAATTTGACAATATTGTTATCCGTATCTTTCTTCTTTTGCATATCACACAAATCAACAAAATTGTTTAGATGAGTAGCGGCATCTTCACTAGGAAGGCCGGCGAATTGATCTTTCATAACAAGATTCAACAAAGCGGTATTGATTTCACAAGACTCGTCATTATTAAGAGGAGCAATCAGAGTACTAAGGAAATCATTATTATTGGTATTCGAGAAATCACACAATTTGGTATTATCTTGCGCCATGGAAACAAGTAATCCAACACACAAGCAAACAAAAAGGCAACGGAAAAAAGAAAATGGGAAAGAGAGGAGGAGATTGGGAAATAGAGGGCGAATAAAACGGCAAGGGTGAAGTGGGGAGAGGAAAACGAGAGGAAAATGGCAAATAATGTAATGCGAGAGATAGGGATTGCGATGGGTACTTGGTATAGTTGACTTGCTTTCGTGAGCCTCCCCGGCAACGGCGCCAGAAATTCTTCTTGCTACCTCTTGAGCACTGCGTTGGATTTCCCCGAAGAGGAGAGGATGATGCAGCAAAGTAGCGTAAGTATTTCCCTCAGTTTTTGAGAACCAAGGTATCAATCCAGTAGGAGACCATGCATAAGTCCCTCGTACCTACACAAAATGATAGTAACTCGCAACCGACGCTTAGGGGTTGTCAATCCCTTCACGGTCACTTACGAGAGTGAGATCTGATAGAGATAATAATTTTGTATTTTAGATAGATAGATGCAAAGTAAAAATTAAAAGGCAAAGTAAAACAAAACAAGTAAACAAAATGATAGAGATTGATATGATGAGAATAGACTCGGGGGCCATAGGTTTCACTAGTGGCTTCTACTACTATGAGTATATCTAGGCAATGATCATGTATATAGGCATCACGGTGGGTGAACAAGTAAACAAGTAAACTAAAAAGTAAAAGGCAAAGTAAAACAAAACAAGTAAACAAAACAAGTCTCAAGAGCATAAGTATTCTACGGTGGGTGAACAAATTACTGTTGAGCAATTGACATAATTGAGCATAGTTATGAGTATATCTAGGCAATGATCATGTATATAGGCATCACGTCCACAACAAGTAGATCGAAACGATTCTGCATCTACTACTATTACTCCACTCATCGACCTCTATCCAGCATGCATCTAGAGTATTAAGTTAAAAAGCAGTAACGCCTTAAGCAAGATGACATGATGTAGAGGGATAAATTCATGCAATATGATAAAAAACCCATCTTGTTATCCTCGATGGCAACAATACAATACGTGCCTTGCAACCCTTCCTGTCAATGGGTAAGGACACCGCAAGATTGAACCCAAAGCTAAGCACTTCTCCCATTGCAAGAACTACCAATTTAGTTGGCCAAACCAAAAAGGATAATTCGAATAGACTTGCAAAGATAACTCAATCATACATAAAAGAATTCAGAAAAGAATCAAATATTTTCCATAGATAATACTGGATCATAAACCCACAATTCATCGATCTCAACAAACACACCGCAAAAAGAAGATTACATCGAATAGATCTCCACGAGAGAGGGGGAGAACATTGTATTGAGATCCAGAAAGAGACAAGAAGCCATCTAGCTACTAGCTATGGACCCAAAGGTCTGAAGTAAACTACTCACACTTCATCAGAGGGGCTATGGTGATGATGTAGAAGCCCTCCATGGTGGATGCCCCCTCGTGAGCTCGGAATAGGCCCCAAGATGGGATCTCGTGGATACAGAAGGTTGCGGCGGTGGAATTAGTTTTTTGGCTCCTGTTCTGATCGTACGGGGATACGTAGGTATATATAGGTGGAAGGAGTACGTCGGTGGAGCGTTAGGGGGCACACGAGGTAGGGGGCGTGCCCAGGGGGGCGCCCTCCACCCTCGTGACCGCCTCTGGCACTTCTTGGAGTAGGGTCCAAGTCTCCTGAATCACGTTCGGTTGGAAAATCACGATCCCGAAGGTTTCATTCCATTTGAACTCCGTTTGATATTTCGTTTCTTCGAAACACTGAAATAGGCAAAAAATAGCAATTCTGGCTGGGCCTCCGGTTAATAGGTTAGTCCCGAAGTAATATAAAAGTGGGAAATAAAGCCCAATATAGTCCAAAACAGTAGATAAAGTAGCATGGAGCTATCAAAAATTATAGATACGTTGGAGACGTATCAGCCGCCTATAGCGAGGAGGGGTGGCTGCCCAGGGGGAAGCCCCTATCACGATCGTAAGTATCTGCACTCTATTGTACTTTAGTGCGACTTTGCTTCATAGTCTTGTTATAATGCCGAACATATATGCAGTCCGGCCAGGCCCCATCCCGAGGTATCGTCTTCGGATGGGTCCTTGAGTGATTCAGCGATGAACTCGCTCCCGACGGCCACTACTCCTCGTCCTGCGGATGACACGGAGGTGTTGTCCCGAAGGCTCCCGGAGCAGGGGGAGGTGACTCTGGAGACGCCCCAAGGCGGAATTCCAGACGTCGGGCACACGGGGCACAAGGTCCCCGCGAATCGTGCCAATGAGAGCCGCAACAAGCCGGGCTCTCAGCCGGATACTATGCCGGAACATTTGATGGTTCCGGATTCGGGCAAGCGGCCCCTCGCTAGGGAGGGCGAGCTGTCCGTGCTGATGACTTCCGTTACGCCAGAGGCATCAGATAGTCTGCTGGAAGCGCTCTGCGGCGCTTCCATGGCTGAAGAGAACCGTACTCTTATGAGTGCGGTGATTCAGAAGGTTCTGTCCGCCAGGAGCGGACTAACCAAAGCCTGCACCAGCCTCCTGATGGGCTTTGAGGTAAGTAATAAAAATATAAAATTATCACCCGATAGGTAGTAGCCCCTGATACTCTGTTTGGTGTTCGGAAGGAAGAGCCAAACGGAGGGTCAATTAAAATCCGCAGGAGTCTAATAGTAGATGTGCCTGTGGATAAGCAGGCAGTGCTACTTGCCGCTGCTATACGCGCGGCCGAGGTCGCCGGACTCAAACGGGACTGGAGGCGGTAGCGAGGAGAGCTCGGCCTCACGAAGAGGCAGCTCGAAGAGAGCAAAGGTTTGCGATTCCCCGCTCTCATATAATAAAGGATAGACAAAATTTTTATTCCAACGACAAAGCATCATGATTTTGTAAAAGGGGCCACCATCGAAGTGGCGTCTCTGAAGAAAGCGCTGTCCGAGGCCAAAGAAAAGGCGGCCTTGGAACGCAAGGAGTGCAAAAGGCAAGATGCTAGAGTGGGTGAGGTACAGCAAGAGCTCCAGGAACTCGGCAAGAAGTTCGAGTCCTTGGAGCATGATCTTGAGATGAAAGAGACTGAGCTTGCGAAGGCCCTTGCAGTGTGAAAGACGCCAAGGCCAAAGCGAAAAAGGCACACAGGAAATCCAGGCGGCCAAGAAGATAGCGGAGGGTAAGACATTCTTTATGCAAAGCAAGCATGTGGAGGAGGCGTTTCTTTTACTTACCCGAATTCAGAGCTCTCCAGGGGCATTCGCAGATCTTCCACGCAGCATATCAGATGCCGCGGAGTTCTACCATGCCGAGGAGGGGAGCTCAACGGAGAAGTTGTTCTGGTCCCAGTATGCTGGGGCCGAACACCCAATGCCTCTGAGTGACCAACTGAAGCAGTTGGTTGAACTCCACAGGGCGGCCGAAGTGGCTATGAAAGATTTCATAGTCCGGATTTGGCCTGGTGAGCCCCTGCCCACTAGCTACTTCAGCCTGACCAAGCGGATGGTGAATGCCTGTCCGCGGCTTGAAGTTATCAAGTGATCCGTTTGCATTGAGGGTGCCTACCGGGCCTTTGCCCACGCGAAGGTGCATTGGGGCAAGCTGGATGCGGAGAAGCTGGTGAAGGACGGGCCGCCGGAGGGCAAGGCGCATCGCTGTCCCGAGAAATATTATGATGGCATTATGAAGGGCGCTTGTCTTGTGGCTGATGAATGTACCAAGGACACAATCCTTGAGTAAATGTACTTCTGCCGTTGTTGTAATATGAAGACGAAGTTATTTGCGCTATATAGCGCTTTTTGATTTAAAATATTACCATTGGTGCGGCTGTTTATAGAACTAGATGGCACCCCGCGCGTTGCGGCGGGAATTTGTAGTAGCATATAGGAGGATTTATAGAGTGAGAAATAGTGAAATTTATGAAAACAATAACATAAATACATGTCTACTTAAACCTTTGAATGGTATAAAAAGTCAGGCAAAATGATACATGGCTGAGTATCTCCATATTTGCGTAATTAGAAGAGGCAGCACCAACATTAAGAGAAGTAACATATATTTTAATGAGATTTTTCTCATAATATTTCATGATAATATCATTTGTTTGTCTATTAGAAGTGCATCAAAGTAGGAAACAAATATATTTCATACTAATTTGCGAGCCTCGCAGTGTTAATGCGCCCGGATAGTAATCATCTTGCATTCTCCACCTTGATCCACTTATTGAGCGAAAGATAACCAGCTATACGAAATGACATGGTTCCTGAGTAGACACATGTACAATCCATTTCAATTAAATTGAAGGACAATGAGAACAGCCCATACCTGATCCTCTAAGCGAGGAAAAACCATTGAAGTTAGGATTGTTATTAGTAGCATAACAATCAAATACTGATAGTCTAACTATAAAAGAAAATGCATAGTAAGTATAAACAATGCAAGTATGTTCATAAGAGTCACTTCATATATATTTTTTCATTTATGTAGGTAGATGATTGTTGTGACAATAGTTGAACCGTGCAGCATGAAAAGAACAAATTTGTCAATCACACAATTGTATCACCCATGTAATATAATGATCCCATAAAATTCACAATGGAATACTACTCACAAAGAACAAATTACCTGAAAATGAACCCCAATATGCCAATATGCCTCAGTGGTTCTACAAAACAACCAGAGAAGAGCAATAAAATTACTCAATTTACTAAATTAATGTGTGAGAGGAAGGGAGATAGAGAGATGCAGTTGTAGTTGGGAACAGAACATGGTAGCTTCATCTGTTTCTTCATTCCAGAACCCTAAAGAACACAAAAGGAAGAAGAAATTTTCACCATCTAGCGCCTCCAATAAAAAACAACCGGACTCGAGAAGCATGAATGATCTGTCGCATCTTGACACATGTGTATCTGCAATAGCTGAGTTAGATAGCAGTTTGGGGGATAAGACTGACCGGATTATTGACGCGGAGGAGGTCGCTGGAGATGGAAAAGAGCTGCCTACCATGAAATTTCCGACCACACACAAATCAGAACATCAAACCAAGCTAACTCAAAAATTACGTTCATATCTCAGAACATTGAGAGGAAAAGAGAGCACCCACCTCTGGCTCAAGTGATGTTGGAGGAGGACAGCAGTAGTGGCACGTACAGGTACATCTCTCTTGTCGACGATGGCGGGGCTCCGAGAGAGGTAGAGATAGAGGGAAGGATCATGAGACTGCGAGCCGGCGACAGTGAGCGGATCTTCGATGGCGACTGTGAAGGCTTGGCCGGCGGCAGCATAGTATGGAGAGAGAGGTAGAGATGGGGAAGATGAGAAGAATCGATCTAGCTTTTTTTGAAGATTGGTGTAGATTTTTTCCTTCAGATTAATAAGCTAAGCTGCTAAGGAAAAACGTCAAAGATAACGCTTGCAGAAAATATCCGGAATAAGCGTTGCCATTAAATGGATCCATTGCCCACGTCCCCGCGCAGGCCAGAAAAGATTACCCGGTTGCATGCGTTATTCTAGGGAATTAATGTTAAACGCTAATCAAGGAAATGCACGGCTTACTTTCCAGTAATTTCACCACGAGTGAGTACTATTGAGATCCTATTTTGATGCTTCACTGCATGCACGTATTAAATGTGATTTACCGGGCATTCCTGTGAGATGGACTCTCTCATGCACAGGCTGCTAGCAATAAACATTTTTATCTGATGCATGCGGGAGGCTGCCGAAGATTACGCTTGCCATGTAAATACTTGTCCGTGAAAGCCTATGTGGCAAAATGCTGACGTGGATACTGTGCATGTTGAGAGAATGCTAGTAGTGGGGATCAACTTCTTAAGAATGTAAGATTCTGAAAGTAGGCCAGTCGTCGGCTTCCGCCCCCACGTAACTAGTACCGGGGTGTTCCTGGAAAAAGCCGAACACTCTTTATCCAAATTTTTGGTCCCTTAAGGAGGTATCCGGCGTAGCGAACAAGGCAATCGGATTATGCGGCTTTATAACTTTCACTTAGCCATAGAAGTCTACAATTTTAAATTTAGTGAAGCCTAGAATTCGGAAAGCCGAATTGGGGCGCTATATACGCCTAAATCGGACGAGGCCTATTCCTCGCCTAAAGCGGAAAAAATCATTAAGGATTTTAAGACCTCTCGAATAGCGACCAGCTCTTGCCGCATCATGCCGGTCAGTTTTTGGCTTTCTCTGCTGAGGTGCTCGTCCGGAAGAACCAGGACACAATTGCAGTAGTTCTCCCTACGCTACCTTAGCCGATAAAGGTACCAAAAGAAGGGAGCCGGGCAAACCCAACTGTTGACCCAAGACGTGATTCGGAGCTGATGCATATAGTGCTATAAGTTCGGGGTGCCGCACTGTTGAAAGTGTTCGGACTTGTTTTGCCGTATTATGAGGCGCCATAAGGAGCCCCTGGCAAACTGATCGTACCAAGGTGTACGGATGCAATATTAAATAAACATTTTTAAGAAAAATGCGCAAATAGAATAATAAGATGACGCTATGTATTATCTCCCATTGATGAATAATACGTTTAAGCGTATGTTTACAATGGGTGCCTTTAAGCAGAAGTAAATAGGACTATTTAACATGTCTTATCCAAGGGCGGGCTGCATGTCGGTATATAAAACAGGTATAATGATCGTGAACAGATTCTACCTGGGTATTTCCTTTTGTGCGCAAAGCCTGTTGCCTCCTTGGTTTTCTCTCCTGTGTAAGTCCGACAATCCGGCTCTTCTGAAGAGGCTGCCTAAAGCAGTGTCCTGAAATATAAAAAGGGAGGGTTGTGAAGGTATGTTGCGGTTATACCGCACTATTGACTGAGTCACTGATGCGCCTCCGCCTATGCCTATGGTATTTTGAGTGTGTAATTGTGTACGCGTGGCACGAATGCTACTTTGATGGGGCTTGAGCGGAGGCCGGACTGCTAGTCGCGCTCTTGGCGTGCCTGGTGATCCTATTGCGGGGTGCTCCGGACTCGCTTGAAGGTGCTCGAGGTTGTCGTCACCAGATTGGTCGTTTGTCAGAGGAGGCCGCACTGTACTTCCGCCGCGAGGGCTGCAGTATGCTCTTCTGTACGGAGAGAGCGGTCCATATTTCCGTTGACTGTTATGACCCTGCGCGGTCCTGGCATCTTGAGCTTGAGGTATGCATAGTGTGGTACCGCATTGAATCTAGCGAAGGCGGTTCATCCAAGCAGTGTGTGGTAACCACTACGGAAAGGGACGATATCGAAGATTAACTCTTCACTTCGGAAGTTATCCGGAGATCTGAAGACCACTTCCAATGTTATAGAGCCCGTGCAGCAACCTCTACTCCAGGAATTACACCTTTAAAGGTGGTTTTGGTGGGCTTGATCCTTGAAGGGTCGATGCCCATTTTGCACACTGTGTCTTGATAGAGCAGGTTCAGGCTGCTGCCGCCGTCCATAAGGACTCGCGTGACGTGGAATCCGTCGATGATTGGGTCTAGGACCATAGCGGCTGAGCCGCCGTGACGGATGCTGGTAGGGTGATCCCTACAATCGAAGGTGATCGGACAAGCTGACCATGGGTTGAATTTGGGGGTGACTGGCTCCATCGCATAGACGTCCCGTAGTGCTCGCTTCCGTTCCCGCTTGGGAATGTGGGTGGCGTAGATCATGTTGACCGTTTTCACCTGGGGAGGAAATTTCTTTTGTCCCCCCGTGTTCGGACACTGGGGATCCTCGTCATCGTTGCTATGCAGCCCCTTGTCCTTGTTTTCGGCGTTTATTTTACCGGCCTATTTGAACACCCAGGAGTCTCTATTAGTGTGGTTGGCTGGCTTGTCCGGGGCGCCATGAATTTGTACGGCGTTCGATGTCACGATCCAGGCGGGCGGTCCCTGATTGTTTCTTTTGAACGGCTTTTTCCACTGACCGGATTTGGATCCGCTAAATCCGGCGTTGACTGCCGTGTCTTCAGCGTTGTCGCCGTTGTTCTGTCGTTTATGTCTGTTGCGCCGTGGCTTGCCATTATTGTCACGGACATCTGAGGTGTCGGAATGTGGCATGGTGCTACTATGAGCCAACCAGCTATCCTCGCCCGCACAACACCGGGTCATTAGTGTCATGAGTGCTGCCATGGACTTGGGTTTTTCCTGGCCGAGGTGCCAGGCGAGCCACTCGTCACGGATATTATGCTTAAAGGCCGCCAGGGCTTCGGCGTCCAGACAATCGACTATTTGGTTCTTTTTAGTTAGGAACCGAGTCCAGAATTTCCTGGCTGACTCTCCGGGCTGTTGAGTAATGTGGCTCAAGTATTCGGCGTCCGGTGGTCGTATGTATGTGCCCTGGAAGTTGTTGAGGAACACGTCTTCCAGGTTTTCCCAACTTCCAATGGAATTTGCCGGCAGACAGTTTAGCCAATGCCGGGCAGGTCCTTTGAGCTTAAGGGGAAGATACTTGATGTCGTGTAGATCGTCTCTGCGGGCCATGTGAATGTGGAGAAGGAAATCTTCAATCCATACTGCGGGGTCTGTTGTGCCATCGTATGATTCAATGTTTACGGGTTTGAACCCTTTCGGGAATTCAAGATCCATCACTTTGTTAGTGAAGCAGAGGGGGTGTGCGGCGCTTCTATGCCGGGCTATGTGGCTACACAGTTCGAATGGGTCTGGGTGGCTGTATTCGGCCCCGCCAGACTTGTTGACAGTGTATCCGGCGTGATGATCATCGTCATGTGTTTGGGCGCGCCCTCGCGATCCGTAGATCGATCTTGGCTGTCCTGCTTTGTTTTCTAGTATATCTTGCAGGTCTTGCCTATTGCAACGAGCCGTAGTGTATTGGCGTGGGGGCGCGGGCTGGTATTCGGGCTGATATGCCGTTTTATCCCGGCCACGGGGTGGCTAGTCAGCCGTGTGGCGCTCGAGTCCGTATTCCTCAGCTGCCAGGACTTCGGTCCATCTGTCTGTGAGCAGGTCTTGATGAGCTTGGAGCGGTTGATGCTTCTTTTTCAGTCTCCTCGCGGTGGCCATAAGACGGCGCTTGAAGCGCTCCTGCTCCACGGGGTCCTCAGGTACGCCGAACTCGTCGTCGCCGAGGCTAATCTCGTCTTCGGAGGGGGCATGTAGTTGTCCTCCTCCGGATATCCGTTCGTCGCCTGTTCGTCTAGGCTGACCTGCCCGTCTTCCTGCTCGGCCTGCTCGAAGGCGGGCTGATCAGGGTTGTACTCATCTTCGGCAGCATCCGAATTGTTTTCATCTCCTGTGCCAGTATTTCTATGGCGGGGCTTGGAGCAGCGCCGACAACGCCCGTGCTTTTCTTTCTTCCTCGAGGGGTTATCCTCTGTTTCCTCATCGCCATTGGTTTCTTTCGGAGTGACCACCATATATATATCATATGAGGAGGTGGCTGTCCACCGCCCCGTCAGCGGTGGTTCCTGTTCTTCTCCTGCATCGTCGTCCATACCGTCGATGTCTCAGAGTTGAAGTCAAGCACGTCGGTTAAATCATCAACCGTGGAAATGAAGTGGGTGGTGAGTGGGCAACGAATTCGTTCGTCGCCTGCTTCCCACTCGAGCCGGACATAGTTCGGCCAAGAGTCTCCTATCAAAGAGAGAGACTTCAATGAGTTCAGCACGTCGCCAAAGGGCGAGTGCTGGAAGATATCCTTAGCAGTAAACTCCATTACAGGAGCCCAACTAGGTTCGGCGGGCTCAGGAGCGCGCGGACTGGAACCTACAGTCGGATACGAGTCTGGGGGTCCGGTGTCACAGGCTTCTTTGGGGGCGAGGCATGTGTTCGGCTCTACCATTGATGAGTGTGCGGCCTGCAGGGCGGGGTCCATCCACCCGTCCTTAGGAAACGCGGTCTGCTCTGGATTTAGGTCCGGGGCTATCACAGGGGTGACATCCCGAGCATTGTCCGACAGTAGGTCTAAGCCGTGCTCATCGTGATTGTCCGGCGTTCCTGGCACAGGCCCAAATCCGTTGAAGATCAAGTCTCCGCGGATATCAGCCGTGTAGTTCAGGTTTCCGAACCTGACCTGGTGGCCAGGGGCGTAGCTGTCGATCTGCTCCAGCCGGCCAAGCGAATTGGCCCGCAGTGCGAAGCCGCCGAACACGAAGATCTATCCGGGGAGAAAATTCTCGCCCTGGACCGTGTTGTTGACAATTGAAGGAACCATCAAGCCTTGCAGTGACGACACAGAGGAACTCTCAATGAAAGCACCAATGTCGGTGTCAAAACCGGCGGATCTCGGGTAGGGGTCCCGATGCATGCGTCTTAGGCTAATGGTAACAGGAGGCAAGGGACACAATGTGTACCTAGGTTCGGGCCCTCTCGATGGAGGTAAAACCCTACTTCCTGCTTGATTGATATTGATGGTATGAGTAGTACAAGAGTTGATCTACCACGAGATCGTAGAGGCTAAACCCTAGAAGCTAGCCTATGATGATTATGGTTGTGATCGTCCTTCTAAGGACCAACCTCTCCGGTTTATATAGACACCGGAGAGGGCTAGGGTTTACATGGATTCGGTTACAAGGAAGGAAATATAATATCCAGATCTCTAAGCTTGTCTTCCACGCAGAGGAGAGTCCCATCCGGACACGAGACGGAGTCTTGAGTCTTGTATCTTCACGCTCCAACAGTCCAGACAAAGTGTATAGTCCGGCTTTCCAGATACCCCCTAATCCAGGACTCCCTCAATGGGCATCTCCATAGCCCGTTGATACGCCTAGTTGATGTGAGACTATCTTCTCCTTTTTGTCTTCTCCACAACCACCATATTATATTCCACCTATAGTGATATATCCATGGCTCACGCTCATGTATTGCGTGAAAGTTGAAAAAGTTTGAGAATAATAAAGTACGAAACAATTGCTTGGCTGAAACCGGGGTTGTGCATGATTTACATATTTTGTGTGATGAAGATAGAGCATAGCCAGACTATATGACTTTGTAGGGATAGCTTTGTTTGGCCATGTTATTTTGAGAAGACATGATTGCTTTATTTGTATCCTTGAAGTATTATTGCTTTTATGTCAATATTAAACTTTTGTTTTGAATCTTATGGATCTGAATATTCTTGCCACAATAGAGAAGATTACATTGATAAATATGTTAGGTAGCATTCCACATCAAAAAATCTATTTTTATCATTTACCTACTCGAGGACGAGCAGGAATTAAGCTTGGGGATGCTGATACGTCTCCAATGTATCTATAATTTTTGATGTATTCATGCCATGTTTATAATATTTCTACATGATTTTGGTATCATTTGGTTAGAACTAACCCGGACTTACGTTGTTTTTAGCAGAACTACCATGGTGTTGTTTTTGTGCAGAAATAAAAGTTCTCGGAATGTGCTGAAAATCAACGGAGATTTTTTCTGGAAAGTATAAAAAATACTGGAACAAAAAGTCATCAGAGGGGAGTCTCATGGGGCCCACGAGGGTGGAGGGCGTGCCCCTGTGCCTTGTGGACTCCCCGTGGATCCCCCTAACTTGTTCTCGATGCCAACCTCTCCTATAAATACAGAAACCCCCAGAAAATAACCTAAATCGTGAGTTCCGCCGCCGCAAGCCTCTGTAGCCACCAAAAACCTCTCGGGAGCCTGTTCTGGCACCCTTCCGGAGGGAGAATCTATCACCGGTGGCCATCTTCATTATCCCAGCGCTATCCATGACGAGGAGGGAGTAGTTCACCCTCGGGGCTGAGGGTATGTACCAGTAGCTATGTGTTTGATCTCTCTCTCTCTCTCTCTCTCTCTCTCTCGTGTTCTTGATTTGACACAATCTTGATGTACCGCAAGCTTTGCTATTGTAGTTGGATCTTATGATGTTTCTTCCCCTCTACTCTCTTGTAATGGATTGAGTTTTCCCTTTGAAGTTATCTTATCGGATTGAGTCTTTAAGGATTTGATAACACTTGATGTATGTCTTGCATGTGCTTATCTCTGCTGGCAATGGGATATTCACGTGATCTACTTGATGTATGTTTTGGTGATCAACTTGCGAGTTTAGTGACCTTGTGAACTTATGCATAGGGGTTGGCGCACGTTTTCGTCGTGACTCTCCGGTAGAAACTTTGGGGCACTCTTTGAAGTTCTTTGTGTTGGTTGAATAGATGAATCTGAGATTGTGTGATGCATATCGTACAATCATACCCACGGATACTTGAGGTGACATTGGAGTATCTAGGTGACATTAGGGTTTTGGTTGATGTGTGCCTTAAGGTGTTATTTTACTACGAACTCTAGGGTTGTTTGTCTAGCCCAATGGATTGATCGGAAAGAATAATTTTGAGGTGGTTTCGTACCCTACAATAATCTCTTCGTTTGTTCTCCGCTATTAGTGACTTTGGAGTGACTCTTTGTTGCATGTTGAGGGATAGTTATATGATCCAATTATGTTATTGTTGTTGAGAAAACTTGCACTAGTGAAAGTATGAACCCTAGGCCTTGTTTCCTACCATTGCAATACCGTTTTCGCTCACTTTTATCATTAGTTACCTTGCTGTTTTTTATAATTTCATATTACAAAAACCTATATCTACCATCCATATTGCACTTGTATCACCATCTCTTCGCCGAACTATACAATTTACCATTGTATTGGGTGTGTTGGGGACACAAGAGACTCTTTGTTATTTGGTTGCAGGGTTGTTTGAGAAAGACCATCTTCATCCTACGCCTCCCACGGATTGATAAACCTTAGGTCATCCACTTGAGAGAAATTTTGTACTGTCCTACAAACCTCTACACTGGGAGACCCAACAACATCTACAAGAAGAAGGTTGTGTAGTAGACATCACTGCTTCATTGTAGGCAAGTACCCGAGGCGACCCATATATGAGTTCCATGGAGCACTGCTTCTACCCCATATATTGGGGAGAAGGGAGTCTGGCCAGTAGCTCGATTTGGTGTCGTCCTGGTTGACCAAAGAACCGGCGGCAACTCATCGATCCAGCACTTGCCGCAGTTCTGCAATCTATCAAAAGTTCATGTTTTCAGCCCTCGTAGCACTTCTGCGTTCATCCTTTCTGCTTGTCCGTTGCTCCTGGGGTGAGCAACAGAAGCGAAAGAGACCTTGCTTCCAAGGCTCTAAATGTACCGCATCAAGGCACGGCTTGTGAACTGGGTGTCGTTATATGTGATCTCCTTGTTGGCTACTCCAAAACGACACACCAATCCCTTGAAGAGCTTGATAGCTGATTACGCCATCACCTTTCTCACTGGTTCCACTTTGGGCCACTTTGTAAACTTCTCTATTGATGACCCGCAAGTATACGGGATAGTTGTAGCCTCTTCCGATAAGTAAGAGTGTCGAACCCAACGAGGAGCTAAAGGTAGAACAAATAATCTCTCACGTCCTTTCTGCCACTGATACGACTCTACGCACGCTTGACGTTCGCTTTCCGTAGAACAAGTATGAAACTAGTACTTTGTAGGTGTTGTTGGATAGGTTTGCAAGAAAGTAAAGAACACGTAAATAAAAAGTAGGGGCTGTTTACATAAAGAAGCAATAAAGTAAATATAGCGAGTGTGGAAAAGTGGTGGTAGGAGTTGTGAAATTGTCCCTAAGCAATTGACTACTTTACTAGACCGATAGCAAGTTTTATGAGGGAGAGGTCCTTTGCTAGCATGTCATCCCTGACTTGGAATTCTATGCACTTATGATTGGAACTATTAGCAAGCATCCGCAACTACTATCGTTCATTAAGGTAAAACCCAACCATAGCATTAAGATATATTGGTCCCCTTCAATCCCATATGCATCAATTTCTATGCTAGGTAGAAGCTTCTGTCACTCTTGCCCTCCAATACATAGTCCTATCAACATACAACTAACCCTATGGTGTGATCCACGCGGCAGCTCATATGATGGGCACCAAAGGACAGCAACATAACTACAAGCAAATTTAATCAATCATAGCAATTCATCAACCACCAATAGGACAACGAAAATCTACTCAGACATCATAGGATGGCAACACATCATTGGATAATAATATGAAGCATAAAGCACCATGTTCAAGTAGAGGGTACAACGGGTTGCGGGAGAGTGGACCGCTGTAGATAGATGGGGAAGATGATGGAGATGTTGGTGAAGATGGCGTAGGTGTTGGTGAAGATCGCGGTGATGATGATGGCACCCAGCAGCGCTCCGGCGCCACCGGAAGCAAGGGGGAGAGAGCCACCCTTCTTCTTCTTCTTCCTTGACCTTATCCCTAGATGGGAGAAGGGTTTCCCCACTGGTCCTTGGCTCCCATGGCTTGGGAGGGGCGAGAGCCCCTCCGAGATTAGATCTATCTCTCTGTTTCTGCGTTCTGGAATTCTGCCCTGGCACCGTTTCTTTTATATCTGGAGATCCGTAACTCCGATTGGATTGAAACCTTCGCCCAGATATTTTTCCAAAAATTAGCTTTCTTGCGGCCAAAGAAGGGCATCAACCGCCTTACGAGGGGCCCAGGAGGGTGGGGGCGCGCACCTGGAGTGGGCGTGGGCCCCTATCTCGTGGCCACCTCGGGCACCGTCTCGCGTTGATTTTACTTCCCAAAAATCACAAATATTCCAAAATAATTCTCCATCCGTTTTTACCCCGTTTGGACTCCGTTTGATATGGGGTTTCTACGAAACATGAAACATGCAACAGATAGGAACTGACACTGGGCACTGGATCAATATGTTAGTCCTAAAAATAATATAAAAAGTTGCCAAAAGTATATGAAAATTGAAGAATATTGGCATGGAACAATCAAAAATTATAGATATGATGGAGACGTATCATCTATTGCCATGTACAAGAATTCAAAGCCCCCAGTAGTGCGGAGAAAGGGGCCCAAGATGTCGAGCCCCCAGGCCGCAAAAGGCCAAGAAAAGTGATGGTCTGCAAGGCTTGAGCTGGCTGATGAACGTTCTTGGAATGAAACTTGCATGCTTCACATTTTGTGACAAGGTCAGTAGCATCCCGGAGGGCGGTGGGCCAGTAGAATCCTTGCTGGAAAGCTTTCCCGACAAGTGATGCTGATCTCGGGTGTGATCCGCACACACACCCATGTATCTCTGCCAATAGCATTAGTCCATCTTCTTGACTAATAGTTTGATACACTTAAGTTTCACACCATTCGGCCTCTTTCTATACAGAATGTTATCCGCAAACCGGTACATTCTCGCCTGTCGGGCTACTTTCACATATTCCTCGGGATTGCTATGAGGTTCTCCAGTTTGCAAGAATTGGACTATGTGTTGTGCCCATGTTGGAGCCAGAGGCTCGACGATAAGGACTAAAGGCATTTCTTCAGTTGTTGGAGTACCTTATTCAACGGTAAGAATTTGAAGTTCTGCTTTGGAAGATGGCTGTAACACCCCATATGTAGTTCTCCCAATTTTGTAACATATCCAACCTTGATCTTCATCTAATTTCATGTGGGTTCCAACATGGTTGGCTTCATATTGTTTTACTTTGTTGTTTTACTTATTGCATTGCCATAGTCATCATGGTTATGTTGCATTGTGCCTCTTGTCATTTTGCATCCTTCATGCTCGTCATGTGCATTGTGGTATTCATCTCATGCGCATTGCCCCTACGCTATGTGTGTTTATTGCTTTGTCTATGTGTGATCCATGCATCATCACCTCCTTCCGTCTTCTCTCTTTCATGTTTTTGCAAGTGACATTTACCTTCCCCCATTAATGTTCATTTGTTCCATATAAATCTTGCACCATGCCTACACCCTCTCTGTCCAATTTCATCCCATTTGGAGTTGTTTTGGTTTGGTTTTAAAATGCCTCAAGTTTGCAATTTATTCAAATTTGATTCATTTTTCTACCTCTAAAAATGTCCAGGACAATTTTATAAATTAGAGCTCAATTCCAGGATCATGGGGATACTTTCATATCTCCCAAAGTCTTTTCCTAGGCCCCTGGCCTTTTCAATTTTTATTTTCCGCTCGAGGAAAAGAGAAAATGAAAAGAAGGCCACAAGGACGCAACAGCAGTCCACCTGGGCCTCCTCCAGCAGGCCGGCCCAGCTAAGCCCCGCGCCAACCAGCACACTCATCGCGCGCGTCCCTCTCTCCCTCCTTTTCTCACCCGCAGCCACGTTCACCCCCTTTGTCCCACGTCCATGTGGAAAGGCCGGGCCCGCTCGTCAGCGACTGCCTCCTTGCCCGCACCCACCTTTTCTTCCTCCTTCGGCCCACCTCGCTGGTGCATGCACAATGCATGGCCGAGAGCGTCGCTGCTCCGATGTGTCGCCCTGGCCCCCCATATAAACCCTCTCCTTTCCCACCAACCCTCTAGGGTTCCCATCTCCCTCTCCTTGCCGCCGCCAGCCGCGTAGTTCACCAGATCCGCCCCTCCACCGCCGTCCCGAATGCATCCGAGGGCACGACCTCATCACGGGTGT
This sequence comes from Aegilops bicornis, assembly GCA_021605145.1. Lineage (NCBI taxonomy): Eukaryota > Viridiplantae > Streptophyta > Magnoliopsida > Poales > Poaceae > Aegilops > Aegilops bicornis. The sequence continues at coordinate 285,070,013 of CM038669.1, forward strand.
GCTCCTCATCGTCCTCCGCCTTACCGATTGTGTCCCTCTTCTTCCTCAACATCGACTCTGTCCCCGACATCGACTACGTAGGCCTAGGACGCCAAGCTGCAGTGTCTTCTTCCTCGTCTTCGTCTTCTATTGCCGTAGGTGTACGTCCGCTGTCGTCGCCGTCTTTGTCCCCTTCTCATCAAGCCCAGCCCACTGTTGTACTCATGGTGAGCTCCTGGCCTCTCCGTCCCTTTTCCCCCTCGATTGCGTACACTAGCTAGCCCCGCCGTCCGCCTGAGTTCGTCGCCGTCGGACCTCTTCGCCGATGAGTGCTCTGACCCCCGTAGCTCCTTCTCTCATCGCCATCATGTTCGCCGCGTCGCATGGGTTCAAGTCGTGCCCTCGCCTGCTAGCTTAGGCCGTTGTCGCGTCGTGTTTGAGTCCCTCGCCATTGTCGTCGCCTCTGTGCTCGACGCCGGTGTCGCCTTCGTCATCGTCCGACGAGGCCAGTTGCATGCGCGTGTGTGGGATCACCTGTTAGTCCAGTTGCACCCAACCGCCTATGTTCTTCCAACGGGGAGATGCGGGTTCGTTCCCCCGCAGGCGTGGATTAAAACGCCCCATTTTTGCCATGCGTGTGTATGACAGGGTGGCCCCACCAGTCATGCTCTCAGCCCTTCTCCTCCTTTTATTTTCTTTTACTCCAGTGAATATTCCATTCGAGCATATGGAATCTTTCTTTTTCGGTCTGGTCCATTTCTGGACATTTCCTTTTAAGGAAATATGCCTTTTCAGTCTACCCTCTTTTAGGCAGGTTTGCATTTTGCTCATTTGTGAAGATTTTTCCATGATGACCCCAACATATTATATATGTTTTTGGGCTAGAAAAATCCAACCAATCCAGTAGGCGCATCTGTTTTAGCTTTTGAGCAAGTTTGTGTTCATGTTATATTTGCAGCATGTAGCATTTTGTCAATTTTTGTGCATTTAATACCATTTATGTTATGAGGAAGTTTTGCATATGAACATGTTCTTCATCATGTCTACTTGCTGCTAGTTTTATTTGCATGCCGTGATATGCTTTGTAGTGAGTTAAACAATCTCGCAAACAATTTATATCATGTCCCCCTTATGCCATGATATCGCGTTGATTTTACTTTCCAAAAATCACAAATGTTCCAAAATAATTCTCCGTCCGTTTTTATCCCATTTGGACTCTGTTTAATATGGGGTTTCTGCGAAACATAAAACATGCAACAGACAGGAACTGGCACTGGGCACAGGATCAATATGTTAGTCCCAAAAATAATATAAAAAGTTGCCAAAAGTATATGAAAGTTGAATAATATTGGCATGGAACAATCAAAAATTATAGATACGACGAAGAAGTATCAGCATCCCCAAGCTTAATTCCTGCTCGTCCTCGAGTAGGTAAATGCTAAAAAAATATAATTTTGATGTGGAATGCTACCTAGCATAATCTTGATCATATGTCTAATCATGGCATGAATATTAAGACACGATGATTCGAAGCAATAGTCTATCATTTGACATAAAAACAATAATACTTAGGGCATCCCAACAAACAATCATGTCTTTCAAAATATCAATGCTTCCAGAATGTTATCCCTACAAAATCATAGTCTTGTATGCTCCCTTTTCTTAACACAAGGTACCCCTCATGCCTATCCCGGTGTTAGCCAAGCAATTGTTTCATACTTTAGTATTCTCAAACTTTTTCAACCTTCACGCAATACATGAGCGTGAGCCATGGATATAGCACTATGGGTAGAATAGAATATGATAGTAGAGGTTATGTGGAGAAGACAAAAAGGGAGAAAGTCTCACATCGACGCGGATAATCAACAGGCTATGGAGATGCCCATCAATTCATGTCAATGCGAGGAGTAGGGATTGCCATGCAACGGATGCACTAGAGCTATAAGTGTATGAAAGCTCAAACTGAAACTAAGTGGGTGTGCATCCCACTTGCTTGCTCATGAAGACCTAGGGCATTTGAAGAAGCCCATCGTTGGAATATACAAGCCAAGTTCTATAATGAAAATTCCCACTAGTATATGAAAGTGATAACATAGGAGACTCTCTATACGAAGAACATGGTGCTACTTTGAAGCACAAGGGTGGTAAAAGGATTGTAACATTGCCACTTTTCCTTTTTTCATTTTTTCTTTTTTTTTCTTTTTGGGTGGGCTTCTTTGGCCCCCTTTTTTTATTTAGGCTTCTTTGGCCTTTCCCTTTTTTTCTTTTTCTTTTTTTCATGGGGCAATGCTCTATAATGATGATCATCACACTTATATTTACTTACAACTCAATATTACAACTCGATACTGGAACAAAGATATGACTCTATATGAATGCTTCGGTGTGTGCAGGATGTGCAATGATCTAGAGTAGCAATGACAACAAAAAACGGACAAGCCATCAAAACATCATGCTAGCTATCTTACGATCATGCAAAGCAATATGACAATGAATGCTCAAGTCATGTATATGATGATGATGGAAGTGGCATGGCAATATATCTCGGAATGGCTATGGAAATGCCGTGATAGGTAGGTATGGTGGCTGTTTTGAGGAAGATATAAGGAGGCTTATGTGTGATAGGGCGTATCGTATCACAAGGTTTGGATGCACCAGCGAAGTTTGCACCAACTCTCGAGGTGAGAAAGGGCAATGCACGGTACCGAAGAGGCTAGCAATGATGGAAGGGTGAGAGTGCGTATAATCCGTGGACTCAACATTAGTCATAAAGAACTCACATACTTATTGCAAAAATTTATTAGCCCTTGAAACAAAGTACTATGTGCATGCTCCTAGGGGGAGGTTGGTAGGAGTTAACCATCGCGCGCCCCCGACCTTCACGCAAAGATAAACAATCAAAATACAATGCACGCCAATTTGGTTACATAGTTAGTAGACCATACGTGCATGCTTCGGGAATCAAAAACCTAAACACCAATATCCTTACTAAACACAACCATCTACTAGTACCTCCCACATATTATCACCTCTATATCGCAAAACTATTGCAAGGAATCAAACATATCATATTCAGTGATCCACAAGTTTATGTAGGATTTTATGACTAACCATGTGAATGACCAATTCTTGTCATCTCTCTAAATAGATATAAGTGAAGCAAGAGAGTTTAATTCTTTCTACAAAAGATATGCCCACGCTCTAACAAATATAAGTGAAGCAGAAGAGCATTCTACAAATGGCGGTTTTCTATGTGAAGAGAAAGAGGCAATCCAAACTTCAAATGATATAAGTGAAGCACATGAAGCATTCTATAAAGCCATACTCAAAAGATTTAAGTGAAGTGCAATGAGCATTCTATAAATCAACCAAGTACTATCTCATACCAGCATGGTGCATAAAATAAAAGTGAAAACTAAATGCAAAAGGCGCTCCAAGACTTCGCACATATCGCATGAGCAAGCGAATCCGAAAACATACCGATACTTGTCGAAGAAAGAGGGGATGCCTTCTGGGGCATCCCCAAGCTTAGACGCTTGAGTCTCCTTGAATATTTACTTGGGGTGCCTTGGGCATCCCCAAGCTTGAGCTCTTGCCTCTCTTCCTTTTCCTCATATCGAGACATCCTCGATTAGACACTTCATCCACACAAAACTTCAACAGAAAACTCGGTAAGATCCGTTAGTATAATAAAGCAAATCACCACTCTAAGTATTGTTGCAAACCAATTCATATTTTGTTTTTGCATTGTGTCTACTGTAATATAGCTTTTCCATGGCTTAATTCACTGATATAAATTGATAGATTCATCAAAACAAGCAAACTATGCATCAAAAACAGAATCTGTGAAAAACAGAACAGTATGTAGCAATCTGAAAATTCACCATATTTATGGTACCCCAAAAATTCTACCAAAATTAGGAAAAATAAAAAAGTTGTACAGAAAAACAGTGCAAAAGGAATCAGAAATATTTGACGTTCCAGTTAAAAATGTAAAATCGCGCACTACGTCCAAAGTTTCTGTCTAGCACCGTACAAACCAACAAGCATTGTAAACATCCTAAAGGCAAACCTTGGCACATTATTTTTATAATACAATGGAATTTTAAAAGGGGATAATTATTATTTTTGAAAATTTTCTGCAATCAAGATTCACAAAATTTCTGTGAGCATGAACAAAGTTCAAGGCTAGCTCCCACTTCAACAATGCTTGTCTTTCTCACTTTCACTTTCCTTTTTGAAAAGTTTTTTGTTCCCCTCTTTATTTTTTTTGTTTTTAAACTATATGAAAGCACTCAACAGAAATAAATGACTCTCTAGAACTTCCGGGTTGTCTCCCTGGCAGCGCTTTCTTTAAAGCCATTAAGCTAGGCATATAGTGCTCAAGTAATGAATCCACCCGGATCCCAAGGTATATCAAAGCCAATTTTAATTAACAATGATTTGTAATTTAGTAGTGAGCACAAAGTAACATATATCATGCAATAACTAAGTCTAACTCTCTTCCTATGCATCGGCATGTCATAAAAGAACAATTCATGCACACATAGTAAAGGCCAATGCATAGTATAAGCAGTTTCTTGCAATTTTATCATATTGGAAACATAGAGATGTGGAGATAAATTTCCTCTCTCATAATAATTGTAAGTAGGAGCGGCAAGCACATGCATATTATATCTATCAAAATCATCATGTGCAACGGTAAAAGGCAACCCATCAATATAATCCTTACTAAGCGCAAACTTCTCCGATATAGTGTAGTCGGGAGAATTCAAAAAGATAATAGGACTATCATGCGTGGGTGCAATAGCAACAATTTCATGTTTAACATAAGGAACTATAGCAAGTTCATCTCCATAAGCATAATTCAAATTGGCATCTTGGCCACAAGCATAGCAAGCATCATCAAAAAGGGATATTTCAAACAAATTAAAGGGATCATAGCAATCATCAAAGCAATCATCCTTCGGTAAGCACGAAGGGGAATTAAACAATGTATGGGTCGAAGAGTTACTCTCATTAGAAGGTGGGCATGGGTGATTAATCCGCTCTTCCTCCTTTTGTTCTTCGCTCTCCTCATCATCTTTTTCATCCAATGAGCTCACAGTTTCATCAATTTCTTCTTCCATAGCTTCCTGCAAAATATTAGTCTCTTCTTGGACGGCGGAGACTTTCTCAATAAATGCATTAATATTGTAATTATATTCATAATATTCATAGCAATATCTAGGTATAGCTAAATTTTCTGGTCTATAAACTGAATCATCAAAATTGTGAAATGCTTTAAACATAGATTCAATCTCATAAGCACCCATAAAAGCAACAAATTCTTCTATTTGTTCCACATCATAGTAATCATATCTACCAGTAGCACAAGAAGCTATGGTTTCATTATCATTGAATTTGCATGAAAAGGGAAGGTGTGGAGCCTTCATCCTAGAGCAACAAGTATAATCATGTATCAAGCATAGTTGACGAGCATACCAACGCAAGATACAAATTTGATCCCATAATAGTTTCCGTTTTTGTGTCAAGCGATAATCCCTAAAGTATTCACGTTGATCCAACGTGTCTCCCATAACAAAGTTGAATGGGGTTTTCTCAAGATTATTAAAGTAGCACATAATTTCTTTCACATAACGAGCACCGAGGGTTTTAGGAGGTTCCCCATCTCCCTGAGTAGCATCTACACCTAATTTTTTTGGTATTTCGTGTTCCATATCCATAACTAAAGATAGAGAACAACTTAGAACAGCAAATAAAAATTACTTAGTGATAAAGCAAACAAGCACACACGAGAATATTCACCCCACGCTATGACTCCCCAGCAGCGGTGCCAGAAAAAGGTCTTGATGACCCGCAAGTATACGGGATAGGTGTAGCCTCTTTTGATAAGTAAGAGTGTCGAACCCAATGAGGAGCTAAAGGTAGAACAAATACTCTCTCAAGTCCTATCTGCCACTAATACGACTCTACGCACGCTTGACGTTCGCTTTACCTAGAACAAGTATGAAACTAGTAGTACTTTGTAGGTGTTGTTGGATAGGTTTGCAAGAAAGTAAAGAACATGTAAATAGAAAGTAGGGGCTGTTTAGATAAAGAAGCAATAAAGTAAATATAGCGAGTGTGGAAAAGTGGTGGTAGGATTTGTGAAATTGTCCCTAAGCAATTGACTACTTTACTAGACCGATAGCAAGTTTTATGTGGGAGAGGCCACTGCTAGCATGTCATTCCTGACTTGGAATTCTATGCACTTATGATTGGAACTATTAGCAAGCATCTGCAACTACTAACATTCATTAAGGTAAAACCCAACCATAGCATTAAGATATATTGGTCCCCCTTCAATCCCATATGCATCAATTTCTATGCTAGGTAGAAGCTTCTGTCACTCTTGCCCTCCAATACATAGTCCTATCAACATACAACTAACCCTATGGTGTGATCCACGCGCGCGCTCATATGATGGGCACCAAAGGACAGCAACATAACTACAAGCAAATTAAATCAATCATATCAATTCAGCAACCACCAAATAGGACAACGAAAATCTACTCAGACATCATAGGATGGCAACACATCATTGGATAATAATATGAAGCATAAAGCACCATGTTCAAGTAGAGGGTACAGCGGGTTGCGGGAGAGTGGACCGCTGTAGATAGATGGGGAAGGTGATGAAGATGTTGGTGAAGATGGCGGAGGTGTTGGTGAAGATCAGCGGTGATGATGATGGCCCCAATGCAGCTCGGCGCCACCGGAAGCAAGGGGGAGAAAACCCCCCTTCTTCTTCTTCTTCCTTGACCTTCTCCCTAGATGGGAGAAGGGTTTCCCCTCTGGTCCTTGGATCCCATGGTTTGGGAGGGGCGAGAGCCCCTCCGAGATTGGATCTATCTCTCTGTTTCTGCGTTCTGGAATTCTGCCCTGGCATCTTTTCTTTTATATCTAGAGATCCGTAACTCCGATTGGATTGAAACCTTTTCCCAGATCTTTTTCCAGAAATTAGCTTTCTTGTGGCCAAAGAAGGGCATCAACCGCCTTACGAGGGGCCCAGGAGGGTGGGGGCGCGCACCTAGAGTGGGCGTGGGCCCCTATCTCGTGGCCACCTCGGGCACCGTCTCGCGTTGATTTTACTTCCCAAAAATCACAAATATTCCAAAATAATTCTCCGTCCATTTTTATCCTGTTTGGACTCCATTTGATATGGGGTTTCTGCGAAACATAAAACATGCAACAGACAGGAACTGGCACTAGGCACTGGATCAATATGTTAGTCTCAAAAATAATATAAAAAGTTGCCAAAAGTATATGAAAGTTGAATAATATTGGCATGGGACAATCAAAAATTAGAGATACGGAGCCCCCGGTAGTGCGGAGAAAGGGGCCCAAGATGTCGAGCCCCCAGACTGCAAAAGGCCAAGAAAAGGGATGGTCTGCAAGGCTTGATCTGGCTAATGAACGTTCTTGGAATGAAACTGGCATGGTTCACACTTCGTGACAAGGTCAGTAGCATCCCGGAGGGCGGTGGGCCAGTAGAATCCTTCCCGAAAAGCTTTCCCGACAAGTGATGTTGATCCCAGGCGTGATCCGCACACACACCCATGTATCTCTGCCAACAGCATTAGTCCATCTTCTTGACTGATAGTCTGATACACTTAAGTTTCACACCGTTCGGCCTCTTTCTGTACAGAATGTTATCCACAAACTGGTACATACTCGCCTGCCGGGCTACTTTCACAGATTCCGCTGGATTGCTATGAGGTTCTCCAATTTGCAAGAATTGGACTATGTGTTGTGCCCATGTTGGAGCCAGAGACTCGACGATAAGGACTAAAGGCATTTCTTTAGTTGTTTGAGTACCTTCTTCAACGGCAAGAATTTGAAGTTCTTCTTTGGAAGATGGCTGTAACACCCCATATGTAGTTCTCCCAATTTTGTAACATATTCAACCTTGATCTTCATCTAATTTCATGTGTGTTCCATCATGGTTGGCTTCATCTTGTTTTGCTTTGTTGTTTTACTTATTGCATTGCCATAGTCATCATGGTTATCTTGCATTGTGCCTCTTGTCATTTTGCATCCTTCATGCTCGTCATCTGCATTGTGGTATTCATCTCATGCGCATTGCCCCTACTCTGTGTGTGTTTACTGCTTGCTCTATGTGTCATCCATGCATCATCACCTCCTTCCGTCTTCTCTCTTTCATGTTTTTGCAAGTGACATTTACCTTCCCCCATTAATGTTCATTTGTTCCCTATAAATCTTGCACCATGCCTACACCCTCTCTGTCCAATTTCATCCCATTTGGAGTCGTTTTGGTTAGGTTTTAAAATGCCTCAAGTTTGCAATTTATTAAAATTTGATTCATTTTTCTACCTCTAAAAATGTCCAGGACCATTTTATAAATTAGAGCTCAATTCCAGGATCATGGGGATATTTTCATATCTCCCAAATTCTTTTCCTAGGCCCCTGGCCTTTTCAATTTTTATTTTCCGCTTGAGGAAAAGAGAAAAAGAAAAGAAGGCCACAAGGACGCTACAGCAGTCCACCTGGGCCTCCTCCAGCAGGCCGGCCCAGGTAAGCCCCGCCCCAACCAACCCACTCGTCGTGCGTGTCACTCTCTCCCTCCTTTTCTCACCCGCAGCCGCGTTCACCCCCTTTGTCCCATGTCCATGTGGAAAGGCCGGGCCCGCTCGTCAGCGACTGCCTCCACGCCCGCACCCACCTTTTTTCCCTCCTTCGGCCCACCTCGCTGGTGCACGCACAATGCATGGCCGAGAGTGTCGCTGCTCCGACGCGTCGCCCTGGCCCCCCATTTAAACCCTCTCCTTTCCCACCAACCCTCTACGGTTCCCATCTCCCTCTCCTTGCCGCCGCCAGCCGCGTAGTTCACCAGATCCGCCCCTCCACCACCGTCCTGAATGCATCCAAGGGCACGACCTCATCACGGGTGTGCTCCTCGTCGTCCTCCGCCTCGCCGATCGTGTCCCTCTTCTTCCTCGGCATCGACTCCGTCCCCGACACCGACTACGTAGGCCTAGGACGCCAAGTTGCAGCGTCTTCTTCCTCGTCTTCATCTTCGATGGCCATAGGTGCTCGTCCGCTGTCGTCGCCGTCTCTATCCCCTTCTCGTCAAGCCCAGCCCACCGCTGTACTCATGGTGAGCTCCTGGCCTCTCCGTCCCTTTTCCCCCTCGATTGCGTACACTAGCTAGCCCCGCATCCTCCGCCCGAGTTCGTCGTCGTCGGACCTCTTCACCTATGAGTGCCCTGACCCCCGTATCTCCTTCTCTCATCACCATCATGTTCACCGCGTCGCATGGGTTCGAGTCGTGCCCTCACCCGCTAACTTAGGCCGTTGTTGCATCGTGTTTGAGTCCCTCGATGTTGCCGTTGCCTCTGTGCTCGACGCCGGCGTCGCCTCCATCGTCGTCCGGCGAGGTCAATTGCACGCGCGTGTGCGGGAACACCTGTTGGTCCAGTTGCACCCAACAGCCTATGTTCTTCCAACGGGGAGATGCGGGTTCGTTCCCCCGCAGGCGCGGATTAAAACGCCCCATTTTTGCCATGCGTGTGTATGATAGGGGGGCCCCACCAGTCATGCTCTCAGCCCTTCTCCTCCTTTTATTTTCTTTTACTCCAGTGAATATTCCATTCGGGCATATGGAATCTTTCCTTTTCGGTCTGGTCCATTTCCGGACATTTCCTTTTAAGGAAATATGCCTTTTCTGTCTATCCCCTTTTAGGCAGGTTTGCATTTTGCTCATTTGTGAAGATTGTTCCATGATGACCCCAACATATTATATATGTTTTTGGGCTAGAAAAATCCAACCAATCCAGTAGGCGCATTTGTTTTAGATTTTGAGCAAGTTTGTGTTCATGTTATATTTGCAGCATGTAGAATTTTGTCATTTTTTGTGCATTTAATACCATTTATGTTATGAGGAAGTTGTGCATATGAACATGTTCTTCATCATGTCTACTTGCTTCTAGTTTTATTTGCATGCCATGATATGCTTTGTGGTGAGTTAAACAATCTCGCAAACAATTTATATCATGTGCCTCTTATGCATTGAAGCTATCATCAAATCCTTGTGTTTCTGGACAAAGTTTAGTGAGGGAGTTTTATTAAGTGCATTTAGTACTAGATTCCATGCTTGTAACACCCCGGATGTAACTTTCCATAATTGTAACTCCAACTCTTGCCATTTTCGGCATTGTGATATGATATTCCCTCCGTGGTTGGGTTTTTCTCCTTTTTGCATTTTGTCCATGTCATGCATTTTATATCATGTCATCATGTGCATCGCATTTGCATACGTGTTCGTCTCATGATTCGAGCATTTTCCCGTTGTCCGTTTTGCAATCCGACGCTCCTATCTCCCCCGGCGGTCCCTTTTATGTTTTTCCGTGTGCGGGTACTAAACCTTCTCAGAATGGACCGAGATTTGGCTAGTGGCCTTGGTATACCACCCGTAGACCACCGGTCAAGTTTCGGGTCATTTGGAGCTCGTTTGGTACTCCAACGGTTAACCGCACTCTCGCAAAGCCCTTTTTTAAGTTGCAGCCCAACACCCCTCCAAAAAAGCCCAATAACCCATATAAGTCACTTCCATGCTCTCCGTCGTTCGATCACGATCGTGTGGGCGAAAACTACACCTCATTTGGACTCTCCTAGCTCCCTCTATGCCTATTTAAACACCTCCCCCGAAAAATCCGGATCATTCCAGCCCCAAACCCTAAAAATTTCCCACTCGCGCCGCGGACACGTCCGGCGAGCGACGCATCCGCCCGCCGCCCGATAACCGAGGCTGCCCGTCAGCCCGGCCGCGCCCACATCGCCGCACCCAGCGCCCGGCCCGGGGCCAGGCCGACCCTCCGGGCCGAGACGCCGCCGCGCCCAAGCGCCCGCCGCCCTTCGGCCCGCCGCCGCCCTCCGCCCAGCGCAGCCTCCCTCCACCGCCACCTTGCCGCCCGGCCTTCGTCTCCCCGCCACCGGCGACCTTCGCGCCGCCCGGCCGCTCCGACCATCTCGCCCGCGCCCGCGGCGCCCGCGCCTCTCCGGCCCGACCTCGGCCGGCCCGACCCGGCCTCCTCCTCCGGCGCCCCGCCTCGCCGTGCGCCGCCGCCCTCGTCCGATCCCGGCCGGATCCGGCCTCGGTTCGCGCAACCGCGCCCGTTGACCTCTCTCCCCCTCACTTTTTCTCTAAGTCTTTTGCATCTCATTGTTATTTTGTAGCATTTTCAACGTGCTATATCTCTGTCATCGTAGCTCCAGTTTGCGCGTATAATATATCAAAATGTTCGACTCGAAGAGTATATCATTTCATCTCATTGCATCATTTTCATTTGAGCTCATCTTGAGGCCCGAAATGCTGTTGGAAGAGTGCTATGTGATGTTAGTTTCTGTTTCTTAACAGAACTTGCACTTTTGTTATTTTTGCCATGATTAATGTGTGCACCCTATGAATTTGAGTCCTACATGTGTTTTGTAATATGCCATGCCATCTTTCCAGGGATGTATGCCATGTATTTTTGTGATCTATGTGGTGACTAGCACAAGCATGCAAAGTAGGTGTCCTGATGTTGCTGATTTCTGCCCTGTTTTGCTGATATTTTGATGCCATCTTAACTTGATGCTACCGAGAGATCCATGCATATTTTGAGATACTTCAATAAGGATGTTTTGTTAACCATGTCTTTCTCTATCCATCCATGTCCTTGTTTGCAATTATGGAGTACCATAGCTTGAGTCAATCGAGCTCTACTTTTGCTATCAAATGTTTCCTGGCAGATTGTTTACATGTTATTCAATTTTGCTAAGGTTGTTGTGGTTGATCCATGTATGCTATGTTATTGTTCTTGCCATGTATGTCTTCTATGCCATGTCTTCTTGATGTATGTATGCTTAGTTTATCATATAAGGCTCTGTAGTGAGTGCATTGAGCTTGTAAACATGCCTACTTGTTATCAGTTTTTGACATGCCATGTTGCTGAATCTGTTAACGGAACTTTCAATATTGACATGGGTGTTACTATATTTTCATTTCCTTTTTGGCTTATGGTCAGTAAGGGACTTTTGTTCTATTATTTGAGTAGATTCATTCCGTGCCATGTTTTACTATTTTAAGTTCCTGTAGCATGTAGTTTTCTTGCTCTGAACATTGCAACCTAATGCTGTTTTTGCCATGTCCAGCCTAATATTTTGTGCACTTTTGCCATGCTTGTTTGAACCTGTTATGATGTGATTTAGCCGTAGCTCAGTGCTCATCTTTTGTCAAGCATCTTGTGTAGATCACTTCCATATACTTTGTTGGTACGTTTGGGTGCAGTAGCTTAATTTATTGTTGCTTGCTAAGTGGCATCATGCTGTTAATGGCAGATTTGTGCCATTCTTGTTTTGCTTGTCATTTGCAAACCGTGCATCCGATTCCGGTGATCTTTATATCGATTTCAACCGAAATCATCTCATCTTTCCAGTGGCATACTTGGTTTGCCAAGTTGATGCCTGGTTCATCACTTTCCTTCCGGGCCTTTGTCGCATTGCATATCACATCTCGCATATCATGTCATGTTTTGCATCATGTTGATTGTGCATTGCACCGTGATTTATTGTGGTTCCTTTGTTTGTGTTCTTGCTTTGGGTAGAGCCGGAGGCGAGTACGTGAACGAGGAACCTGTTGAGAACGCTTACGAGGATCAAGCTTTCGACAACTCGAGAACATTGCGAGCAAGATGACCATACCCTCGAAATCACTTCTATCTTTGCTATGCTAGTTGCTCGCTCTTTTGCTATGCCTATGCTACGATGCCTATCACTTGCTTATCATGCCACCCATATTGCCATGTCAGCCCCTAACCATCCTTTCCTAGCAAACCGTTGTTTGGCTATGTTACCGCTTTGCTCGGCCCCTCTTATAGCGTTGCTAGTTGCGGTGAAGCTGAAGTTTGTTCCTTGTTGGAACATGGAGATGTTGTTCCTTATTGGAACATGTTTACTTATTGGGGATATCACAATATATATCTGCTATAATTAATACATCTATATACTTGGTAAAGGGTGGAAGGCTCGGCCTTATGCACAGTGTTTTGTTCCACTCTTGCCACCCTAGTTTCCGTCATACCGGTGTTATGTTCCTTGATTTCGTTCCTTACGGTTGGGTGATTTATGGGACCCCTTGACAGTTCGCTTTGAATAAGACTCCTCCAAAGAAGGCCCAACTTTGGTTTTACCATTTGCCACCTAAGCCTTTTCCCCGGGTTTTCGCGAGCCCGAGGGTCATCTTTATTTTAACCCCGGACGGTGCTCCTTCGAGTCTTGGCCCGAACGAAGCAGATCAAGGGGCCACCACGGGCAACTCGAGGTCTGGTTTCACTCGTAGGCTGACCTATCCGGATGTGCCACGAACGAGATATGTGCAGCTCCTATCGGGATTTGTCGGCACAATCGGGCGGCTTCTTTGGTCTTGTTTTATTCTTTGTCGAAATGTCTTGTAGTCCGGGATTCCGAGATTGATCGGGTCTTCGGTAGAAGGAATATCCTTCGTTGACCGTGAGAGCTTATAATGGGCTAAGTTGGGACACCCTGCAGGGTAATATCTTCGAAAGCCGTGCCCGCGGTTATGAGGCAGATGGGAATTTGTTAATGTCGGTTGTAGAAAACCCGAAGTTGACCTCAAATAAAATACACATCAACCGGCGTGTGTAACCGTGATGGTCTCTTCTCGGTGGAGTCCGGGAAGTGAACACGGTGTTGGAGTTATGTCGGCGTAAGTAGTTCAGGATCACTTCTTGATTGCTACTAGCTTCACGACCGTGCTTTGCTCCTCTTCTCGCTCTCTTTGCGAAGTAGCCACCATATATGCTAATTAAACTGCTGCAGCTCCACTATACTACTCTTTACTTCCTATAACCATAAATAGTCTTGATCTCGCGGGTGTGAGATTGATGAGTACCCTTTACTCACAGATAATTCCAAAACAGTTTCAGGTGCCGACGATGCCAGTGCAGATGACTCAACCGAGCTCAAGTGGGAGTTCGACGAGGAACGTGGTCGTTACTATGTGTATTTTCACGATGATCAGTAGTGGTGCCCGATTGGGACGATCGGGGATCTGTGTAGCATTTGGGGTATCTTCTTTATTTTGGTTCCGTAGTCGGACCTTGAGTGTCTTGTGAATGATGGATGTTTATTTATGTATTGTGTGAAGTGGCATTTGTAAGCCAACTATGTATCTTTTTCCCTTATGTATTACATGGGGTGTGTGAAGATTACCTCACTTGCGACATTGCTTTCAATGCGGTTATGCCTCTAAGTCGTGCCTCGACACGTGGGAGATATAGCCGCATCGAGGGCGTTACAATGCTCTTGTTTGACATGATATGTTCCCGTAACATATAGTTTACTAGTCCTAAAAATTGCTATCTGAATCTGATTTGCAATGTTCAGTAAATTTTCACTAAGTTTGTAAAATTGTTATCATTTGCCTTTTTGCCATGTTGTTTTAATAATGTTCTAGTGAGTTTTAGAAATACTTCAGTGATCATGTTTTGTAGTGGATGATATGTACTTCAATGCCATGCCTTTTGTTTTCATGTATGGGTGTTGTAGCATATTTAAACTTTGCATCCAAATTGTCATGTTGTTGTTTTCAACAGCTTGCATTGCATTTTGTTTCTTTGTCATTTGCAGCATCTATTTCCGGTAATCTTTATATTGTTTTCAACCGAATTCTTACAATCTATCCAGTGGCATGCTTGGTTTTTTTTAGAACATAGACGTCAGGGACGTCCGACTTTAAATTAATAAAGCCCACAACATAGGCAGCGTGCGTAAGCGAACAACCACATAGACGAAAGTCACCAAGTTCTAAGGCAAGCCACACAGGGCACGGCAGCGCAATAAAGTGCAATACAAGCCAGCACGGCCGAAACTAACGAGCACGCAGGCTCGGGGGAGGGGGGGCAAACTCCAAAAGAAAACTGCCCATCCCTATGAGGCAGCAGACGAAGGATGCGGGGCGCGTGACGCTGAGTAGACGGCGCGAAGTCGAGCGATAGCTTGTCGGTGAAGATCAGCGTCCTGTTGCCTTCCCAGCGGTGCCCACTGCTGCAAGAATAAGATGCATTTGAAAATAACATCAGCGGGGTGAGAGGGAAACGTTCCCTCAATAGTAAGCTTGTTACGAATGTTCCATAAAGCCCATAACATGGCCGCGGCGCACGTCCACATGATCCGGCGCAGAGAGCCCGGGATCGAGGACAAGAGAGACACGAGCTCGGAGCGCGAGCGTGGATCCCAGTCCACCCCAGCGGCCTCACGGACCGCACTCCAAGCAAAGCGCGCCAAAGGACACCGGAAGAACGCGTGGTCTGCGTCTTCCGCATCAGCACACAGAGCGCACGGGCCGGAAGCGGGACCGTTGCGCTTAGCGATATTGATCGAGGTAGGAAGGCGGTCTTGGCATAGTTGCCAGAGGAAGACCTTAATCTTAAGCGGGATTCTCGCCTTCCAAAGCCCCGTGGCTGCCATAGGGGCATGACCACGACTTAACTCGTGATACAGGGACTTGACAGTGAACTTGCCAGAGCCCGAAAGCCTCCACGAGACCACGTCTGTGGAATCCGACAAACGCACGTTGGCTATTAAAGCCCGCAGGCGATCCCAATCATCCCGCTCGGGCCCCACAAGCTCTCTTCTGAAGTGGATAGGGGGCGGAGTGGCACTGAGTGCCGAGGCAACCAGTTGGTTGGGCTCAACCGCGATGGAGAAAAGGTGGGTGAACTCCGACCAAAGAGGTTGCTGACCGATCCAAACATCATGCCAAAACCGTGTGGAGCGGCCATTATTAACCGTGAACCTCGCACCCCTGGTGAAGTATGGTTTTAGAGCTTGAATAGAGGTCCAGAAAGGGGACCCCTGAGAGGTTGCCTCAAAGAAATTCCCATGTGGGAAATAGTTAGCACGAAGGAGGTCCATCCAGAGGCTGCTCCCTCCCTGGGATATCTTCCATATCCACTTGCACATAAGCACTATGTTCATCAGCTTCGAGTTGATGATCCCGAGGCCCCCCTGGGCTTTGGGTCTGCAAACGGCTTACCACTTGACCATGTGGTACTTCCGTTTAGGGCCCGCTCCTTCCCAAAAGAAACGTGCCCGAGGCGTGTCCATTTTCGTATGGACCCCATCCGCCAGCAAGAACATACCCATGGCAAACATTGGTAGGGATGAAAGGCTGGAGTTGGTAAGGATTAGTCTTGCCCTTGAAGACATAAATCGGCCTCTCCACGGACATACCCGGTCCACCACCTTAGTGGTGAGAGGCTCCCAATCAGCAATCGTGCACTTCTTCTTTGCGATTGGGAGGCCGAGGTAGGTAAACGGAAACTTCCCAAGCTTGCAGTTAAGCAAGTTGGCTGCCCGTTCACTTTCGGCCGCGTCCATCCCTATGGACACCACTTCACACTTGTGGAAGTTAATTTTTAGCCCGGACATGAGTTCAAAGCACAGCAGGATGGCCTTGACCGTAGCGATACTATGGGCATCTGGTTCAAAAAGGAGGAGAGTGTCATCCGCATACTGCAAGTGTGACACGCCTCCTGGGACCAGGTTGCCGACCACTCCCCTGATGTGGCCAGCGGCGCAAGCTTTGTCAAGCATGGCGCCTAAGGCGTCTGCCACAAAGTTGAAAAGCAACGGTGAGGCTGGGTCCCCTTGACGTAGCCCCCGTTTGTTACGGAAGAAGTTCCCTACTTCTCCATTCACCGCAATCGCCGTTTGGCCTCCCGAGACCAATTGCAACATACGGTGAACCCAAACCGACGAAAATCCTCGATCCAAAAGGATTTGCCGGAGGAACTCCCAATTCACTCGGTCATATGCTTTCTCAGAATCTAGTTTTAGAAGAATCGCCAGCTGGCGAGAGCGTTTGAACGAGTGAACGATTTCTTGGAGGGCCAGCGGACCCTCCAAGATGTTGTGACCACGAATGAAAGCCGACTGATTCCTACTAATAATACGATGAGCTACCGGAGAAAAGCGCGTAGAACAAGCTTTAGAGAAAATCTTAAACGGGACATTGATAAGCGCTATAGGTCGAAAGAGTCTAATGTTGTCCGCCCCTTGGACTTTGGGAATCAGAGAGAGAATCCCAAAGTTAAGGCGGGAGATGTCTACTGTATCACGCATAAACCCGTTACATACTTCGAAAATAGGCCCTTTCAGCACCTGCCAAAACCTTTTGAACATCACCACCGGCCACCCATCTGGACCCGGGGCGGTGTCGGATTTCATCCCATGGATGGCCTGGTCAATCTCCTGGGGAAGGAAGGCAAGGCCCAAGCCTTCGTTCTCCGCGTCCGTGACCCGCAGCGCGGGGTCCCAAACATCCGACCGCAGCCTAGCCCTGGCCTCCTCCCTGGAGCCCATCAACTGGATGTAAAAGTCGTAGATATGCCGCACAATATCTTGTTGACGCAAAAGGAGCCCCTGCTCGGATTGCAGTCGAAGGATGGCACATTTGCGGCGCCGGCCATTAGCGTAGGCGTGAAAGTATTTTGTATTCGCATCCCCCTTGAGCGTCCACTTGATTCCACCACGCCTACGCCAATACTCCTCCTCTACACGAAGGAGAGCCTCGACCTGGGCCTCCACAGCGTAGCGCTGGGCCCAGTCCTGCTCCGAGAAGACCTGAGAATCCGCAGCTGCATCCATACGGGCGAGGTCCGCGACCAAACGCGCCCGGAGCAGCTTGTCCTCTCGGCCCTGGTTGGCCCCCCAGCCTTTTAGGGCCGCGCGCATCCCCGCCCCTGCGGCAATCCAGAACTCCATGGGCCCTCACGTGTGCCCGATCCGAGCAACACAAGTCTCCCATTTGGAGAGGAAGATTTGCTCGAATTCCGGGTGTTCAAACCACGCTGTCTCAAAGAAAAACCGGGGGCTGCGTTTTAGCCTTTCCTTCCCCGAGGAGAGGATTAGAGGGACGTGATCCGACCCGATCCTCGTTTCAGCGTGTAGGGAGCACATGGGAAACAGCATTTCCCACTCCGCGGACATAAACACGCGATCAAGCACAGACCGAACTGGCGTAAGCTGCTTGTTCGTCCATGTGTAGCGTGCTCCCACGCGGGCCACTTCCCTAAGGGCCACTGATGCTATCGCGTTGTTAAACATGGACACCCTTGTCCAATTAATGATCCCATTGTTCTTGTCCATCCCCGAACGAATTAAGTTGAAGTCCCCGCCAACAATTAGCGGCAAGTTGCGCACACCTAAGGCCACAACCTTCTCCTGTAGTTCTCTCAAGAACTCTTGAGAGTGTGCGTGACCAGCCGGGCCATACATCACTATAACCTCCCACTCACGGAGGGTTGCTCGATGTCACACGTGTGCCGACACGAAGAAACGGCCAGCGTCCCACGCCACCACCTCGCAACAGACCAGACTGACCCCAAGCAGGAGGCCCCCCGAGTGGCCCACCGCAGGCACCCAGTGCCAAGCAAAGCGTTCAAGGGGGTCGATGGCTAGCATGTCTCGGTGAGAGAAATGCGTTTTAATGGTTTCCTGCAAGCCCACGACATTGATATCCTCAACGCGGATGAAATCCTTAAGCTGGGTCCGCCTCCCAGCGTGGCCGAAGCCGCGGATGTTCCAGAAGATAAACCGCATTAGATTATACGGTGGCGGAGGCGGATACCGCGCGCGGTAACCGCTTTGGCCACCCGCCGTGTCTTGACAGGACCACGGGCTGAGGGGGACAGCGCAGCCCCTGCTGCCATGTCCACATGGTCGGGCCGCGCAGCAGGCACCAGAGAAGCCCCTGCTTCTTCTGCTACTGGCGCAACGCGGGCCGCCGCTGCCTGAGCCAGCGCGGCCTGCGCGATTTCTTTAGCTCGAATGAGGGATAGAAGCTCTCGCGCCTCCCCCTCAACAGACATATCTACCCCACTATCCGCTAAAATACCCCCAAGATGCTCATCCGAGTAATCATCAAAAATCGTAAATCGGGGAAGGGGATTACCTTCGGTCTCCATGTTCTTCTGAGCCAACAGAAGCTGGGCGCGTTGAAGAGCAGGAAGGTTGCCCTTGGCGCCCTTCGGACGAGAGCTTGCCCGCTCCTGCGCCACCATGGACGCCACCACCGCCTTGGAGCATTTGGCCATGGCGATGGGCACCGTCTTGGTCACCTCCGCGCGAAGCACGTCCGAAGGAGGAGGAGGAGGAGGAGGAGTCGCCGAAGGCCCACTGACTGGACCCCCAGGGGAGGCCAGCGCCATCACCACTGGCCGGTGCGAGACACGCGTGTCCGCACGGACCGATGGTGGGCTCACTGGCGTCCCCTGAGGAGCCTTGCGGCCCGCAGCCTTCTTCTGGAGACGCACCCCGCCGCTTCTAGGGCCGCACGCAGACATGGGGGAGCGCGGCGCCGCAACGCGCAGCCCACCCACCTCCTTTGCCGCCGGGGAGACGAGCATGGAGCGGCCCTCCGAGTCGCACGATGCCGAAATGCCCTTGTCGATGTCGAGGCCGAGGGACATGTTGGAGCCGTATTGGTTGAAGCCCGTCTCGTTGCTGCCCACGACCACTTGTCGCTCTTCCAGATCCATAGCAGCCCCCGAAGCCGGGGCCACGGCGTCGGAAGCCTTGTCCTTTATGCCCAGCTTATCCCAGGTCGCGGTGTCGATGGAGTCGTCACCCATGCTTGCATCCTTGTCCTTGTCCTTGTCCTTGTCCATGTCGTCCGGTCCCTTGTCCATGGTAGCAGGGGGGTGGGGGTGCATCCCCCTGGTTGCCACCCGCCTCAGCCTCCAGCCGAATGGTGAAACCCTCGCTATTGAACCAGATTTGGACGTAGCCTTTGAGCTTGGCCGGGGCGCGGCACGCAAAGCGCATGCGCACAGGACCCAACCCCACCAGCGACGACTTGTCCACCTCCATCGGGCGCCCAATCATCACAGTCCCTGCCATGAGACGGTCCACGCGGTGATGTTTGGGTGGCACTCCCCAGAGTTTTACCCACACATCGGGCATGAGATCGGCCTTGGGCGCTTCCAGTGTCCCTTCTTTGATGTCCGCCATGATGTCGTTGAGGGAAAGGTAAAGCTTGCCGCTTCGCGTCGCCATCCGCAGCATGGCCTTGTTGGGGAAGACGACGGAGAACGTGTCATCCCCGACGGCCGACACCTGCCAGTCCCATTCCCCCTCGTAGAGGTGAGGGAGCTCGGCCTCCAAGATGGGGACCGACAGCGTGCCCGGAGCCGCCGAGATGAACGCCGCGTCCGCCACCACCGGAGCGCAGATCTCCTCGCCCTCCGTCTCGACGTAGGGGAGGCAGAAGAAACCCTCTCCGGGGATGGCGTTGCCCATGATCTGCAGCAGCAGAGGCCGCCCGCGGGTGGGACAGTGCGCCGACGCGTGCCCCTCCTCATGGCAGACGATGCACAAGGGCTTGAACTGACACATGTTCTGGTAGTGGCCCACCCGGCCACACTTGAAGCATTCTGGCCCGTCGGCCTCCTCCACTGGGATCGGGGCGTCGGCCGACCCCTTCGACGCCGACGGCCCGGCCGCCAGCGGCATCAGCGTCGAGCCAGCCCCCTTCTGCCTCTGCTTCTTGGCAAGCGGGTCCCCAGCCCGCTCGCCGCTCGGAGGAAGGAGGGATTCCTTACTCTTGAGCTCCTTCTTCTGCTCCAGCCCGCGGCGACGATATTCCTCCTTCTTCTTCTTCTTGCGCTCGCGCTCCTCCGTCTTCTTCCTCTCTTGCTCCGTGAGCCACCAAGGAGGCGGCGGCCCACAGCCCCCCTCCTCCGCCGGAGGCGCCGCCACCTTGGAGAGCGCCTTCGCTCGTAGATCTAGCTCGCGCTGGCGCTCAGCCGCCGGGATCGGGGGCGACATCGGTGGCTTCTCCACGCGGCGGGATCCCATCCACACCGCGGAAGCGAACGAGCGGGTGAGAGGGGAGGGAAGGTGGGAGCGGCGCAGGCGACGTGGAAGATGCCCGAAGCGCCGCACCTGCGAGTGGGATGCGGGAAACCCTAGCGCGAGATCTAGGGCACCCTTCGACAGCCACAGCCACTTATAAATAGGTGGAGACGGCCGCACCACCCCCTTCGTGCTGGGCTCGGGCCCAGTCACTTGCGGGCGCGAAGTAACCGGGCCAGGCTGGCCAGGCCCAAGCACAGAAGGGCGCCCATGCGTCTCCTTTGGCCCTTGCGAGGATGGGTCGGCCATTGGGCCCCCCAGCCCACACACTGGCAAACTGGGCCAGTCCGAAAGGCCCAACACGAGAAACGGCCCAGGCGGCAGCGGCGCCAAAACCCTAGCCATGGGACGCGTCTCCCTCGCTGGATCCGCCCCGCCGCCGTCGTTGACCCCTGTCAACTCCGACGAGCTCACCGAGCCCGAGGACGGCGCAGCCAGCGCCAGCACCTGGCGCCCCTCCTCCAGCAAGGCACGCGAGCGACCCTCGGGCCCCGCATCCACACCCCGCGGCGGCCGCCAGATCTGTGTCGCAAGGCCGCGCCCGCCACGCCCGCCAGGGGCGAAAGCACGCCGGCGACCGGCCACGAAGGAGCCCCCCAGCTCCTCCGCACGGGCGACAAAGTCACCCACCGAGCACGTCGACGACGGCCTCGGCTCCTCACCGTCACTCACCTGTCCACCTACCTGCACGGGCTCCGTCTCCTCGTCGTCGTCGGAGTCCCCCTCCCCCCCCCCTCGAGCGCCTAGAAGCGGCTGCCAGAGGGGACCGGGCCCGGGGGCCGCCCGCCAGGCGAGGCACCGCGCCGGGCGAACCGCCGTCCAACCAGCCGCCGACACCACGGGGGGCCCTCCGCCGTCGCCCGCGGAGTCGCCTCCCTGGTCGCTCCCTCCCTCGCTCTCTCTCATTCTCCCGAGTCCTCCGTGGCATGCTTGGTTTGCCAAGAGGTTGCCTAGATCCTTCATGTCATCACTTTTGTCCTTCCGGCATCATATCTCTCGTACCGGTAGTCCCTTAGCTCCATTTGTCGTGTTCTTCATATGCATTCATGTTCATCATGTATGTAGCATGTGTTCTTTTCCATGTCATGTGTGTTTATGTGGATGCTTGTTTTCATTTCGGTAGCACCAGGAGACGAGTTCGAATCCGAGGTCGAGACACCCGTTGAGAACAATTACGAGGAGCAAGTTTACGATCCCACCGAGGACGTATCAGGTAAGATGACCATTCCTTGATATCACTACTATCTTTGCTATGCTAGTTGTCTCTATTCTATCGCTATGTCGCGCTGCCTATCTACACGTTTGTCAACCTCCTACATTTCCATGAAATGCCGCTAACCCACCTTCCTAACAAATCGTTGTTTGGCTATGTTACCGCCTTTGCTCAGCCCCTCTTATAGCGTTGCTAGTTGCAGGTGGAGTGCTGGTTATTGTAACATCCCAAATTTTCAATTTGGAATGTTATACACTAGATCATCAATGCATATCATATTTTACTTGCTTTCGGTTTGATCCTAGAAATTCTATGCAACTCAAGGACCCTCGGAGAGAGTTGGGGATTTCGTTATTTTCATATTTGGGTTTTCTCAAATTTTGAAAATAGGATCATTTGATTTAATTTATTTTATCTTCAATTATTTCTATTAAAAAAATATGAGAGAGGGAATAAAATGACTTTCCCAAAATAAATAAATATTGAGGATTTAATAAAAGGGCCATTTGCATTTCTGTCCCTAACTCGAACCACCTAATCAGATATACCCCTAATTCGCAAGCCTGCTCAAATTTGCCCCTCCGTCGTAAGGTGCCCTTACAGAAATGCCCTTCTGCACCGTTACCGTCCGGTCAAACAATTTTGACCGTCCTGAAAAAATAGCAAAATTTTTTTAAAAAAATTTAAAGTTTTGTGAGTTTGAAGATACTCATGTGCGCAAGGTGCGTGCAAATTTTCGTGCTATTTGGACATTCCAGGAGCTCGTGGCGAGGAAAAACATTTAATATGCACACTTGTCAACAGTAAATTTCAAATAAAATAGCAAGAAAATTCAAAAAAATCAAAAAAATATGAAAAAATAGGCATCAAAGAGGCTTGGGTGCACAAGATGCTTGCAAGTTTTTATGATCAAATGACATGCGAGGAGCTCTAGCAAGAAAAAACAAAATAGTCATTTTTTCCCAAGTTTTTTCTCGAGCTAAATTTTGTTTTTTTCTCCACAAGCCCCTCCAATGTCCAAGCACAACAAAAATTTGCACGCAGCTTGTAAACTATAGCCTCTTTGATGCCAAAAAAATTCATATATTTTTGAATTTTCTTGCTATTTTTTTGAATTTACTGTTCACAGGCTTACATATTTATTGTTTTTCCTTTGACACGAGCTCCTGGAATGCCCAAACAGCACGAAAATTTGCATGCACCTTGCGAACCTGAGTATCTTTGATCTCACAAATTTTCAAATTTTTTAGAACTTTTTTGCTATTTTTTTTAGGACGGTCAATGCCCTTTGACCAGCTTTGACCGGACGGTAACGGCACAGAAGGGCATTTCTGTAAGCGCACCTAACGGCGGAGGGGCAAATTTGACTAGGCTTTGAAATTAGGGGTAAATCTGAGAGTGGGCACAAATTAGGGGCATAGATGTAAATGTCCCTTAATAAAAAATCAAATAAGATTTATTTTGGAGTTTTTGCTATTTTATTTGAATTTAGGAAAAATTGCACATTTTTCAAAACTGCATTTTAGGGCCAAGAAAATGTTCATCTCGTTCTAAATATTTTATTTAGACGGTGAAAATTTGTCTTGGCATTTTTAGATTTTTTTTCTAGAATTTATTTTCTGTTTGGCGGAATTATTTAAAAAAATAAACGCGCGAGAGCCCGACTGGGCCAAGGCCCAGCCGAGCCGGGCCGGCCTCGCCAGCGCCACCGCCAGCCCCTCCGTGTCGCCGCCGGACTTGGGGAGTCCGGCCCCGAGCCGCCTCCGCCGTCGCCCCTTCCCCAAGCCGGCAGAGCCCCCCCTCCTATAAATACGCCGCCAACCCGCCCTCCCGTCCCAGCCCTGCCCGAGCCGCCACCGAGCCGCTTGTCACCTAGCACCGCCTTGAGAGCCGCCGCCGTCACCTAGCACCGCCGCCAGAGCCTTGCCGCCTCCTTGACCCGCCCATCCATCGCAATCCTGTAGCCTTGAGCCGCCGAACTCCAGTTCGAGCCGAGCCGGAGGTATAGCCGCCGCCGCTGCTGTGGTCCGGTTTTTAAAAAAAAAATCGGGTTTTTTTAGAAACCATAAAAAAATCGGTTTTTTTTAGAAACCCTAGTTTCGTTTTTTTTATAAATCGGTTTTTCTGGTTTATTTATTTAGCAAGCGTTCGCCCATTCGTTCGTTTTAACGGACGATTTCACTGTTTAGTCTCAGTTAACGAACGTTCGTTCGTTAATCTGTTCGTCAGTTTTTTTTTTCTCGGATTTTCCGCGGTTATTTCTGATCGCGATTTCTGATCCGATTTTTGTTTTAGTATAACTTTTCGCTCGTTTATCGGACTTAGGCGATTCAAGCGCCTAGAGTTTCGTCTCGAAACCCTCTTTCCGTTTAACCAACTCAAACAAGTTTTTGCATGTCTAAAATTTAACTTAGGTCCAGATTAGTAAACGAAGCTTGTTTCTTTCGCCGTTTGACTTTCGTTGCTTCGTTTGATTTGATTCTTTTTGCAAACCGGAGTTCTTAAGTTGAACTTTCTGGTTAGTTCTCTTACTTGAGTTTTACCTATGCATTAGATGAGTACTTATTGTATGCTTGTTTGTTTGCGATAGATTACCCGTAGTGCGCCGCTTGCTACTTCGAATCTCTAGGTTTCACGGATCATCAGCAAGGCAAGGAACACTTTGATCATACCTCTTTACTACCCAGTTTTATTTGCATTAGATCAATCCTCAAACAATTGCATGATTAGGATCTGATTAATATGTGGGTTTTGGGAAGTAGATGAGGTAGTACCTATTATCTGTTTTATTATCAAACCCTTGGGTGTTACTCTACGTTTGCTTATTATGCCATGCTATGCTAGTAGATGTGGATTGGGTGAGTGTATCCATGACAGATGTGAGATTGTCAATTAATGGTTTATTTAAGGTGGCAACTTTAATACACATCTGGGTGGATTGAGGCTCCTGGGTATTCCAGCGATTGCCTGTTTTCTTTATGGACCGCCACCCAGGCTCAAAGGGATCATGAGATTATTCATGCTAGAAACTTCCGTGTGCAGCCACAAGCTACTATGGGCTCTAGCATAGTTGATTAAGTCGTGCGAACTCTTACAGTGGTAGACTAGCAGATGTAGGGGAAAGTAGGTGTAGCGGTCTACCCGATCGTAAGGTGCTAGCGCTTCTGAAAGACTATGTCTCGGTCATCCGTTTCTCAAACACCATGTAGTGCGAGAATCCCAACGGAGGAGATCGAGTCTTGTGGGGAAAAGTGCACAAACCTCTGCAGAGTGTATAAACTAATCATGGTGAGTCGTGCCCCCGATTATGGACGTTTTGAGTATCTAGTACTTGGATTATCATGTGAATCTCATCATGTTACTTTAATTAATATTGTTGGGTTTTAATGATGATGCTTAATTGGGATTGAGAGGATGTCTATATTCTCAATGGTTAACAACCACCATGATAGTTAAATAAAATTTATTCCTTTGCAGCAGGGAAAAATTGGCTTTATGCAAAACTGTAACCATAGAGCTTTTCCACCAGCCATATATGCATGTAGTATAGCTTTATTCTTTCATTACTCTCTATGTGTTACATTGCCAGCATGTTCCATGTGCTGACCCGTTTTCGAGCTGCAACGTTCATGTTGCAGACTTTTCAGACGACGAGTAAGGTGCCTTTAGGTCGTGGTTCTCTACTCAGTGATGTCGTTGGAGTTGATGGACTCACTTATCTTCCAAGCCTTCCGCTGTTATCGTTGTTAGATGGCCTTAAGCCGTTTTTATTGTAATAAGTTCTCTTTTGAGACATTCGATGTAACAAGTGTGTGATTGCTACTCTGTTATAAATCCTTCATGTATTGTGCGTGTCTGCATTACTGATCCAGGGATGACACTAAAGCACAGTGATCGGACTGTTTGAGGTCTGGTCGCTACAAGATGGTATCAGAGCACACCGTTGTTGTGAAAAGCGACCACTAAGCTAAAAGCCCTAGATCACTACTCACTCTTCTCATTTCTGACTCCTCATCTTTTCTACTCTTTTAGGATGGCGGATGCAAGGAACAAGTTCATGCAACCGGATGAAGATACACCCTTTGGACGCCACTTGAAGGAAGTCACTAGATACCTGAACATTGTAGTACCACGCTTCACCGGGACCTACAACGCCACTTTACGTGAAGAGGAGCGCTGGACGGTTCAAGTTCAAGTTCCAGGAAGGACGTTCATGCCCGTCACTGAGCCCATAGAGTTTTCCTTTGATGCACCAACCTGGAGTCTAGGATAGAGCATGGCAGCCCACATCACTATGGGGCGCATTGGAGAAGTTTACCACAAGGATCTCAAGGATACTATCTACCAGATTTGTGGGCGCCGAGATGAGCAATGGGAGATGATCAGCACCAGGAAGGATAGAGCAATTGCAGCTTTCATCCAGGAGTTAAACCAACACATTCAACGCCAGGAGAACCAGATGTGCGCAGGCATGATAGACTTGAAGAAGGCCATGACCAAGATCATGGAGCTGGAGGAAGAACTCAAGTCTACACGCGATGGATATGAGGAGGAAATAGCAACACTAGTGGAGAAGAATGATGATCTGAAGAAGAAGCTAAAAGTGTTCATGGGATTTCCCGCAACTGGAGGAGAAGATGACTGCACTTGTCCAGAGAACTACATCATCATCGGCGATTTACACCGACTCGGACCCAGACGATAGCGATGATGACTATGTTGATGAAGCTGGAGCAGATATCATGGAGTCTTCATCGGAGCAGTTTTTCTAGTCGACCACCATAGCAGTAGTAGTATTCTCCCATGTATCTAGTATAGTCCGAGCACTTTTATAACGATAGTTAGACCGTTGTATGCCCTTGCTTGTTTGAATGAAGTGATTTTGTTTGCATTTGTCTCATGTGCATATGGGTAGTGTTTTCCCTCTAGACCTCATTCTATTCTATATTCTCATCTTTTCTAAAACCCTCAGATGCCTCTGAGACGTGACAATGGATTTGCTTTCCCACCAGAGTTCGCTCAGTTGATCCAGCAGCAGAATGCGTTGATGCAGTTGCTAGTCCAGAATCAGAATCAGGGGAATAACAATAACAACAACCCACCACCGCCACCACCTGTTGATCACTTAACCCGTTTTCTTAGGCTGAATCCGCCGGAGTTCTCTAGTAGCACCGAGCCGATTGTTGCAGATGATTGGATACGCAAGACAGCAAGGGAGTTGACCACTGCAGGATGCACAGATGCGGAGAGGGTGCGTTTTGCTGCATATCAGCTTGAAGGACCCGCATCATCATGGTGGGAGAATTTCACAGCCACCTATCCTATCGACACTGTCACATGGGACCAGTTTCAGCAGTCCGTACTGCCCATGTTTCAGCAGGAGCTATGGACATGAAGAAGCGTGAGTTTCGCAACTTGCGCCAAGGAGGACGGACTGTTGGCCAGTATGTGGATGAATTTAGTAAGCTAGCACGTTATGCCCCAGATGACGTTGCTACGGATGCAGCTAAGCAGGAGAAGTTTCTGGAAGGACTGAATGATGAGCTGAGCATGCAGTTGATGGTAGCAACTTTCAACAACTACCAGGAGTTGGTAGATAGAGCTCTCATGATTAAAGGGAAGCAACAGCAGATTGAGAACTGCAAGAGGAAGTATGGACAAGGGAAGTACAATTCTGGAGCTCAGCAGAAGCCACGTTTTACCCTGAAATCGGGAGGACATTTCCAGCATACCCATGGAGGAGGTAGCTCGCACAATCATAATGGCCCCAAGAACGGTAACGGGAATGGAGGAAGCAACGACCAGAACCATACCAACCCGTCAACCCCAGCCAAGAGAGACCTGAACCAAGTCACTTGCTATAAGTGCCAGAAGACTGGACATTATGCGAATGAATTTCCTGAAGCCCAGAATGGAAATGGCAATGGAAGCTCAGGGAAGAAGCCGAACCCTTTCAACAGGGGACAGGTGAACCACGTTAACGTGGAGGAGGTTGAAGCCCAACCAGATGCAGTAATAGGTAAGTTTTTGGTTAAGTCATTTACTGCAATCGTTCTTTTTGATACTGGTGCATTGCATTCATACATATCAAGGGGATTTGTGGATAAGTATAAACTGCCCACCAAAGTTCTTAGAACACCTATGTTAGCAAGCTCACCAGGAGCGGAGTATATGGCCAGTCGAGGATGTTTTCAAGTGCCATTGAGTATAGGTAGGCATGTTTTCCCCTCGGATTTAATCATTTTGGAATCACAAGGTTTGGATGTAATTCTGGGTATGGATTGGCTATCGATGTATGGAGGAAACATCGATTGCGCCAGTAAGTCAATTTTCCTTACCACTCCAGAAGGAAGAAGGATCAAGTATGTATCACGGCATGAGCCGAAGAGGACACAAGTAAATTCCTTATCAGGAGTTGTGCAGGAGGAAGTACCAGTGGTGAAGGATTTTCCCTGATGTATTTCCCAAAGAGTTGCCAGGCATGCCACCAGATAGAGACATTGAGTTTTTGATTGAGCTTTTGCCAGGCACAGGGCCGATATCTAAGAGACCGTACCGGATGCCCGCACAAGATTTGGAGGAAATTAAGAAGAAAATTAAGGAGTTACTGGATAAAGGCTTTATTTGCCCAAGTTCTTTACCTTGGGGATCGCGAGTACTTCTAGTGGAAAAGAAGGATGGATCGTTGAGGATGGTTGTTGATTATCGAGGACTGAATGAAGTAACGATCAAGAACAAATACCCATTGCCGATGATCAATGATTTGTTTGACCAATTACAAGGAGCTAAGGTATTTTCCAAGATTGATCTGCGATCATGACACCACCAGTTGAAGATTCGAGAGCAGGATATACCTAAGACATCTTTTACCACCATGTACGGGCTGTATGAGTATACCGTTATGTCATTTGGTCTGACTAACGCACCTGCATATTTCATGAACATGATGAACAAGGTATTTATGGAATTTCTGGGTAAGTTCATCGTGGTGTTCATTGATGATATTTTGGTCTACTCGAAGAATGAAGAAGAGCATAAGGAGCATTTGTGTTTGGTACTGGAGAGAAGCTCAGAGAACATCAGTTATATGCTAAGTTCAGCAAATGTGAGTTTTGGTTGAAAGAAGTTGGATTCCTCGGACATGTTATATCTGGAGAAGGAATAGCAGTAGATCCCACCAGGGTTGTCACTGTGACAAATTGGGTAGCACCAACGACAGTTGGAGAGATCCGGAGTTTTCTTGGGCTGGCAGGATACTACCGGAGATTCATTGAGAATTTCTCGAAGATTGCAAAGCCCATGACGGAGTTGTTAAAGAATGATACCAAGTTCAAATGGACTGAGGAATGTGAGGCCAGTTTCCAGGAGTTGAAGAAACGTTTGGTTACATCGCCAGTGTTGATTTTGCGGATCGGTATAAGGATTATGAGGTGTATTGCGACGCTTCACGTCGAGGACTTGGAGCAGTGCTTATGCAGGAGGGAAGAGTTGTTTCGTATGCTTCACGACAGCTTAAGCCCCATGAGTTGAATTATGCTACACATGATTTGGAGTTAGCAGCCGTAGTGCATGCATTGAAGACATGGAGACATTTTCTCATCGGAAACCATTGTGAGGTGTACACGGATCACAAGAGTTTGAAGTACATTTTCACGCAGAAGGAGCTGAATCTCAGGCAAAGGAGATGGTTGGAGCTCATCAAGAATTATGATATGAGGTTGCATTATCACCCCGGAAAGACTAACATAGTAGCCGATGCGTTGAGCCGTAAGAGCCATGTAAACCCACTCATGATCGGAGTATTACCAAAGGAGTTAGCCGAGGATCTTCATGAGCTATGTTTGGAGATAGTTCCGAGAGGCTACGTTGCAGCATTGTAGATTCAGTCTACTTTGATGGATAAGATCAGAGAAGCTCAGAAGACTGACAAGGAGATTGCCTCTATAAAGGAGAAGATGAGCAAAGGAAAAGCTAAAGGATTTCGTGAGGATGAGCACGATACCTTATGGTTTGAGGACCGCGTTTATGTGCCTAATGATCCGGAAATCAGGAAGTTGATTCTGCAAGAGGCCCATGATTCACCGTACTCGATTCACCTAGGAAATACCGAGATGTATTTGGATTTGAAGGATATTTTCTGGTGGACCGGAATGAAGAAGGATATTGCAGAGTATGTAGCAGTATGTGATGTTTGTCAGAGAGTTAAGGCAGAGCATCAAAAGCCAGCAGGATTGTTACAGCCATTGCTTATACCCAAATGGAAGTGGGATAAGTTAGGCATGGATTTTATCACGGGATTGCCCAGGACTCGTTCAGGCTACGACTCGATTTGGGTTGTAGTCGATCGTTTGACAAAGGTAGCTCATTTCATCCCAGTGAAGACCACTTACACCAGTGCTAAGTTGGCAAAGATATACATGATCAGGATCGTATGTCTGCATGGGGTTCCGAGGAGCATTGTATCAGTTAGAGGAACCCAGTTTACCTCAAAGTTCTGGAATCAGTTGCACGAAACTTTGGGTACCAGGCTAGAGTTCAGTACAGCTTTTCACCCGCAGTCAGATGGACAGACCGAGAGAGTCAATCAGATCTTGGAGGATATGCTCAAAGCTTGTGCGCTAGATTATGGATCTAGTTGGGACGACAATTTGCCATATGCAGAGTTCTCTTACAACAACAGTTATCAATCCAGTTTGAAGATGGCCCCTTTCGAAGCCTTGTACAGAAGGAGATGCAGGACCCCATTGTCGTGGGATGAAGTTGGAGACCGCCAGCTGTTTGGACCAGATTTGATTAAGGAGTCTGAAAAGAAGGTGAAGTTGATTCGCGATAGGCTCAAGGTAGCCCAGTCCAGGCAGAAGAGCTATGCAGATTCTCAATGCAAGGAGACAGTTTACAAAGTCGGAGACATAGTTTATCTTCGTGTATCTCCACTTCGGGGAGTTAAGCGCTTTGGAGTTAAGGGAAAGTTAGCGCCACGTTTTGTGGGACCATACAAAGTTTTGGAACGTATGGGAGAAGTTGCCTACAAGTTGGAGTTGCCCGAAGGATTGTCAGGAGTTCACGATGTGTTCCAGGTTTCCCAGTTGAAGAAGTGCCACGCAGAGATGGCTGATATACCGCTGAGAGATATAGTGCCGCTGGAAGCAATTCAGTTGGATAGTGATTTGACCTATGAGGAGAAACCAGTCAAGATTCTCGAGTATGCCAGCCGACTCATCCGCAGCAAGGTTATCAAGTTTTGCAAAGTTCAGTCGAGCCACCACACCGAGGATGAAGCCACACAGGAGGCGAGAGGAAGATCTGTTGAAGGACCACCCTCACCTATTTTCTAGCCAACCCGAATCTCGAGGGCGAGATTCATCTTAAGGGGGTAGGTTTGTAACATCCCAAATTTTCAATTTGGAATGTTATACACTAGATCATCAATGCATATCATATTTTATTTGCTTTCGGTTTGATCCTAGAAATTCTATGCAACTCAAGGACCCTCGGAGAGAGTTGGGGATTTCGTTATTTTCATATTTGGGTTTTCTCGAATTTTGAAAATAGGATCATTTGATTTTATTTATTTTATCTTCAATTATTTCTATTAAAAAAATATGAGAGAGGGAATAAAATGACTTTCCCAAAATAAAGAAATATTGAGGATTTAATAAAAAATTCAAATAAGATTTATTTTGGAGTTTTTGCTATTTTATTTGAATTTAGGAAGAATTGCACGTTTTTTAAAACTGCATTTTAGGGCCAAGAAAATGTTCATCTCGTTCTAAATATTTTATTTAGACGGTGAAAATTTGTTTTGGCATTTTTAGATTTTTTTTCTAGAATTTAATTTCTGTTCGACGGAATTATTTTAAAAAACGCGCGAGAGCTCGATTGGGCCAAGGCCCAGCCGAGCCCGGCCGGCCTCGCCAGCGCCACCTCCAGCCCCGCCGTGTCGCCGCCGGACTCGAGGAGTCCGACCCCGAGCCGCCTCCGCCGTCGCCCCCTCCCCTAAGCCGGCCGAGCCCCCTCCTATCAATCGCCGCCACCCGCCGCCCTCACCCGCCGCCGGCCCCGCCGAGCCGCCGCCGCCTAAGCGCCGCCGCAAGGAGCCGCCGCCACTTCCGCCAGCTGCAGCCCGCCACCCAGCGCCGTCCCGTCGCCCACGAGCTGGAGCCCGCCGAGGCGGAGGTATAGCCACCGCCGCCGCCGTGGTCCGTTTTTTTTAAACCCGATCCGTTTTTTTAGAAACCCTAGTTTCGTTTTTTTATAAATCGGTTTTTCCGGTTTATTTATTTAGCGAGCATTCGCCTGTTCGTTCGTTTTAACGGACGAGTTCACTGTTTAGTCTCAGTTAACGAACGTTCGTTCATTAATCTGTTCGTCAGTATTTCTTTTTCTCGGATTTTCCGCGGTTATTTTTTATCGCGATTTCTGATCTGATTTTCGTTTTTGTATAACTTTTCGCTTGTTTATCAGAATCAGGTGATTCAAGCGCCTAGAGTTTCATCTCAAAACCCTCTTTCTGTTTAAACAACTCAAACAAGTTTTTGCTTCTGTAAAATTTGACTTAGGTCCAGATTAGTAAACGAAGCTTGTTTCTTTAGCCGTTAGACTTTCGTTGCTTCGTTTGATTTGATTCTTTTTGCAAAACGGAGTTCTTAAGTTGAACTTTCTGGTTAGTTCTCTTACTTGAGTTTTACCTGTGCATTAGATGAGTACTTATTGTATGCTTGTTTGTTTGCAATAGAGTACCCGGAGTGCGCCGCTTGCTACTTCGAATCTCTAGGTTTCACGGATCATCAGCAAGGCAAGCAACACTTTGATCATACCTCTTTACTACCCACTTTTATTGCATTAGATCAATCCTCAAGCAATTGCATGATTAGGATCTGATTAATATGTGGGTTTTGGGAAGTAGATGAGGTACTACCAATTACCTGTTTTATTATCAAACCCTTGGGAGTTACTCTACGTTTGCTTATTATGCCATGCTATGCTAGTAGACGTGGATTGGGTGAGTGTATCCATGACAGATGTGAGATTGTTAATTAATGGTTTATTTAAGGTGGCAACTTTAATACACATCTGGGTGGATTGAGGCACCTAGGTATTCCAGCGATTGCCTGTTTTCTTTATGGACCGCCACCTAGGCTCAAAGGGATCATGAGATTATTCATGCTAGAAACTTATGTGTGCAGCCACAAGCTACTATGGGCTCTAGCATAGTTGATTAAGTCGTGCGAACTCTTACAGTGGTAGACTAGCAGATGTAGGGGAAAGTAGGTGTAACTGTCTACCCGATCGTAAGGTGCTAGCGCTTCTGAAAGACTATGTCTCGGTTATCCATTTCTCAAACACCATGTAGTGCGAGAATCCCAACGGAGGAGATCGAGTCTTGTTGGGAAAAGTGCGCAAACCTCTGCAGAGTGTATAAACTAATCATGGTTAGTGTGTCCCCGGTTATGGACGTTTTGAGTATCTAGTACTTGGATTATCATGTGAATCTCATCATGTTACTTTAATTAATATTGTTGGGTTTTAATGATGATGCTTAATTGGGATTGAGAGGATGTCTATCTTCTCAATGTTTAACAACCACCATGATAGTTAAATAAAATTTATTCCTTTGCAGTAGGGGAAAATTGGCTTTATGTAAAACTATAACCATAGAGCTTTTCCACCAGCCATATATGCATGTAGTATAGCTTTATTCTTTCATTACTCTATGTGTGTTACATTGCCAGCATATTCCATGTGCTGACCCATTTTCGAGCTGCAACGTTCATGTTGCAGAGTTTTCAGAAGACGAGTAAGGTGCCTTTAGGTCGTGGTTCTATACTTAGTGATGCCGTTGGAGTTGATGGACTCACTTATCTTCCAAGCCTTCCGCTGTTATCGTTGTTAGATGGCCTTAAGCCGTTTTTATTGTAATAAGTTCTCTTTTGAGACATTCGATGTAATAAGTGTGTGATTGCTACTCTGTTATAAATCCTTCAAGTACTGTGCATGTCAGCATTACTGATCCAGGGATGACACTAAAGCACAGAGATCGAACTGTTTGAGGTCTGGTCGCTACAGTTATTCCATATTGGGACATGGATACGTTGGGATATCACAATATCTCTTATTTAATTAATGCATCTATATACTTGGTAAAGGGTGGAAGGGTTGGTCTTTTGCTTGGTATTTTGTTCCACTCTTGCCGCCTTACTTTCCGTCATACCGGTGTTATGTTCCTTGATTTTGTGTTCCTAACACGGTCAGGGTTTATGGGCCCCTCCTGACAGTTCGCTTTTAATAAAACTCTTCCAGCAAGGCCCAACTTTGGTTTTACCATTTGCCTAATAACAACTAAAATTTTGCATAAGGAGTAATTAACCCGAGGATTCTTAATCAACAACCCGGGCCAGTGCTCCTCTCAGTGTTGGTCCAACCTGGGCGATGTCCAGCGCCTCTTGGGCAACCAGGGTCTCAGCCAACCCGACGTCTTGCCCATCTGGTGTGCCCTGAGAACGAGATACCTGCGACTCCTATCAGGATTTGTCGGTATATCGGGCGGTCTTACTAGTTTTGTTTTACCATTGTCGAAATGTCTTGTGAACCGGGATTCCGAGCTTGATCGGGTTGTTCTGGAATGGAGGATTTTCCTCCATAGATCGTGAGAGTTTGTGATGGAATAAGTTGGGACACCCTACAGGGTTTAATCTTTCGAAAGCCATGCCCGCAGTTATGTGGCAGATTGGAAATTTATCTGGTTGTAGAAAACTTGACACAAAACCTCAAACAAAATACACCACCTGTGTGAGTAGCCGTGATGGTCTCTTTTCAGAGGAGTTCGGGAAGAGAACATGGCGGGGTTATGTATGATACGTAAGTAGATAGGAACACTTAGTGATCATTACTAGTATCGACCGTGCGCATAGCTTCTCATCTGACTCTAAAAATGTAAGCTAGCCACCTCATATATGCTTAGTGCTTTGCTGCAACTCCCCCAAATACTACTCCACACCTAAAAGCTTTGTTAGTCTTGATACCCGGGAATAAGATTGTTGAGTCCTCGTGGCTCACAGTTTACTAAAACAACAGCTACAGGTACCTCTGAGTTCGATGCTAAAGATGGACAAGAACTTCAGTGAGAGTTCGATGAAGAAGGTGGCCGGATGTACGTCACTTATCTGGACGATCAGTAGTGGTGCCCAGTAGGGTCGATCGAGACTTAGTCAAGGGTGGTTATCTTTTATTCATTTGTCTTCGTCTGTAGTCGGACCCTGTGTTCATCTTGAATGATTGTATGATTCGTGGCGAGTGTAAGCCAACTATTCTCTATCTATCTTTTCAGTACCTGGGTTGTGTAAAGATTAAACACTCTTGCGACCACTCCTGCATGTGTTTATGCCCCTAAGTCGTGCCCCGACACATGAGGGATATAAACGCATGTAGGGCATTACAACTTGGTAATCAGATTCATCCCGACTTAAGATCCCCTGCTTGATCGAACCGCTGACGTTGTTGAGTCTAGAAGAACAACCGTTTTTCTTCATACAAAAAACGTGAATCGTATTTTCATTTGCATTCCTAAACCGTTTATTAGAATGAGGCAAATAATATGGCCTTGGAAAGCTGCTGCAAAACCGCTCCTTATACATGTTATAAGTTTTCCCTAATTCCCTATGGTTAAAGAGTAATTTGGGAAATCGTAAATTTCGCAAACCGAGCAGCCGAGTTCGTATTTTTGATGTCATTTCTAAACGGCTAATCCAATTGAGGCAAATGATATGGCGTTGGAAAGCTTATGAAAATACGCTACTTTTTCATGTTGAAAGTTTTTTCTAATTTTGAACGGTTCAAAATTAATTTAGAAAACGGTACAAGTTCCACCGAATTCATATTTTTGAGCTAATTTTTTAAACGTACGTCCGAATGTAGCAACTAATATGGCATTGGAAAGCTTGAACAAATGCGAAACTTTCTGGTATGTATTGTTTCTCCGAACTCTTTACGGTTTCAAGTAAATTTTGAAAATGGCTAAAAATGTATTTTCATCGTAATTTCTACAAACTTTATCAGAATGGGGCATATAATATACCCTTGAAAAGGTACGAAAAATGCGAAACTTTTTTCTGTTGATAGTTTTCTCTGATTCCTAGTTGTTTTCAAGTAATTTCGAAAATGGCGAGACCGTGCGTTCTACCTTTGTCGCGAAACAGATTCTCCGAAAATGCACCGCGTGAAGAATTTGAACTTCTCTGCATGTCTACTTGAACTTCACTCTATTTTTCACGTGTTTTTTTTCTCGTAGCTCTCCATCCACTCACCGGATTTGAGCAAGTGATATCCAAATGTAAAGCTGTTGTAAACACGCAACTTTCCCATGTTGATCATTTTTTTATACTCGCGACGGTTTTAAAAAAATTCAACTAAAATTCATTCAATGTAGTAGTTGAACTTCCTGTTGTTTTCACGTTGAACTTCTGTTACGTATTTTCGTTTGTAATTTTCTCATCCATTCATCAGTGTTACACGAATAACATTCCTTTTGTACAAACATCTGTCACAATAATTTTTTAACTTTCTCTACCGAGGACTTGAACTTACAAAAATGATCCTGCCGTTTTGAAGTAAATTAGAAAATGACGAGATCATGGTTTCTGCCTTCATCGCGAATGGAAATGCACTGCGTGAAGTAGTTGAACTTCTCGGGCATGTCTGTTTGAACTTCACTCTGTTTCTGACGTGATGTTTTTTGCCCGTAACTCCCAAACCACTTAATGTAATTGAGAAAATGATATACCGATGGAAAGCTGTTGAAAACACACAACATTTTTGTGTTGTTCAGTTTTTCATACTCGCAAGGGTTCATATTTTTTTTTGAATGCCTAAAAAATATGTTTTAGCGGTATACATAAAACTTTTAAACCATTCATTGGAATATAGCATATAATTTACCGTTGGAAAGCTTATGAATAGGAGCATCTTTTTCGTGTAGACACGCGTTACAAAATTTTGTCGTTTGAGAGCAGTTTTAAAAATGGCAAAAACAACACCATTTTTTCCTGCTTTTTACATGTAACTGAAGGTCGTGCGTCTCGCACTAGAGATCTTGAACTTCACCGGGAGGAGCACGTGAACTTCTTGCAACAAACCTTTTAAGCGCTTTGTTTTCTATTCATATATCTTACATGAAACACATTTCGTGTAGTAGTTGAACTTCCCGCTGATTTCACTTTAAACTTCGGTCACGCATTTTTGTTCAACCTCTCTCACACCAATTTTTGAACTTCTTGGGCCGAGTACTTGAACTTCTAGCAAGAAAACTTTTAGCCTTTGCCTTTTTGTTCTTTTTTTCATACAAAACGCACACTGTGTAGTACGTGAACTTCTGGCTATTATTATTTTGAACTTCTCTCTATTTTGCTTTAGTAACGGAAAATGTCAGTTTTTTTATAGAAATCGAACCTCTCTAACTTTTTTATTTGAACTTCTTAGAAACATCAAATTTCTTCGTTATTCTCAATTGAACTTATTGGTTTTATTCTTTAGTAATTGAAAAAAATCTGAGTTTTTAAATAAATATCAAACTGCTATGCCTTTTTCAATTGAACTTCTTCGTTATTTTGAATTCGTCTTATTGTATTTTTTCTTTAGTAACCGGAAAAATTCAACTTTTCAAATATAATATCAAACTGCTCCATTTTTTAAATTTGAACTTCTCTGTTATTTTCATGAAGTTTGGTAATTGAACTTCTGTATCCCCCCACCCCCTTTCCTATTGTTTGTTTTATATATATTACGTACTGAATGAAGTTTGGTAACTGAACTTCTAGCAAGAACTCCCAAAAGCACCAGAAATCATGAAAAATTAAGAGGATAATTGAAAGGTTTCCATTTTATATACATGATTCCTATAACAAACAGAGGTATATTGATCGGCAGAAAGCCACGGGAACATCACATATACGGAATGGTATATGAACAAATATTTGACAATCCATAAACAAGTCCACTCAGTTCTTTTGAATGAAATACTGCACTATCAGACAAGTAGTTTATGGAGTATCCGCAAATTTGTGCTGCGGGGTAAGCCAGATGAAGACATTTTCTATGCACAGGGCCAGCTTCTAGAAAGATTTTAGGAGTTCACTGCGGGATGGTGACTAGCAAGAAAACTTCTAGCAAGATTGTTCAGGGGCATTCTTATGGACTTATTGGGTTTATTTTTAGAAAATGAGGGAATCATATAGGTGTTTGTTAACGTTTCAATGTCCGGACTTATCGATTTCTTGTTTGTGAACTTCCTTTTTTTGCTCCTTTGTTATGTTAATTCAAAGGTCTTTTTTTCCTTAAATACCGAGGGAAATCTGAGTTTCTATCGAACATTGAACTGGTTCAGTTTTTTAATTTGAACTTATTTATTTTATTCTTTAGTAACGAAAAAAATCTGAGGGTCGTCATCAAAATCGAACTGCTTCACTATTTTGATCTGGACGTCTAGTAATACATGAACTTTTTATCCTGAATTCCTTGAGATTTCCTGTTGGTGCTTTACCCCTGAAGTGTCAAAACCCATCTATTTAGTAATAGATGAACTCTCAGAGCTTTAATACGTGAACTTCTTTGGTACAGGATGTTTTATATTGTAAACCAGAGCAAAGAGAGAAGCTGGGGACAAACTAATGTCAAATTATACACCAAATCTTTTTTGTGCAGCAAACAATCTGCACATTTGAACATAGGCAGACCATGTTTAAAACTGCAGCATAGCAGATTCCTAAAGCTCCAACTTTCTAAAACACTTGACCGTCAAAACGAGATAGGACATAGGAGAG
This sequence comes from Aegilops bicornis, assembly GCA_021605145.1. Taxonomy (NCBI): domain Eukaryota; kingdom Viridiplantae; phylum Streptophyta; class Magnoliopsida; order Poales; family Poaceae; genus Aegilops; species Aegilops bicornis. Next base: position 285,108,998 of record CM038669.1, read on the forward strand.
ACTAGAGAGAAAGAAATCTACAACAACATTTTCTCTTCTCCCTAGATTGATTAACAGAAGAAATACGTTTCAAAAATATTAACAGAAGAAATTTACAGAGAGAGGGGGAGGTGCGACAGAGGCAGGAGGATTGAGATGAGAAGCGACAATGGACGAGGTCAGGGAGGAGGGCCGTCAGCTCGCAGGGAGGGGATGCACGACGGAGAAAGATGAGCCCAGGCAGGTGGTGGAGCCAGCAGCGAGCTGAGTGGCGGCGCCACGCCCGGCGATGGGACCATGATGGAAGCAGGGGGAAGGAAGATGCGTCCGGTTGAAGCAGGTGAAGGAAAAGCAGGGTGTGGGAGCGGCGATGTGGATCAGGGGATCGCGGGGCGGGACGCCGGCCACTGCTATGTCTTGAGCTTGCGTTGGTTTTCCTTGAAGAGGAAAGGGTGATGCACCAATAGTAGCGTAAGTATTTCCCTTAGTTTTTGAGAACCAAGGTATCAATCCAGCAGGAGGCTCCTCACAAGTCCCACGCACCTACACAAACAAACAAGAACTCGCAACCAACGCAATAAAGGGGTTGTCAATCCCTTCACGGCCACTTGCGAAAGTGAGATCTGATAGAGATAATATGATAAGATAAATATATTTTTGGTATTTTATGATATAGATTGGAAAAGTAAAGATGCAAATAAAAGTAGATTGAAAACTTATATGATAAAAGATAGACCCGGGGGCCATAGGTTTCACTAGTGGCCTCTCTCAAGATAGCATAAGTATTACGGTGGGTGAACAAATTACTGTCGAGCAATTGATAGAAAAGCGAATAATTATGAGATTATCTAGGCATGATCATGTATATAGGCATCACATCCGTGACAAGTAGACCGACTCGCCTCGCATCTACTACTATTACTCCACACATCGACCGCTATCCAAAGCATGCATCTAGAGTATTAAGTTCATAAAGAACGAGTAGCGTTAAGAAAGATGACATGATGTAGAGGGATAAACTCATGCAATATGATATAAACCCCATCTTTTTTATCCTCGATGGCAACAATACAATACGTGCCTTGCTACCCCTAACATCCTTTGGGAAAGGACACCGCAAGATTGAATCCAAAGCTAAGTACTCCTCCCATTGCAAGAAAGATCAATCTAGTAGGCCAAACCAAACTGATAATTCGAAGAGACTTGCAAAGATAGCTTAATCAGACATAAAAGAATTCAGAGGAGATTCAAATATTTCTCATAGATAAACTTGATCATAAACCCACAATTCATCGGATCTCGACAAACACACATAAAAAGAGTTACATCGAATAGATCTCCAACAAGATCAAGGAGAACTTTGTATTGAGATTCAAAGAGAGAGAAGAAGCCATCTAGCTAATAACTATGGACCCGAAGGTCTATGGTAAACTACTCACAACTCATCAGAGAGGCCTTGGAGATGATGTAGAGGCCCTCCATGGTCGATACCCCCTCGGACGGAGCGCCAGCGAAGTCTCCAAGATGGGATCTCGCGGATACAGAAGGTTACGGCGGTGGAAATAGGTTTTTGTGGTCGCTTCTGATGTTTTCGGGATACATGGGTATATGTAGGAGGAAGAAGTAGGTCGGTGGACGCTCGAGGGGCCCATGAGGGTGGGGGCGTGCCTACCTGTAGGGGCGTGCCGGGCACCCTCGTGGCCGCCTCGCTTATTTCTTGACTTCCACTCCAAGTCCTCTGGATCACGTTTGTTCCAAAAATATCGCTCCCGAAGGTTTCATCCCGTTTGGACTCCGTTTGATATTCCTTTTCTTCGAAACACTAAAATAGGCACACAAAAAAACAGCAATTCGGGCTGGGCCTCCGGTTAGTAGGTTAGTCCCAAAAATGATATAAAAGTGTAAAGTAAAGTCCATAAACATCCAAAACGGGTAATATAATAGCATGGAACAATCAAAAAATATAGATACGTTGGAGACATATCAGTGACCGCGTGGATGGTGGGGTAGGGCGGGGCACCATCGGCGGGCGTGGATAGCACGGTGGGGAGGGTGTGGGCCAACGGAGTCGTGCGGGGATGGTAGGATGGGGCCGGCACGGTGGGTAGGAGAAGGTGGCCGGCCACGGCGGCGGCGTGGGCCCGGGAAGGTCGCACGGCGGCGGGGGGTGGGGGTGGGGTCACGCAGGCTGAGAGCGATCTGGGCTGGGGCAGGAGGTCGCGTGCGATGGGATAGGGGTTGGGTGTTTTTTTCTTTTTGGCTTACGTTTCGGCGAGTTCGAAAACATCTAATCGCGCCTTATATAGGTCGCGCCGTGATCCAAATAACTATTATAATCCTGGGATCACACACACACACACACACACACACACACACACACACACACACACACACACACACACACACACACACACATAAACACTATTTTGATCACGGGATCAGAATATTATCTGATCACAACCCGAACTTCCTGAGTTACACAATCCGAACTTCCCTCTATAGGAACCCGACCTTCAGGCTATCTTCGCAACTGTGTCTTCCTGCATGATTTTTTTTGGTCAGTCATTTTCCATGTGACGTAAGTGTAATCTGCAAACTGTTTTAGCAACTAAATATTTGTTTTAAATAGGAATCTCGCTCATTGGCAGATTTGCTCTCGGGTCGTGATGAAACATACGTTTGTTTGCAATTTTACTGCTTGAGTTCTTTGACCGAAACTTCTCACAGTGCTAGTTTGAACCAAATGGGACTTGTGATATACCGTTGGAAAGCTGTGGACACGAGTATCATGACCCAAGTTAAATTTTTGGCAACATGTAAGTGTTTAAGAGCAGTTTTGGAAACCATTTTTTCTTCATACAAAAAACGTGAATCGTATTTTCGATTGCATTTCTAAACCTTTTACTGGAATGAGGAAAATAATATGGCGTTGGAAAGCTGCTGCAAAACCGCTCCTTCCACATGTTGAAAGTTTTCTCTAATCCGTATGGTTCAAGAGTAATTTGAAGAATCATAGAATTTCCAAACTGAACAACCGAGTTCATATTTTTGATGCCATTTCTAAACGGCTAATCCAATTGAGACAAATGATATGGCGTTAGGAAGCTTGTGAAAATGCGCTACTTTTCCATGTTGAGAGTTTTTTCTAGTTTTGAAGGGTTTAAAAGTAATTTAGAAAACGGTACGAGTTCCACCGAGTTTGTATTTTCAAGCTAATGTTTTAACCGTACGTTTGAATGCAGCAAATGATATTGCGTTGGAAAGCTTGAGGAAATTCAGAACTTTTTGGTATATATTGCTTCCCCCAATTCCTTACTGTTTAAAGTCAATTTCGTAAATGGCTAAAAACGGTTTTCGGCCGTAATTTCTACAAACTTCATCAGAATGGGGCAAATAAAATACTTTCAAAAAGCTACGAAAAATGCGAAATTTTTCATGTAGATGGTTTTCTATGATTCCTAGCCGTTTTCAAGTAATTTTGAAAACAACGAGATCACGCGTTCTAACTTTACCACGAAACAGATTCTTCGAAAATGCACTGCGTGAAGAACTTGAACTTCTTGGCATGTCTACTTGAACTTCACTCTGTTTTTTTGGTGTTTTTTTTTTTGCTCTTGCTCTCCATCCACTCACCGGAATTGAGCAAGTGATATACCGATGGAAAGCTACTGTAAACACGCAACTTTCCCGTGTTGATCATTTTTTCATACTCGCGACGGTTCAAAAGAATTTTTTGAATACATAAAAACATGTTTTAATTGATATACACAAAACTTTTAAAGCGTACATTGGATTGTAGCATATAATATACCATTGGAAGCTTATGAATATGAGCAACTTTTTCATGTAGACAATTGTCACAATAATAGATGGTGTGTTGATGATGAACTCCGTGCTCTTGTGCTTCAAATGATAGTCTCCCCAACACTCAACTCACTCTCATAGGATTGGATTTGGTGGAAAGATGATTTGAGTGGAAAGCAACTTGGGGAAGGCTAGAGATCAAGGTTCATATGGTTGGATTGGAATATCTTGGTCTCAACACATGAGTAGATGGCTCTCTCTCTCAGAAAATGGGTAATGGAAGTGTAGGCACGATCTGATGGCTTTCTCACGAATGAGGAGAGGGTGGAGGGGTATGTATAGCCTCCACACAAAATCTAACTGTTATACACATTATACCAAACTCGGTGGGACCGAATCAGAAAACTCGGTCGGACCGATTCAGTACATATGTGGCCATTAGGCAATTTCGGTGGGACCGACATGTCATCTCGGTGGGACCGATATCATTAGGGTTAGGGCATAACGTAATCTCGATCGAACCGATTACTCAAACTCGGTTGGACCGACTTCGGTAATAAGCTAACAGAGAGTTGGTCAGGCAAACTCGGTGGGACCGATTCGCTCGTCTCGGTGGGACCGAAGCATTACGAAAAGGAAACACAGAGTTTGCATTGCAGACTCGGTGAGACCGATCGCTCATCTCGGTTAGACCGAAACGTTACAAAGGGAAACAGAGAGTTTGCAACCCCATCTCGGTGAGAGCGAGATCCCTATCGGTGAGACCTAAAAGACTAGGGTTTCTGGCAGTGGCTATGTCAAATGAACTCGGTGGCGCCAGATGGATCAAATCGGTGGGGCCGAGTTTGAATTTTGGTTTGGGACATATGTGGATATGAGAAAGTGGTTGAGGGCTTTTGGAGCATATCACTAAGAATTTTGAGCAAGCAAGCCATTAAGCAACATCTCATCCCCTTTTAATAGTATTGGCTTTCCTATAGACTCAATGTGATCTTGGATCACTAAAATAGAAAATGTAGAGTCTTGGACTTTGAAGCTTGAGCCAATCGTTTGTCCTTAGAATTTTGAGGGGTCCACATTCCTTATCCATAACATGCCAATCAATGAACTTTCCTGAAATATTTATCTTGTAATGGCATTTGTTCAATGACATATATGTTGTTAATCATTACCAAAACCACCCGAGGATAGTTGCACTTTCAGTAAGAGTGCGTATAATCCATGGACTCACATTAGTCATAAAGAACTCATATACTTATTGCAAAAGTTTATTAGCCCTCGAAGCAAAGTACTACTATGCATGCTCCTAGGGGAAGGGTTGGTAGGAGTTAACCATCGTGCAATCCCGACCTCCACTCATAAGGAAGGCAATCAAAGAACACCCCATGCTTCAAATTTGTCACACAACGTTCACCATACGTGCATGCTACGGGACTTGCCAACTTTAACACAAGTATTTCTCAATTTCATAATTACCCAACTAGCATGACTCTAACATTACCACCTTTATATCTCAAAACAATTATCAAGTATCAAGTTTATCATAGTGTTTAATGCACTCCATATGAAAGTTTTTATTTTACCCAACTTGGATGCCCATCATATTAGGACTAATTTTATAACCAAAGCCAATTACCATGCTTTTATAAAAGACTCTCAAAATAATATAAGTGAATCATGAGAGATCAATAATTTCTACAAAATAAAACCACTACCGTGCTCTAAAAAGGTATAAGTGAAGCACTAGAGCAAAATTATCTAGCTCAAAAGATATAAGTGAAGCACATAGAGTATTCTAATAAATACCGATTCATGTGTGTCTCTCCAAAAGGTGTGTACATCAAGGATGATTGTGATAAACTAAAAAGCAAAGACTCAAATCATACAAGACGCTCCAAGAAAAACACATATCATGTGGTGAATAAAAATATAGCCTCAAGTAAAGTTACCGATGAAGCGAAGGCGAAAGAGGGATGCCTTCGGGGCATCCCCAAGGTTAAACTTTTGTTGTCCTTGAATATTACCTTGGGGTGCCTTGGGCATCCCCAATCTTAGGCTCTTGCCACTCCTTATTCCATAGTCCATCGAATCTTTACCCAAAACTTGAAAACTTCACAACACAAAACTTAACAGAAAACTCGTAAGCTCCGTTAGTATAAGAAAATAAATCTCCACTTTTGGTACTGTTATGAACTCATTATAAATTCATATTGGTGTAATATCTACTGTATTCCAACTTCTCTATGGTTCATACCCTCCGATACTAGTCATAGATTCATCAAAATAAGCAAACAACACATAGAAAACAGAATCTGTCAAAAACAGAACAGTCTCTAGTAATATGTATAATTCGAATACTTCTGTAACTCCAAAAATTCTGAAATAAATTGGTGGACGTGATTAATTTGTCTATTAATCATTTTCAGAAAGAATCAACCTGAAAGAACTCTCCAGTAAAAAATGGCAGCTAAACTCGTGAGCACAAAAGTTTGTGTTTTTTTACAGCAAGATCGCATAGACTTCACCCAAGTCTTCCCAAAGGTCCTACTTGGCACAAACACTAAATAAAACATAAAACCACATCTAAAAAGAGTCTAGATGAATTATTTATTACTAAACATTAGAAAAAAGCAAAGAACAAAAATAAAATTGGATTGCCTCCCAACAACCGCTAAAGTTTAACGCCCATAGTTAGGCATGATGATTTCAATGATGCTCACATAAAAGATAAGAATTGAAACATAAAGAGAGCATCATGAAGAATATTACTAGCACATTTAAGTCTAACGCACTTCCTATGCATAGGGATTTGGGAGCAAAAAATTTATGGGAACAAGAATCAACTAGCATAGGAAAGCAAAACAAGCATAACTTAAAGATTTTAAGCACATAGAGAGGAAACTTGATATTATTGCAATTACTAAAAGCATATATTCCTCCCTCATAATAATTTTCAGTGGCATCATGAATGAATTCAACAATATAACCGTTTCATGATCTACAAGATAGAAAATTTACTACTCTCCAAATAAGCAAATTTCTTGTCATGAATAGTAGTGGGAGCAAACTCAACAAAATAATTATCATGTGAGGCATAATCCAATTGAAAACTAAAATCATGATGACAAGTTTCATGGTTATCATTATTCTTAATAGCATACAAGTCATCAAAATAATCATCATAGATAGCAACTTTGTTCTCATAATCAATTAGAACCTCTTCAGAAATAGTGGATTCAACACTAAATAAAGTCATTACCTCTCCAAATCCACTTTCATAATTATCACAATAATATTCAACATCCTCCAGAATAGTGGGATCATTACTTCCTAAAGTTGACACACTTCCAAACCCACTTTCATCAATATAATCACCATAAATAGGAGGCATGCTTTCATCACAATAAATATTCTCATCAAAACTTGGGGGACTAAACATATCATCTTCAACAAACATAGCATCCCCAAGCTTGTGGCTTTGCATATCATTATCATCATGGGTATTCAAAGAATTCATACTAACAACATTGCAATCATGCTCATCATTCACATATTTTACGCCAAGAATTCTATGTAATTCTTCTTCTAGTACTTGAGCACAATTTTCCTTTCCATCATTTTCACGAAAAACATTAAAAAGATGAAGCATATGAGGCAACCTTAATTCCATTTTTTGTAGTTCTATTTTATAATCTAAACTAGTGATAAAACAAGAAACTAAAAGATTTGATTGAAAGATCTAAAGATATACCTTCAAGCACTCACCTCCCCGGCAACGGCGCCAGAAAAGAGCTTGATGTCTACTACACAACCTTCTTCTTGTAGACATTGTTGGGCCTCCAAGTGCAGAGGTTTGTAGGACAATAGAAAATTTCCCTCAAGTGGATGGCCTAAGGTTTATCAATCCGCGGGAGGCGTAGGATGAAGATGGTCTCTCTCAAACAACCCTACAACCAAATAACAAAGAGTCTCTTGTGTCCCCAACACACCCAATGCAATGGTAAATTGTATAGGTGCACTAGTTCAGCGAAGAGATGGTGATACAAGTGCAATATGGATGATAGATATAGGTTTTTGTAATCTGAAAATATAACAACAGCAAGGTAATAAGTGGTAAAAGTGAGTGTAAACGGTATTTCAATGCTTGGAAACAAGGCCTAGGGTTCATACTTTCACTAGTGCGAGTTCTCTCAACAATAATAACATAATTGGATCATATAACTATCCCTCAACATGCAACAAAGAGTCAATCCAAAGTCACTAATAGCGGAGAACAAATGAAGAGATTATTGTAGGGTACGAAACCACCTCAAAGTTATCCTTGCTTATCGATCTATTCAAGAGTTCGTACTAGAATAACACCTTAAGACACAAATCAACCAAAACCCTAATGTCACCTAGATACTCCAATGTCACCTCAAGTATCCGTGGGCATGATTATACGATATGCATCACACAATCTCAGATTCATCTATTCAACCAACACAAAGTACTTCAAAGAGTGCCCCAAAGTTTCTACCGGAGAGTCAAGATGAAAACGTGTGCCAACCCCTATGCATAAGTTCACAAGGTCACTGAACCCGCAAGTTGATCACCAAAACATACATCAAGTAGATCATGTGGATATCCCATTGTCACCACAGATAAGCACATGCAATACATACATCAAGTGTTTTCAAATCCTTAAAGACTCAATCCGATAAGATAACTTTAAAGGGAAAACTCAATCCATTACAAGAGAGTTGAGGGGGAGAAACATCATAAGATCCAACTATGATAGCAAAGTTCGCGATACATCAAAATCGTGCCAAATCAAGAACACGAGAGAGAGAGAGAGATCAAACACATAACTACTGGTACATACCCTTAGCCCCGAGGGTGAACTACTCCCTCCTCATCATGGAGAGTGCCGGGATGATGAAGATGGCCACCGATGAGGGATCCCCCTCCGGCAGGGTGCCGGAACAGGGTCCCGATTTGTTTTTGGTGGCTACATCGGCTTGCGGCAGTGGAACTCCCGATCTAGGTTATTTTCTGGAGGTTTCAGTATTTATAGGAATTTTTGGCGTCGGGAACAAGTCAGGGAGGTCTACGGGTAGCCCACGAGACAGGGGGGCTGTTCTACCTTCCCCGACATTGTCTTTCTTCCTTCTCTCATGGTTCAGCTGTAGTGTAGCCCTGCTGCCCGGAGCTCCATTGCCTTGAAGGTTCAATGTGAATGTAGCTCTGTTGCCTTGAAGACTTGGCAGAGGTGTTGTGTAGCCCTGCTGCCCAGATCTCAAGTCCCTTGATGGTTCAGTCGAAGTGTACCTCTGCTGCACGGAACTCCAGTCCCTTGATGATTCAACCGAGGTGTAACTCTACTACCCTACCCAGAACTCCAGTCCGTTGATGGTTCAGCACTCTGGATGCTGATGGATGGCCACTGCAGCAGGATCATACGCCAAGCCATATGGCTGGGTACGCTGGTCTACCTAAGTTCTATTAAATAGGTTGCAATTCTGCAATTTTAATCAAGGTTGAATTGCGTTGGCCCTGTTCATATAACTGAATGAGAGAAGTTGCTCTATAACTGAAGTATTATTTCAGAGTTCAGAAAGACGGATGTTCGGCTGTTATGTTAAGATAACTAATCATGATGGCCTCGATGTTGTAAAAAGATATTCAGCCGTTCAATGACGGCTTCCACGGGAGTTCAAAATCAAGAGGTTATGAAGTAACTATTGAAAAAGATTAGTATATTGGTGCATGCGTGTGTGTTGGGTGTGATGACTCATGTGTGTTCGCTCACTATGTGGGTGCTTGTGTGTTGGTGTGTACGCGGCTGCGCACTCTGTGTGTGCGTGCTCTACTGTCTACTCCCGTTTGTGTGGGTGCATTTATGAAAGCATTTTGATGCTAGGGAAATAGAAACAGTACTAGAAAATAACTTATGTTCACAAATGTGTTGTTTGCTTATGTCAAAAAACCTTTTAGACATTTGCAGTTCGCCAGAAAAAACGAATACAAAGTAAGCTTTGAAAAACACTAAAAAATGTTCGCCATAAAAATCAGTGGTGTTCATGATACAAAATGTTTTCAATTTTGTGTAACATAACATATCGAAGTTCATGGAAAAAATAAATACAAAAAAGAAGCCACCATGAGGATATCATTCATAAAAACACATGAAATTCTACCTGGAAAAATCATTTCTTGTTATCCCCATTCTTAAAATACAAATGCAGAATTTCATAGTAAAATAATTGAGAAGTCTGACATTCAGAAAAAATGGAAGCCACTTTATCTATTACCCATGCTAAAACGAGCTCGCTTGCATAAAATAAAAATAGAAATTGGCGGTTAATTCTTGAGCTGATATTTTGTGAATGGATGAGGAAGACAGAAACTTTTTTGTTGAGGGAAAACAACTTGTTCTGACTTAATTCATGAGCTAAGACGTGCGAATATCTCATGTTCTGTTTGGCATCCTATAAAAAATCTACTACATTCTATACATAGTTTCTTGATGCAATGACAATTAATGTTTTTTTAAAGTTCACATATAATATCTAGATGGATTGCCCACGAGAACATTTAGTGTTATGTGGAGGACATGCACGCAGCTGCATCCCCTTAATGCTTTGACCAAAAATGTTGGATAGCCTTAAGGCCCATATAGCGTGTCTGAGAAATCACATTGCAAATCTACTGTGTCTATCAAATTCACAAACGTACAATGAAGTTGTACTACAAATGTACGCTAGGTATTACGGCTACGCGTCGGCCGCGATGAAGTTCTACGAACATATACACTAGCGCGGGGAAGTTCTACTATGACTGTATGCTAAGTTCAACTAAAGCTATATGCTAAAAAACATCATTAGAGGAGTCCCGCGGAGCAAAAATAGAAGTAAAATTAGAAGTAGAGTTGGGAAAATTCATGTGTTTTTATAAATGTTTCAAATTAAAATAACAAAAAATAGCTCAATGTTTATAAAGACAAATCGTTTTCCCCCGTTATTAAATAATGAAACAATGAAGTTCAATCTGAAAATAATAGAGCAATTTTAAAGTCTAAAAAATGGAGTTTCTCCTTTTTAAGAAAACAAAGCCTCACCTAGAAAATGTTAACTCCAGGAGTTTAAAAAAAGAAAGAAGAAGTTCAATTTTTAAATTGACGTTCATAAAATGTGGATATTCCCTGTTCGATGTTTAAACAAAATTTAAAAAATCACTTTTCTAAATAGATAAAAACCTAAAGATTCAAATTAGAACAATAGGGCATTTCATTTTGGCCATTAAACCAAGAAGTACGAACTAAACTAACAAAGTAGTTCGGCCTGAATAAAAAATTTAGTTTTTTTTAGAAATATAACCAAGAAGTTCAAATTAAATAATAGAGCACCATGATATTTGTATAGAAGAACGAAACAAGGTTCACCTAGAATTATATTAACTCCCGAAGTTCATATTTAATAAATCTGAAAGTTGCACAAAAATGAGAAAACAAAAAAGAGACACATATGTTTGTACAAAAAAATCTCATGGATTTCCCGTTTTTGAAAAATAGATTTTACTCATTTGTAAAATAACCTAGAAGTGCAAATTAAAAAATTAATAATTTCAAAAATTATAGAAAAAATATGGATTTCACCATTTCTAGAAACACCTAGAGGTTTAGATTTAAAATACGAAGAAGTCCAATCTTTATTACAAACCCCAACAAGGTCAAATTGAAAAAACGAAGCATCTCGACACAAATTTATATAAAAAGGTATTTTCTTCGTTAAAAAAACCTAGAAGTTCAAGTCGAAAAATGAAGCAGTTCGATGGTCATACAAAATTCAGATTTTCCTTATTATTAAAGAATGAAAACAAGAAGTTCATAGATAAAAAAACTAGAAGTTCAAATTTTAAAATAGAGCAGTACAAAATTCATACCAAAGGATTTTCGCCATTTCTAAAGAAGAAACTCTAGAAGTTCAAATTTAAATAACGGACCGGTTCAATATTTATTACAAAACTAGGATTTTTCTGTTACTAAAAGAAATAAACAAAGAAGTCGAGATTACAAGAATAGGGTAAGTCATTATTTAAAAAAACTAAGATTTTCAATGATTGTTTTAGGAGTTATGGGGAGAGAAGTTCAAAGTGAAAACAACCAGCGGTTCAACTACTACATGAAGTGTGTTTGATATAAGAAAAAGAATAAAATGGCGAAGTCCAAAAAGGACCTTGCTAGAAGTTCATGTGGTCGTCCCAGGAAAGTTCAAAAATTCTTGTAAAGTAGGTTCGCCGTGTATTTACTTGTGCAAAAACACACACAAAATGTTGGGCAACTCCGATGAACAGGTGAGGAATTGGGAACAAAAATACGGGACAGAAGTCCAAAGTGAAAACAACGAGTAGTTCAACTACTACACGGAATGCGTTTTAGGTGACAACAAAAAGAATACAAAACTAAAAGACTAAAAGGTTTGTTGCAAGAAGTTCACATGCTCCTCCCACCATGGTTCAAAACTTATATTGCGAGACATCCGACCTTCCATTACATGTCAAAAAGGCAAAAATGACATCGTTTTTGATATTTTTGAAACTGCTGTCAAACGGCACCGAGAGTGGTGTCTCCTAGATTGGTTAGGTGTCACTTGGGAGCCTCCGACAAGATTGTGGAGTGAACCAAGGAGTTTGTAAGGGCAAGGAGATCGCCTACTTCGTGAAGATCTACCCTAGTGAGGCAAGTCCTTCGTGGGCGATGGCATGGTGGGATAGACAAGGTTGCTTCTTCGTGGACCCTTCATGGGTGGAGCCCTCCGTGGACTCGCGCAGCCGTTACCCTTTGTGGGTTGAAGTCTCCATCAACGTGTATGTACAATAGCACCACCTATCAGAACCACGACAAAAACATCTGTGTCTCCTATTGTGTTTGCACACTCCAAACCCTTCCCTTTACATTCTTGCAAGTTGCATGCTTTACTTTTCGTTGCTCATATACACTTTGCATGCTTACTTGAATTGTGTTAAGATTGCTTGACTTGTGCTAAGTTGTTAAAATCTGCCAATAACTAAAATTGGGAAAAGGTTAAGATTTTATTTGGTCAAGTAGTCTAATCACCCCCCCCCCTCTAGACATACTTTCGATCCTACAATTGGCATCAGAGCTTTGGTCTCCATTTTCCTTTATTTCCATAGCTTTTGGTGATCATAGCCTTGGTTTCACAACCTAGGAAAATATGGCGTCTAGCGAGGGAAATTACCACCGTAGAGGTCCTTACTTTGATGGTACAAATTTTGCTAGTTGGAAGCATAAGATGAAAATGCATATTCTTGGACATAACCCCGCCGTTTGGGCTATTGCGTGTATTGGCTTGCAAGGTGAGTTCTTCGATGGGAGAGAACTAAACCGTGAAGCTACCGCAGAAGAGTTGAAGATGCTGCAATACAACGCTCAAGCTTGTGATATCCTCTTCAACGGATTGTGCCCCGAAGAATTCAACAAAATCAGCCGCCTTGAGAATGCAAAGGAATTTTGGGATACTTTGATTGACATGCATGAAGGTACGGACTCCGTCAAGAAATCCAAATTGGATGTGCTTCAAAGTCAACTTGACAAGTTCAAAATGAAGGATGGTGAAGGTGTCGCTGAAATGTACTCTAGGCTTGCTCTCATTACAAATGATATTGCCGGCTTAGGAAGTGAAGAGATGACCGACAAATTCATCATCAAGAAGATCCTAAGAGCCTTGGATGGAAAATATGATACCATGTGCACATTGATCCAAATGATGCCCAATTACAAAGATCTCAAGCCAATGGAAGTCATTGGAAGAATTGTTGCTCATGAGATGTCACTCAAGGAGAAGGAAGAGCTTCACAACAAAGTCAAGTGGTGCTTGCAAAGCCTCATGTGATGCTCCTACATCATCAAGTGAGAAACAAACCTTCAATGAGGAATTGAGCTTAATGGTGAAAAACTTCAACAAGTTCTACAAGAGTAGAAGCAAGGAAAGGAGTTCCAAGTCAAGGCCCTACAATGGCAAAAGATCTTCGAGTCGTGAACGTAATTGCTACAATTGTGGAAGACCCGGACACTATTCCAATGAGTGGATGACTCCTTACAAAAGGAGAGAAGATTCAGCCAAAATAAGAAGTAGAAGAGAAGAATCACCAACAAGAGAGAGGAGGAGTAGATATGATCATCATGAACGAAGAACCTCCCGGAGAAGAAAGGATTCGGAAAGGAAGGACAAATCATCAAAGAGCTACACAAAGCAAAGACATCAAGCTCATGTTGGTGAATGGGTATCCGGCTCCGACTCCGACCATCACTCCAAGAGAAGCTATCACTCTGACTCTGAATATATTCAAGATGAAGGTGTTGCCGGTCTAGCACTTGTGTCAACCAACTTCTACGACATATTTGACTCACCAAATGAAGGAATTGGAAGATGCTTCATGGCTAAAGGCCCAAAGGTATCACACCCCGAGTATGTTGATTTCAATAGTGATGAAGATGACTTGTTAGGTGATGATGATTTACTTGTTGACAACTCTAGTGATGAATACTATGATGAAACGTCAATAAATCATGCTAATCAAGATAAAATGAATGACAATGATAAGGATAAGATTGAGCGCCTAACTAAAGAACTAAGCACTCTTAAGTTAGCTCATGAAACTACCTTGGAAGATCATCGAGAACTTTTAAAGACTCATGAGAAGTTACGCTTTGAAAAGCTCAACCTTGAGCAAGAGCATGAGTTTTTAAAGGCAATCAATGATGATCTTTGCAACAAAAGTTCTTCTTACATTGCCAAGCATTTACTCTTATCTACTTACATGCCACAAGTCAAGTCTAGTAACAAGAGTAAGAAAGATTCTTCTTCTAGTAGTAACAATAATCATGCTAAATCCAATGTTGTTGCTTCTAGTAGTTCTCTTGATTCCACTAATGATTCTCTTAGCCAAGTTACACTTGAGCAAGAAAATAGCTTATTGAAAGGAATTATAGAGAAGGGTGTCTACAAGAGCCTTGCCGAGAGTAAGCAATTTGAGGAAATTGTACGCAAGCAAGGAAGGCACCGGAAGAATCAAGGTGTTGGTTTTGAACAAAAGTTCAATGCCAATGGAGTTGAGTGGGAAGAAGATCAATACCCCAAGACGAAGTTTGTTCCCCAACAAGAGAAGTATGATCCTACTTCTTTCCAAGGGACACAAGCTTAAGATGATCATCCACCACAAGACCACAAGCAAAAAGGCAAGGACAAGCTTCAAGAGGAGATCGATGCATTTGAAGAAGCTCCCAAGGCCTTGGTCAAGTGGGTTCCCAAGACTACATCAAGCTCTACTTCATCAAGTT
Source organism: Aegilops bicornis (assembly GCA_021605145.1). NCBI lineage: Eukaryota > Viridiplantae > Streptophyta > Magnoliopsida > Poales > Poaceae > Aegilops > Aegilops bicornis. The sequence goes on from CM038669.1 coordinate 285,124,122, forward strand.
CTGCTACTACCCCAAGGATTCCCATCAAGATGATGTGGATCCCAAAGAAAAAGGACTAGAGAGTTCTTGAGGGTGACTCCGCCAATATAATTCTCTCATATCATTTTGGCAAGGACAAGTGCAATCAACTTCCACATCTTGCACTTGTTCAAGGAGTCCCATATCCTCTTGTTAGTAAGACAAGGGACAAGGTAATCTAATGCTTTCATGGACATCATCTTGTGTGTGCATCACTCTATGTCTATGGATATCCTTGCTTGTTCCTTGAGGGACTTACCCGTGTAGGTACTGAAAGTGCAACTCACCCCAATGGATTGCTCCAAATGATCAACAACATTGAGCATCCACATCTTCAACACCTACATGAAGTCATCATCGACAAAACCCAAGGTTAGTTCATCCCTCTTAGGGGGGATCTCACATCTGGGGGGAGCTTTACTCTAAAGAATTGAGCTAAAGCAACTCAAATGGTGTTAACACAACAATGCTTTATGGAAAATTGGTAACCCCACTTGTGCTTAAACGATGAGTATGACCTACGATCAAATGTTCTCATTTGACTCCTAAGTCAATATACTCATATATAGATGACCTAGCCATCGCCAATTGTTTGATAGATGCTAGAATTGGTTGTGCATGCTTTGCCATCGCCAATTGTTTCATTTGCCATTTTATTGTATGAGCATGTTGGTTGCATATTTTACTCATTCGAGGACATTCACTTGTTGTTTTGATTGTTTGGATCCTTTTCTTTTGCCAAGTGGATGGACAAGAATGTCTAAGAACCTTCTCTAGCTATCTATGCTTTTCACATCTCAAACTCTATTCATGCTACATCACAAAGTTTGATCAAGTCAGATTCGAACCACTCTGTGTGAGGAGCACTCAGAGTCCCCGATTCGTCACAGACTTAAACTTCCAAAACCTCTTTGTGCATTTTGGTCTAACCGAGAAATCCATTTCGGTCAAACCAAGTTCACTAAGTTGATCTAGGTTTTCATCTCGGTGCAACCGATTTGAACACTTCGGTCACACCGAGTTGTAGCAAGCGCTCGCGATTCTGCAATCTCGGTGCCACCAAGTTGTTCCACTCGGTCACACCGACAGGGTCGGGACATAAATACCCATGGGTGAGATTTTGAAAATTACTTCAAATCTTCTCAGCCCGTGCGTGTCCTGCTCTGCCTCCTCGGGTCTATGGATCATCTTTTCGCTGCCAACGACCTCCCGCTGTTGGACTCTTCCGCTGTCGACGGATTTTGCTCCGTCGTCGCCTCCATAGCGAACACTCACCATTCTAGGGTACGTGTTCGACCCCTTGTGCTTTCTTTTTCACTCCGATTCCTAGCACAAGGAATATGTCATGCTTCTTGCCACGAATGAGATCAATCTATCTAGCTAAATCTTCCTTAGGTCTAGATTTATTCGAAAATTTTAGGGTTAGCCCTCCACAGAACTCATCTCGGACCGACCGAAATGTAGAAATCGGTCTCACCGATTTGGCTTAGGCCATTGCACATGCGCTTTTCGATCTGACCGAAACGTGCAAATTGGTGTGACCCAGTTCAGGATTCTGTGAAACCCTAGCAACCTTGGTGCCACCGAACTGTGACTCGGTCTAACTGAGTTCACTAGTTTAGGTTCCAAGTGTTGATTCGGTATCACCGAGTTTTTCAATTCGGTAGCTCCGAGATCTCTTCTGTAGAGAACTAAAACTAAGTTTTTTGACTCAATTTGTTTTGCAAAACCTCTGTACTTTGTGATGCTCATCTACAACCTATTCACAGGGTCTGCTGACAGTTTGCCTGCAAGATGTCTGACCAGAGTGATAGCCAGAACAGGTCTGAATAACAAGGACAGTTGAGTGAGGGCACTAGTCCCTCCAGCAGCTATGATGAGGGCAGCAGGAGCACACCTAGTAACTTGCCCAAGGCAGCTACTAGAACAACAAAGAAGAGAACTTTTGATTCAGAGGATGAAGACTATGTTGCAGCTGAGGATGAGGCCACTTCCAAGAAGAAGGTGGTGAAGAAAGAGTTTGGCACTGCTGCATCAACAAAGCCAGGCATGAACAGAAAGGCACCAGCTAGGAGAGTGCCTACATCCAAGCCAAGGAAAGTTGCCACGGGTGAAACTATGAAGTTCACCATTGAATCTGAAGAAGAGGCATCTAGTGAGGACAAGAAGAAGAAGAGGGCAAGAACTACAACAGCTAAAGTTCTTGGAAAGTCCTCAATGGTGAGATCTGATGATGAAGAGGAAGAGGATGCTGCTCCAGCACCTAAGGCACAGAATCTCATGGGAGATGCTATAAGCTGTTGCTCCAGTTCCCAAGACTGCACCCAAGAGGAGTACCAGGAACATACCTGCTGAGGAGAAGAACAAGGTCCTAGTGCCTGAGATTGAAGAAGAGGAAGCTGAAGCCCAAGTGCTAAGGAAGCTAAAGCTAAAGATCCCAGACCATAATGATGCACATCCTGTTGCAGAAGACATGAGGATCAGGAAGGATGCAGGACTGAGACAGTGGAGAAAGGCTGACCCATATACTGTCAGGAGGAGAACTGCTGTGGATTACAGGTTCCACACAAAGGAACAGCAAGATTTCTATGAGACAATCCTGCTTGACAAGAAGCCCATAGTGTGTGACATGAGATGGGTTGACTGGACCTACATTAGAGAGAATGAAGACCACTTCCCAGGTGTTTATGACAGCTTCAAGGCCTGTGAAGTTGACAAGTTTGTTGGCCAGAAGCTTACAAAGTGGAATGATGAGCTAATCATGCAATTCTAATCTACTGCTCATTTCTATCTAGATGGCAGAATTGTATGGATGTTAGAGGGTACAAGGTACCGGTCTACAGTTGATGAGTGGGCTGGATTGATCAATGCCCCAGAAGCTCATGAAGATGACTTGGATGTCTATGCCAAGAAGAAGAAGGATCACAACTCAATGGCTAGCATGTACAAGGAGATTCCTGATGCAGACCTGGAGACTCACAAGTTTGGCTCGGTGAAGCACTTACTGTCAGGCTGCCTACTATCAATACCATTCTGAGGCACACTCTGTTGCCAAAATCTGGAGATCACAGAATGATCAGAGGACACTCCATCAACTTGCTGCATATATTTGATGTCCCTCAAAAGTTCAAAGTGATGAGTTTGATTGTGGAAACAATCAAAAGGACAGCTGTAGATCAGAAGAGATCTTGTGGGTATGCTCCACAAATTCAGGTGCTCATCAACTCTAAGATGGGCACAGGCACATATCTGTTGGACAAGGAGCATTTACCCCTCAGGCCAGACTTTGAGGACAACATTGTTGTCATGACTGAGGAAGATCCATCCTCAGTGCAAGCACATGAGAAGAGAGAGAAGGCAAGGGCATAGAAAGCTGCAAATATGCCAACAACTGAAGAGGCATCTCAAGTGTTCTTGAAGAGCAAGAAAGATCAGCTGGATATCTGATCCAATCCACCTTGAGGATTGAGAAGGGCTTGGCCACCCTGACTCAAAACCAGGAGAGCTTGGAGAGGATCATTGAGCAGAAATCTATGATCTTGATGTCAAGGTGGCGAGATTGATCGGTGGTTGAGCAACTTCAGGAGGAAGTGGAGGAGAAGAAGGGCAAGTCTACTACATATGCTTTTACTAGAGTACCCAGAAGTCAGAGGTCTGCTGTAGTGCCTATCCCAGACACAAGAGCTACTACATCAGCACCAGCAGCCACAGCTTCAGTGCCACCAGCTCCAGCAGCCACTCCACCAGCTCCAACCACATCTGCAGACGCTTTCGTCCTTGGAGTCATCTCTACACCACCTCATGAAGACCAAGCCTGAGAGACGCATAGCACTATGCATATTTTTAACTTTTTGGTACTTGTTGCCAAAGGGGGAGAAATATGTATAGATCATAGTCTTCGAGAGAGAGAGAGAGTGTGTGTTGTTTTGTCTCTCTTTGCATTTTACTTGCTTGAACTTTATTGTGTGTTTGCTTGTTACATTATGTATTTTGTGAGATACTTGGATGATCATGTGTTTGATCATATGCTACTTTAATGTGTGCTTGAATGACATTATCCTTCATATCCATTTATGATCATTCACTTTGCTTGGTGATGAGTGCATGTCTTCAATTATTATCATTTTGAGCGCTCCAGCAAGATGTATGTGACATGGAAGAGTGACCCATGATTCTAACACATTGTGCATTTGCAGTCCAAAGAAAATTTTAAATAATGCACAAATTTAGGGGGAGCTCTTGTTTGTCACATACTTCTCAAAGCGACAATGTATTTCAATCTTATTATCATTTGTCGAAGCTTTGATTTATATGTTGTCATCAATTACCAAAAAGGGGGAGATTGAAAGTGCAACTATCCCTGGGTGGTTTTGGTAATGATTAACAACATATAGCTCATTAAACTAATGCCATTACAAGATAAATATTTCAGGAAAGTTCATTGATTGGCATGGCATGGATAAGGAATGTGGACCCCTCAAAATGCTAAGAACAAAAGATTGGCTCAAGCTTCAGAGTCCAAGACTCTACATTTTATATTTTAGTGATCCAAGATCACATTGAGTCTATAGGAAAGCCAATACTATTAAAAGGGGATGAGGTGTTGCTTAATGGTTTGCTTGCTCAAAATGCTTAGTGATATGCTCCAAAATCCCTCAACCACTTTCTCATATCCACATATGTCCCAGACCAAAAGTCAAACTCGGCCCCACCGATTTGATCCATTTGGCGCCACCGAGTTCATTTGACATAGCCACTGCCAAAAACCCTAGTCTTTTCGATCTCACCGATAGGGATCTCGGTCTCACCGAGATGGGGTTGCAAACTCTCTGTTTCCCATCGTAACATTTCGGTCTAACCGAGATGAGCGATCGGTCCCATCGAGTCTGCAATGCAAACTCTCTGTTTCCTTTTCATAATGCTTCGGTACCACCGAGACGAGCGAATAGGTCCCACCGAGTTGCCTGAACAACTCTCTGTTAGCTTATTACCAAAGTCGGTCCAATCGAGTTTGAGTAATCGGTTCAACCGAGATTACGTTATGCCCTAACCCTGATGATATCGGCCCCACCGAGATGACATGTCGGTCCCACCGAAATTTCCTAACGGTCACATATGTACTGAATCGGTCCGACCAAGTTTTTTGATTCGGTCCCACCGAGTTTGGTATAATGTGTGTAACGGTTAGATTTTGTGTGGAGGCTATATATACCCCTCCACCCTCTCCTCATTCGTGAGAAAGCCATCAGATCGTGCCTACACTTTCATTACCCATTTTCTAAGAGAGAGCCACCTACTCATGTGTTGAGACCAAGATATTCTAATCCAACCATATGAATCTTGATCTCTAGCCTTCCCCAAGTTGTTTTCCACTCAAATCATCTTTCCACCAAATCTAATCCTATGAGAGTGAGTTGAGTGTTGGGTAGACTATCATTTGAAGCACAAGAGCAAGGAGTTCATCATCAACACACCATCTATTACCTTTTGGAGAGTGGTGTCTCCTAGATTGGTTAGGTGTCACTTGGGAGCCTCCGACAAGATTGTGGAGTGAACCAAGGAGTTTATAAGGGCAAGGAGATCGCCTACTTCGTGAAGATCTACCCTAGTGAGGCAAGTCCTTCATGGAGATGGCCATGGTGGGATATACAAGGTTGCTTCTTCATGGACCCTTCGTGGGTGGAGCCCTCCGTGGACTCGCGCAGCCGTTACCCTTCGTGGGTTGAAGTCTCCATCAACGTGGATGTACAATTGCACCACCTATCGGAACCATGACAAAAACATATGTGTCTCCTATTGAGTTTGCACTCTCCAAACCCTTCCCTTTACATTCTTGCAAGTTGCATGCTTTACTTTCCGCTGCTATATACTCTTTGCATGCTTGCTTGAATTATGTTAAGATTGCTTCACTTGTGCTAAGTTGTTAAAATCTGCCAAGAACTAAAATTGGGAAAAGGTTAAGATTTTATTTGGTCAAGTAGTCTAATCCCCCCCCAAGACATACTTTCGATCCTACACTTACCCTTCCGCAATTTGCTAGCCTCTACGGTACCGTGTATTGCCCTTTCTCACCTTGAGAGTTGGTGCAAACTTCGCCGGTGCATCCAAACCCCGTGATACGATACGCTCTATCACACATAAACCTCCTTATATCTTCCTCAAAACAGCCACCATACCTACCTATTATGCCATTTCCATATCCATTCCGAGATATATTGCCATGCAACTTTCCACCATTACGTTTATTATGAGACGCTTCATCATTGTAATATTGCCTTGAATGATCATGTAGTTGACATCGTATTTGTGGCAAAGCCACCATTCATAATTCTTTCGTACATGTCACTCTTGATTCATTATCCCAGTACATGATACGTCTCCAACGTATCTATAATTTTTGATTGCTCCATGCTACTTTATCTACTGTTTTGGACTACGTTGGGCTTTATTTTCCACTTTTATATTATTTTTGGGACTAACCTATTAACCGGAGGCCCGACCCGGAATTGCTGTTTTTGCCTATTTCAGTGTTTCAAAGAAACGGAATATCAAACGGAGTCCAAACGGAATGAAACCTTCGGGAACGTGATTTTCTCACCGAACATGATCCAGGAGACTTGGACCCTACTCCAAGAAGTAACAGAGGCGGTCACGAGGGTGAGGGCCCCCCCAGGGCGCGCCCCCTGCCTCGTGGCTCCCTGTTGCTCCACCGACGTACTCCTTCCTCCTATATATACCTCATTACCCCAAACGATCGAGCAGGAGCCAAAACCTAATTCCACCGCGCAACCTTCTCAGATCCACGAGATCCCATCTTGGGGCCTGTTAGGAGTTCACCGAGGGGCATCCACCATGGAGGGCTTCTACATCAACACCATAGCCCCTCCGATGAAGTGTGAGTAGTTTACTTCAGACCTTCGGGTCCATAGCTAGTAGCTAGATGGCTTCTTCTCTCTTTTTGGATCTCAATACAATGTTCTCCCCCTCTCTCGTGGAGATTTATTCGATGTAATCTTCTTTTTGCGGTGTGTTTGTTGAGATCGATGAATTGTGGGTTTATGATCCAGCTTATCTATGAACAATATTTGAATCTTCTTTTAATTCTTTTATGTATGATTGAGTTATCTTTGCAAGTCTCTTCGAATTATCCGTTTGGTTTGGCCAACTAGATTGGTAGTTCTTGCAATTGGAGAAGTGCTTAGCTTTGGGTTCAATCTTGCGGTGTCCTTTCCCAGTGACAGAAGGGGCAGCAAGGCACGTATTGTATTGTTTCCACTGAAGATAACAAGATGGTGTTTTATCATATTGCATGAATTTATCCCTCTACATCATGTCATCTTGCTTAAGGCGTTACTCTATTTTTAACTTAATACTCTAGATGCATGCTGGATAGCGGTCGATGAGTGGAGTAATAGTAGTAGCTGCAGAATCATTTCGATCTACTTGTCTTGGACGTGATGACTATATACATGATCATACCTAGATATACTCATAACTATGCTCAATTCTATCAATTTCTCAACAGTAATTTGTTCACCCACCATAGAATATTTGTGCTCTTGAGAGAAGCCACTAGTGAAACCTATGGCCCCCGGGTCTATTCTCATCATATCAATCTCCATTACTTTATTATTTGCTTTGTTTTTACTTTTGCTTTTACTTTTCTCTTTGCATCTATATACCAAAAATACCAAAAATATTATTTATCATCTCTATCAGATCTCACTCTCGTAAGTGACCGTGAAGGGATTGACAACCCCTAATCGCGTTGGTTGCGAGGAGCTATCATTTTGTGTAGGTATGAGGGACTTCTGTGTGGTCTCCTACTGGATTGATACCTTGGTTCTCAAAAACTGGGGGAAATACTTACGCTACTTTGCTGCATCATCCTCTCCTCTTCGGCGAAATCCAACGCAGTGCTCAAGAGGTAGCAAGAAGAATTTCTGGCGCCGTTGCCGGGGAGGCTCACGGAAGAGCAAGTCAACCATACCAAGTACCCATCACAATCCCTATCTCTCGCATTACATTATTTTCCATTTGCCTCTCGTTTTCCTCTCCCCCACTTCACCCTTCCCGTTTTATTCGCCCTCTCTTTCCCAATCTCCACCTCTTTTTCCCGTTTGCCTTTTCCCGTTGCCTTTCTGTTTGCTTGTGTGTTGGATTACTTGTTGCCATGGCGCAAGATAATACCAAATTGTTTGACTTCTCGAATACCAATAATAATGATTTCCTTAGTACTCCGATTGCTCCTCTTAATAATGATGAGTCTTGTGAAATCAATACCGCTTTGCTGAATCTTGTTATGAAAGATCAATTCGCTGGCCTTCCTAGTGAAGATGCCGCTACTCATCTAAACATTTTTATTGATTTGTGTGATATGCAAAAGAACAAACATACGGATAACAATATTGTCAAATTGAAGATATTTCCGTTTTCACTTAGAGATCGTGCTAAAGTTTGGTTTTCATCTTTGCCTAAAGATAGTATTGATTCTTGGAACAAGTGCAAAGATGCTTTTATCTCTAAGTATTTTCCTCCTACTAAGATCATCACTCTTAGGAACGATATTATGAATTTTAAACAACTTGATCATGAGCATGTTGCCCAATCTTGGGAAACAATGAAATTGATGCTTCGCAATTGCCTTACTCATGGTTTGAATTTATGGATGATCATACAAAAAATTTATGCCGGATTGAATTTTGCTTCTAGAAATTTTTAGATTCGGCCGCGGGAGGCACGTTTATGGAAATTACGTTAGGAGATGCTACAAAATTGCTTGATAATATTGTGGCTAATTATTCTCAATGGCACACTGAAAGATCTTCTAGTAAAAAAGTGCATGCTATAGAAGAAATCAATGTTTTGAGTGAAAAGATGGATGAACTTATGAAGATGTTTGCTACTAAAAATATTTCTCTTGATCCCAATGATATGCCCTTGTCTACTTTGATTGAGAATAATAATGAATCTATGGATGTGAATTTTGTTGGTAGGAATAGTTTTGGAAACAACGCGTATAGAGGGAATCTTAATCCTAGGCCTTATCCTAGTAATCCTTCTAATAATTATGGAAAATCCTACAACAACTCTTACGGAAATTTTAATAAGATGCCCTCTGAATTTGAGAGTAGTGTTAAAGAGTTTATGAATTCACAAAAGAATTTTAATGCTTTGCTTGAAGAGAAATTGCTTAAAGTTGATGATTTGGCTAGGAACGTTGATAGAATTTCTCTTGAAATTGATTCTTTAAAGCTTAGATCTATTCCTCCTAAGCATGATATCAATGAGTCTCTCAAAGCCATGAGAATTTCCATTGATGAGTGCAAACAAAGAACCGCTAGGATGCGTGCTTCCAAAGATGCCTTTATTAAAGTGTGTTCTTTCAATTTCTATGAAAATCAAGATGAAGATATAAAAGTTATTGATGTGTCCCCCATTAAATCTTTGTTTTGCAATATGAATCTTGATGAAACTGAATATGATCTTCCTTTACCTAGAAGGCGTTCTAAGAATTCAGAATTTCTAGATCTTGATGATGAAATTGATAAAAGTGGGATTGAAAGAAATAAAAACCTAGATGTTGCTAAACCCACTATTTTGGATCTCAAGGAATTTAATTATGAAAATTGCTCTTTAATTGATTGTATTTCCTTGTTGCAATCCGTGCTAGATTCTCCTCATGCTTATAGTCAAAATAAGGCCTTTACCGAACACATTGTTGATGCCTTGATGCAATCTTATGAAGAAAAACTTGAGTTGAAAGTTTCTATCCCTAGAAAACTCTATGATGAGTGGGAACCTACTATTAAAATTAAAATTAAAGATTATGAGTTTCATGCTTTGTGTGATTTGGGTGCTAGTGTCTCTACTATTCCCAAAACTTTGTGTGATTTGCTAGATTTCCGTGACTTTGATGATTGCTCTCTAAACTTGCATCTTGCGGATTCCACTATTAAAAAGCCTATGGGAAGAATTAATGATGTTCTTATTGTTGCAAATAGGAATTATGTGCCCGTAGATTTTATCGTTCTTGATATAGATTGCAATCCTTCATGTCCTATTATTCTTGGTAGACCTTTCCTTAGAACGATTGGTGCAATTATTGATATGAAGGAAGGGAATATTAGATTCCAATTTCCTTAAAAGGGCATGGAACACTTCCCTAGAAATAAAATAAAATTACCATATGAATCTATCATGAGAGCCACTTATGGATTGCCTACCAAAGATGGCAATACCTAGATCTATCCTTGCTTTTATGCCTAGCTAGGGGCGTTAAACGATAGCGCTTGTTGGGAGGCAACCCAATTTTATTTTTTTGTTTTTTGTTTTTGCTTCTTTTTAGGAATAAATAATCCATCTAGCCTCTGTTTGGATGTGGTTTTATGTTTTAATTAGTGTTTGTGCCAAGTGGAACCTATAGGATAACCTACGATGATAGTTGATTTGGTTCTGCTGAAAAACAGAAACTTTGCGCGCATGAATATAATTTTTTTTAATCACAGAAACGTGATTTTGCGTTGATTAAATTTGCTGCTGTTCAATAAGCAAATCTCCCAGGACATCCTATTTTTGTAGGATTTTTAGAGTTCCAGAAGTTTGCGTTAGTTACAGATTACTACACACTGTTATGTTTTTGACAGATTCTATTTTGCGTGTGTTGTTTGCTTATTTTGATGAATCTATGGCTAGTAAAATAGTTTATAATCCATAGAGAAGTTGGAATACAGTAGGTTTAACACCAATATAAATAAAGAATGAGTTCATTACAGTACCTTTAAGTAGTCTTTTGTTTTCTTTCTCTAACGGAGCTCACGAGATTTCTATTGAGTTTTGTGTTGTGAAGTTTTCAAGTTTTGGGTGAATTCTTCTGATGGATTATGGAACAGGGAGTGGCAAGAGCCTAAGCTTGGGGATGCCCATGGCACCCCCAAGATAATCCAAGGACACCAAAAAGTCAAAGATTGGGGATGCCGGAAGGCATCCCTCTTTAAATCTACTTCCATCAGTAATTTACTTGGAGCTATATTTTTATTCACCACATGATATGTGTTTTGCTTGGAGCGTCTTGTATTATTTGAATTTTTGCTTGTTAGTTTACCACAATCATCCTTGCTGTACACACCTTTTGATAGAGCCATATATGAATTGGAATTTGCGAGAATACTCTATGTGCTTCACTTATATCTTTTGAGCTTGATAGTTTTGCTCATAGTACTTCACTTATATCTTTTGAGCGTGATAATTTTTGCTCTAGTACTTCACTTATATCTTTTAGAGCACGGTGGTGGATTTGTTTTAAAGAAACTATTGATCTCTCATGCTTCACTTAGATTATTTTGAGAGTCGTTAATAGCATGGTAATTTGCTTAATATTAATATACTTGGTATTCAAGATATGTGAAACTTTCTTTTGAGTGCGTTGAATACTAAGATAAGTTTGATGCTTGATAATTCTTTTGAGATATGGAGGTGATAATATCAAAGCCGTGCTAGTTGAGTAGTTGTGAATTTGAGAAATTCTTGTGTTGAAGTTTGCAAGTCCTGTAGCATGCACGTATGTTTAAAGTTGTGTAACAAATTTGAAACATGAAGTGTACCTGGCTTGTGCATCCTTATGAGTGGCGGTCGGGGATGAGCGATGGTCTTTTCCTACCAATCTATCCCCCTAGGAGCATGCGCGTAGTACTTGATTTTGATGACTTCTAAATTTTTTCAATAAGTATATGAGTTCTTTTGACTAATGTTGAGTCCATGGATTATACACACTTTTACCTTTCCGCCTTTGCTAGCCTCTTGATCTTTGTGCATTGCCCTTTCTCACCTTGAGAGTTGGTGCAAACTTCGCGGTGCATCCAAACCCCGTGATACGATACGCTCTATCACACATAAACCTCCTTATATCTTCCTCAAAACAGCCACCATACCTACCTATCATGGCATTTCCATAGCCATTCCGAGATATATTGCCATGCAACTTCCATCATCATATTCATGACATACATTACTTTTGTCATATTGCCATTGCATGATCATGTAGTCGACATCGTAGTTGTGGCAAAGCCACCATGCATTATTTTTTCATACATGTCACTCTTGATTCATTGCACCATCCCGGTACACCGCCGGAGGCATTCATATAGAGTCATATCTTGTTCTAGTTTCGAGTTGTAATCCTTGTGAATCAATAGAAGTGTGATGATCATCATTATTAGAGCATTGTCCCAAAAAAAGAGGAAAAGATAAGAAAGGCCAAAGAGAAAAAAAAAGAAAGGCCAAAGAAAAAATAGAAAAAAAGAAAAAAAAAGAAAGGGGCAATGCTACTATATCTTTCCACACTTGTGCTTCAAAGTAGCACCTTGTTCTTCATGTAGTGAGTCTCATATATTGTGCTTCAAAGTAGCACCTTGTTCTTCATGTAGTGAGTCTCATAAGTTGTCTTTTTATACTAGTGGGAATTTTTCATTATAGAACTTGGCTTGTATATTCCTCGATGGGCTTCCTCAAATGCCCTAGGTCTTCATGAGCAAGCGAGTTGGATGCACACCCACTAGTTTTCTTTTGTTGAGCATTCATAGCTCTAGTGCATCCGTTGCATGGCAATCCCTACTCCTCATGTTGACATCAATTAATGGGCATCTCCATAGCCCGTTGATTGTCCTCGTCAATGTGAGACTTTCTCCTTTTTTGTCTTCTCTACACAATCCCCATCATCATATTCTATTCCACCCATAGTGCTATATCCATGGCTCATGCTCATGTACTGCGTGAAGGTTGAAAAGTTTGAGATTATTTAAGTATGAAACAATTTCTTGGCTTGTCATCGGGGGTATAGAAGTTGGGAACATCTTTGTGTGACAAAAATGAAGCATAGCCTAACTATATGATTTTGTAGGGATGAACTTTCTTTTGCCATGCTATTTTGAGAAGACATGATTGCTTTGATTAGTATGCTTGAAGTATTATTATTTTTATGTCAATATGAACTTTTGTCTTGAATCTTTCGGATCTAAATATTCATGCCACAATTAAGAATATTTACATTGAAATTATGCCAAAGTATCACTTCGCATCAAAAATTCTTTTTTATCATTTACCTACTCGAGGACGAGCAGGAATTAAGCTTGGGGATGCCTGATACGTCTCCAACGTATCTATATTTTTTTATTGCTCCATGCTACTTTATCTACTGTTTTGGACTATATTGGGCTTTATTTTCCACTTTTATATTATTTTTGGGACTAACCTATTAACCGGAGGCCCAGCCTAGAATTGTTGTTTTTTGCCTATTTCAAAGTTTCGAAGAAAAGGAATATAAAATGGAGTCCAAACGGAATGAAACCTTCGGGAACGTGATTTTCTCTTGAACGTGATCCGAGATTTGGACCCTACTCAAGAAGTAACAGAGGCTGTCACGAGGGTGGGGGCACCCCTAGGGCGCTGACCCCCGCCTCGTGGCTCCTGTTGCTCCACCGACGTACTCCTTCCTCCTATATATACCTACGCCCCAAACAATCGTAACAGGAGCCAAAAACCTAATTCCACCACCGCATCCTTCTCAGATCCACGAAATCCCATCTTGGGGCATGTTCCGGAGCTCCGCCGGAGGGGGCATCCACCACGGAGGGCTTCTACATCAACACCATAGCCCCTCCGATGAAGTGTGAGTAGTTTACTTCAGACCTTTGGGTCCATAGCTAGTAGCTAGATGGCTTCTTCTCTCTTTTTGGATCTCAATACCATGTTCTCCCCCTCTCTCGTGGAGATCTATTCGATGTAATCTTCTTTTTGCGGTATGTTTGTTGAGATCGATGAATTGTGGGTTTATGATCCAGCTTATCTATGAATAATATTTGAATCTTCTCTGAATTCTTTTATGTATGATTGAGTTATCTTTGCAAGTCTCTTCGAATTATCCGTTTGGTTTGGCCAACTAGATTGGTAGTTCTTGCAATGGGAGAAGTGCTTAGCTTTGGGTTCAATCTTGCGGTGTCCTTTCCCAGTGACAGAAGGGGCAGCAAGGCACGTATTGTATTGTTTCCATTGAGGATAACAAGATGGGGTTTTTATCATATTGCATGAATTTATCCCTCTACATCATGTCATCTTGCTTAAGGCGTTACTCTGTTTTTAACTTAATACTCTAGATGCATCTTTGGATAGCGGTCGATGAGTGGAGTAATAGTAGTAGATGCAGAATCATTTCGATCTACTTGTCTTGGACGTGATGCCTATATACATGATCATACCTAGATATACTCATAACTATGCTCAATTCTATCAATTGCTCAACAGTAATTTGTTCACCCACCGTAGAATATCTATGCTCTTGAGAGAAGCCACTAGTGAAACCTATGGCCCGGGTCTATTCTCATCATATCAATCTCCATTACTGTATTATTTGCTTTGTTTTTACTTTGCCTTTTACTTTTCACTTTGCATCTATATACCAAAAATACCAAAAATATTATTTATCATCTCTATCAGATCTCACTCTCGTAAGTGATCGTGAAGGGATTGACAACCCCTAATCGCGTTGGTTGCGAGGAGCTGTCGTTTTGTGTAGGTACGAGGGACTTGTGCGTGGTCTCCTACTGGATTGATACCTTGGTTCTCAAAAACTGAGGGAAATACTTACACGACTTTGCTGCATCATCCTCTCCTCTTCGGGGAAATCCAACGCAGTGCTCAAGAGGTAGCAGTACACCACCGGAAGCATTCATATTGAGTCGTATTTTGTCCTAAGTATTGACTTGTAATTCTTGAGTTGTAAATAAATAAAAGTGTGATGATCTTCATTATTAGAGCATTGTCCCATGTGAGGAAAGGATGATGGAGACTATGATTCCCCCACAAGTCGGGATGAGACTCCGGACGAAATAAAAAAAAAGAGAAAAAAAGAGGCCAAAGAATCCCAAATATATATATAGAGAGAGAGAGAAGAGGCCAAAGAAGCCCAAATAAAAAAATGAGAGAAAAAGAGAGCAGGGACAATGTTACTATCCTTTTTCCACACTTGTGCTTCAAAATAGCACCATGATCTTCATGATAGAGAGTTTCTTATTTTGTCTCTTTCATATACTAGTGGGAATTTTTCATTATAGAACTTGGCTTGCATATTCCAATGATGGGCTTCCTCAAAATGCCATATGTCTTCGTGAGCAGGCAAATTGGATGCACACCCACTTAGTTTCTTTTTGATGAGCTTTCATACATTTATAGCTCTGGTGCATCCGTTGCATGGCAATCCCTACTCCTATTATTGACATCAATTGATGGGCATCTCCATAGCTCGTTGATTAGCCGCGTCAATGTGAGACTTTCTCCTTTTTTGTTTTCTCACATAATCCCTATCATCATACTCTACTCCACCCATAGTGCTATGTCCATGGCTTACGCTCATGTATTGCGTGAGGGTTGAAAAGGCTGAAGCGCGTTAAAAAGTATGAACCAATTGCTTGGCTAAAACCGGGGTTGTGCATGATGGGAGCATTTTGTGTGACTAAAATGAAGCATGGCCAAACTATATGATTTTGTAGGGATAAGCTTTCTTTGGCTATGTTATTTTGATAAGACATAAACTGCTTGGTTAGCATGCTTGAAGTATTACTATTTTTATGTCAATATTAAACTTTTATCTTGAATCTTCCGGATCTGAACATTCATGCCACAATAAAGGGAATTACATTGATAAATATGTTAGGTAGCATTCCACATAAAAAATTCTATTTTTATCATTTACCTACTTGAGGACGAGCAGGAATTAAGCTTGGGGATGCTCGATATGTCTCCAATGTATCTATAATTTTTTATTGTTCCATGCTATTATATTATCCATCTAGGATGTTTTATATGCATTTATATGTTGTTTTATATGATTTTTGGGACTAACCTATTAACCTAGAGCCCAGTGCCAATTTCTGTTTTCTCCTTGTTTTTGAGTTTTATAGAAAAGGAATACCAAACGGAGTCCAATTAACGTGCCAATTTTTGATGATTTTTTATGGACCAAAAGAAGCCCCAGGAGTGAAAGAGTTGGGCCAGAAGAGTCACAGGCTGCCCACGAGGGTGGGGGCCGCGCCCACCCCCCTGGGCACGCCCCCTGTCTCGTGGACAGCCCGGAGACCTCCCTGACTTGTTCCCGATGCCAAAAATTCCTATAAATACTGAAACCTCTAGAAAATAACCTAGATCGGGAGTTCTGCCGCCGCAAGCCTTTGTAGCCACCAAAAATCAATCAGGGCCCTATTCCGACACCCTGCCGGAGGGGGGATCCCTCACCGGTGGCCATCTTCATCATCCCGGTGCTCTCCATGACAAGGAGGGAGTAGTTCACCCTCGGGGCTGAGGGTATGTACTAGTAGCTATGTGTTTGATCTCTCTCTCTCGTGTTATTGATTTGGCACGATCTTGATGTATCGCGAGCTTTGCTATTATAGTTGGATCTTATGATGTTTCTCCCCCTCTACTCTCTTGTAATGGATTGAGTTTTCCCTTTGAATTTATCTTATCGGATTGAGTCTTTAAGGATTTGAGAACACTTGATGTATGTCTTGCATGTGCTTATCTATGGTGACAATGGGATATTCACGTGATCTACTTGATGTATGTTTTGGTGATCAACTTGAGGGTTCAGTGACCTTGTGAACTTATGCCTAGGGGTTGGCTTTACGTTTTAAATCTGACTCTCCGGTAGAAACTTTGGGGCACTCTTTGAAGTACTTTGTGTTGGTTGAATAGATGAATCTGAGATTGTGTGATGCATATCGTATAATCATGCCCACGGATACTTGAGGTGGCATTGGAGTATCTAGGTGACATTAGGGTATTGGTTGATTTGTGTCTTAAGGTGTTATTATAGTACGGACTCTTGAATAGATCGATCAGAAAGGATAACTTTGAGGTGGTTTCATACCCTTCAATAATCTCTTCGTTTGTTCTCCGCTATTAGTGACTTTGGAGTGACTCTTTGTTGCATGTTGAGGGATAGTTATATGATCCAGTTATTTTATTATTGTTGAGAGAACTTGCACTATTGAAAGTATGAACCCTAGGCCTTGTTTCCTAGCATTGCAATACCGTTTACGCTCACTTTTACCACTTGTTACCTTGCTGTTTTTATATTTTTTTAGATTACAAAAACCTATATCTATCATCCATATTGCACTTGTATCACCATATCTTCGCTGAACTAGTGCACCTATACAATTTACCATTGTATTGGGTGTGTTGGGGACACAAGAGACTCTTTGTTATTTGGTTGCAGGGTTGTTTGACAGAGACCATCTTCATCCTATGCCTCCCACGGATTGATAAACCTTAGTTCATCCACTTGAGGGAAATTTGCTACTGTCCTACAAACCTCTGAACTTGGAGGCCCAACAACGTCTACAAGAAAAAGGTTGTGTAGTAGACATCACGCAACGACGCGGCACGCCCTGTCGTCGCATGCGGAGGCGAGTCCGTCACATCCATGACCCCACTATCTATCTTAGGGTTTTAGGGTTTATTTTCTAAGTTTTGTGTTTTACTTTGTTGTATGGACTTCATATGTTTCTATATTTGAACTTCTTATGTTTGTTTGTTAGTGTTTATTTATTCGTTTGTCTTACTTCACTTGATAGTGTACTTGAACTTCTGTTATTTATTTTGAATTTTGAACTTCTATATTTTTTCTAAGTTGTGTATTTTAGTTATATATGGACTTCATCTGTTTTTTGTATTTGAACTACTTTTTATTGTTTCTTACTATTTATTTATTCATATGCCTTGACTTCCCTGATTAGTGTACTTGAACTTCTGTTCTTTATTTTGTGAACTTCTTTCTCTTGTTTATGTAGGTGCATATTTGTGTATGTATTTTTATTCCCTTGGTAGTGTATTTGCCATCAATTTGTGCTTTTAAGGATACCAGCAGTTTTGTTGTGTGATCTTATCAATTTATAATAGATGCATTCAAATGGTGTATTCATTTATCAATAGGGCATTTATTTTTTTAGTTGTTGGGGGGGGGGGGGTAAAACTGCACACCCCACTACAGGGAGGCATTAAGTGCCCGACTCCCTCGCCACCACCTGTCAGAAATCCCCTCCCCCTGGCGCTCGCTCTCTTCTCCCTCTCTGAGGCTCCGCTGCTCTCCTCTCCTCCAACCTCCCCCAACTTCTCCACCGCTGTCGCCTGCGCTCGTTTGTGGAGTAACCGCCGCGCGCCACGCTCCTATTTCTCCCCCATGCCCCGCTCTCCCTCGCCCAGTCCGTGCTCTTCTCCTCTAAAGCAAAACTGCAACTACCTGCGCGGTTCCAAACTACGTGTGGCGTCGTGGGGGTGGAAGAACCGCCACGGATTCATGCATGCGGGGGTCGTTTGGAGAGGTACAAATGCTCCCCCCCCTAATGCTTGCTCTTAGTTTTGCCAGATCTGTCGAGGCCTGTCTGTTTCTTCTGTGTGCTCTCGCATCCGCATCCTACCCCTTCTTCTGATGGTTGGGTGGGATATTAGGTAGGTTCTTGTGCATGTGGTGGGTGGATTCCATTCCCCCATGGTGAGATTTGTCTATGAGATGCTTGTGTGTGCTATTTCCCCCTTCAGACTTGTGTGGATTTATTTCCCCTTTGGTGATTTCAGCAGTCAGATGCATGTAAGAGAGGGTGTGGTGTGATGGTTGATGCTGGATCTGATGTATCTTATTGCATTAGTGCCGTTCAATTCGAAGTCTAGATTGTCTCTGTCACATGCTAGTTAGTTTATGGATCCTTTTTGTTGTTGTGCTTGCCTAGTTGTGCTACTTTTCATATCTTCATACTTGTTGGTATGTTCAGTTGTTTCATCCTAGGGTTTGATTTAGTTTATTTTTGTATTTCTTGTATGATTTTCTACTTGCTAACTATAAGCAATTTATCCCCTGTTTTTAGTAGGTTGTTCTAGGGTTTGGAGTTCCATTCATCAAGCGGTTCTGTTGTCATGGCTTCAAAACCTTCTCTAGGTATTGTATTGTAGTTGGATCTTGTATTTTAAATAGCAGTTTTCTTATATATTCTTGCCCATATCTTCACTTAGTTGTCTTGTTGGACTGCCTTCTCTTAATAGTGTGAACTTCTAACAAAGGTCATATGTATGCATTTTACCCTTAGTTTAAGTTAGTAGAGTGTTGCTTAGTTTTTATTTTGATGAATTGCTGGTGAACTATGTCACCAAGTGTAGTTGGACTTCCCAAATGTTTCATATTTATAGTGTATATCTTTGTTTTTTTCTTTTTTTGTGTGATCATTTTCATGGTACTGATATTTATTTTGCTTGTGAAATAGTATTTCTGCTGATGCTACATCTTTTTTATGTGGTACTTGCTTGGGTCACATAGTTGAACTTCTGGTTTTAATTATTGTTTGTTTATAATGAAATTTGGTTGAACTTCTGTTCTGCGTATTTGTTTTACTACTTTATTATATATTGTTTAACTTCTGGACATTCATCTTATATGTACTACCCCCTCTGGTGTAGATTGTTCTATATTTAGTATGTAAATTGTAAATTGTTCATTGTGTTTACTTCTTTGTTAGGTATTGTTGAACTTCTGGGTATTGGATATTGATGCAATAGTAGAACTCCCTTTGGTGTAGGATTGCAGATTAGAACTCAACTTCCTTTTTACTTGCACTTTTTGTAGTTGATGATGAGTTGAATAGTTCTGGAAAAAATGCATGTGATCAAGATGGAGCTTCAGAAGTTAATACTGATGCTCCAATATCTGATGCGGCTAAATCACCTGTTATTCCTTTGACTTTGATTGCTAAGGTTGCTTCGAGCCTTGAGAATAATTCAAGCCTCGAGGAACTTTCTTCTACAGCTCTTGCTTCACCTAGTATGTGCAACTCCTTTTCTTTTAATTTAAATTCTTGAGCCATGTTTTTTTAACTTGTTCCTGTCATGTGTTTTTTTTGTTCCTGACTATTTTTAATTTTTTTCTATGCTTTTTGTGTTCTTTGCAGATGTGTCCATAGAAAGAGGAAGCTGTGAACACCATCAACGATATTCTATCTAAGATGGGTTTATTAGAAAACACTGCTGCTGCCGAGCAGGGGGCTTCGTTAGTCGAAGGTTGTGATTCCATTCTGGATCCTTTGTGCTCTGTTCAGATGTCAGAGACGCAGTCACAGTCCATTGATGGCACTGAACCTGTCATGCAACCTGAGGATGTGCCTCTTCAACTTCTTCTGGAGGACCAATGCAAGAGGAAGAAGCAAGAAGATTTTGATAAGAAGATGGCGGCCCGCCTTCAGAAAAGTTCAGATGTTCCTGAATCTGTTGATGTTCCTGAGCTCACGGTTGGGCATTGCTCTGTTGCTGAGGTAGACGTGTCGTGTGGCGTTGATGGCATGGTTGTCCCCGTGAAGAATAAAATCAAGAAGACCGCTGCCAGGAAGAATTTAGTTGGTGAACTTGCTCCTCGGAGGAGCCCACGTGTTTCATGGGTTGTAGAACTTGCTGAAGAGGAAGGGCTAGCCCTCGGTGGTACGCCATGCCGTAGTCCTCGTGTGCTTGCCACTGTGGCGCCTACACCTTCTCCGCTTGGTGTTGGTGCATCTGGTAAGGGGAAGAAATGCGGCGTCAAGCGCAAGGTTGCACCTCCAAAGGTCAACAAGGGTCTGAAGAAGCGTTCTCGTGTTAATCCAGAGGACAAGGATGATGCTGATTTCAATGTTGATGACGAGGATGATGATGATGATGATGATGCCGCTAATCAGGTATGAATCTCTCATGTTTACTCTTTTTGAGAGCATTTGTAGATTTGTTGTAGTTTTTGTGTTTGTAGCACTGCCTTGGCGTACATAGCTGACCTTCTGCTTCATATAGACGAATAAATTAGCTGAACTACTTGGCTTATATGGTATTACTGCCTATGTGTACATAGGTGAACTTCTGGATATATACATAAGAAATTAGCTTAACTTGTTGTTGTACATGTTTTATTACTGCCTTGGTGTACATGGTTGAACTTTTGATATGTACATAGCTGACCTTCTGCTTCATATAGACGAATAAATTAGCTAAACTGCTAGGCTTATATGGTATTATTGCCTTTGTGTACATAGGTGAACTTCCGGATATATACATAAGAAATTAGCTTAACTTGTTGTTGTACATGTTTTATTACTGCCTTGGTGTACATGTTGAACTTCTGCTATGTAAATTTCTAACATTTGAAAGCATGTTAAGTTCTGGTTATACATGGTTGTACTGCCTATGTAGACATAGTTGGACTTTTGAAATGTACTTCGTATGTAGGCATTAGTGAAATTTTGGTGTAGTTTGTGTATCTCATTGTTCTGCCTTTTTTCCTTGTCATTGCATTTTTTTTCAGTGTCAGCTTGTGGAGCGGCCTGAGAGGAGGAAGAGAGCAGGCAAAGTGCCCGAAGAAGGTGACGAAGGAGGAGATGCGGCGAAACGTTTTAACAAGATGGTTCGCTACTCACTGAAAGAGGTCAAGACGTGTGCGAAAATGCTACAACTTAGGCACAAGACGAGGGTTATCAAGGCTGGATTTGGTTGTGTGTTTGACTTGACTGTTGATTCCAACATTTCTCGTCCTTTGATGCGCAACATCTACACAAGGATTGACCCTACAACCATGATTCTAGACATGGGTGAGGCGAACAAGGTTCTGCGTATTACAAGTTATGCTATTTACCATCTTTTTGGATTCCCTCAAGGTGATCGTACCCCTCCTAGGCCCTCGAATGATGGGTTTGATGATGCTGTTATGAGGCTGAAGTCCAAACTTGGCTACGCTAGGAGTGACGACATCAAGACAAAGGATCTGCGGAATATCCTCGGGAAACTTGTGAAGGATGAGACGAATGATGATCTAGCTCTGCAGGTGTTTTACCTAATTCTTTTCATGAAGGTGGTTATTCCTGGTACGTCTACACAAGTGTCTAGGGAGGCAGCAATGGCTGAGAACCTTGTCTCTGAAGATATGGCAGATATGGACTACTGCCAGTTGTTTGTTGATGACATTTGAAGGGCTGTTGTTAGGTATCAGCAAGGGACTAGCAGAGGAAAAGTTGTCACAGGCTGTGCCATCGCGCAGCTTCTTATGTGTTCGGACTGCCTTATCATTGGCAATAAGCCTGTTGTTGACTTGAGGACCCCTCGCATATATTTCATGGATCAGGCCAATCTTCTTGAGCTTGTTGCGGCTGACTTGGTCAGGAAGGGTGATGATGACCCAGCCAACTGGGTGTTTGGGAAACTGCCTGTGAGTGTTTCTTCTTTCCTGTGTAGTCTAACTAGAACTTCTGGTACTGTCTTCTATATTTTTGTTTCCATGTTCTTTCATTGTTTTGCGACGCGTTGACTTTTTTTTTGTATGCAGTGAAAGACACAGGCTGAGGTTGTCTTCTTTAGGCATATTAAACGTCATGTTCTTACTATGTCGCATGCCTCCGGCCTAGGGAGTGGAATTTCCCCAAGATTTGAATTCGTCCGGGATGTTAATACTGGCACCCCCCCCCCATAGATCCAGGAGGTTCTTCTGCCAGTGTGAGTGCTGCGGGTGGCATGTCTTATGAGGGTTTGTTTGATGCTGCCAATCTTATTCCCGTTAGGATTGACGGTCTTCTTGAAACTGTTTGTGGGGAGATGGCCCATGTTCCGACAACTGTTGAGTGTCTTAGTCGCGTGGATGGGATTCTTCCTCCCGGCCACGGTTTTGATTCTGAGTCTTCGAAGGAGGTTTTGTCAATTGAAGCTAGATTTCTTACTGAGCTTCGTCAGAGCGCTTCCCACCTCCGGACTAGCTTTGGGCTATTCAAGGAAATGCAGGATGTTCGTTGCAAGCCTTTTGAAGATGAGGCAAGTGTTGTTGTGAGTCAGATTCAGAGGCAAGATCATGTTCGTTTGGGTCGTGAAGGAGGCCACGTGGAGCATACCGAAGAGGTTTGTTTATGTTGGCTTTTTGATATTTCTGTGTGTTAATGTTCATTGTTAGCTTTCAGTTATTACTGTTTGTAGTCATAGGTGACCCTTATTGATTTCATGTGTCGTAAACTTTTTCTTTTTAGTGCTAGTGCTTCCTAGGTGACCTCTCTATTTACAGTACTTGAACTTCAGGGGCTACAGCACCTGAACTTCTGTCATTTCCATAACTGGCCCTTTTTGTTCCCTTTTGTATTAGAGTAATTTGCTATCTGACCTTATATGTTTACTATATTTGGACTTCCACTATGTGTCATTTTGTCATAGCTGACCTTCTTTTATTATGTAATGTGAACTTTTGTTGATTAGGCATTTGTGTTCTACATGATTTTTTAGGCTGTTGATGATGGTGCTAGGGTTGAGGAGGATGTTTTACCTAAAAGCACAACTGCTCCTGTGCATGAACCTGTTCCCGCGAGTGATGTATTAGTTGATGAGGTTCATGGCAGTGAAAATAAAGTACCATTTTTCTTGTCCATTTGTCTCATTTTTTTATTTTACTTGTTTTGCATTTTATCACTATGTGCCCATTTGTAATGAATTTCTGTTCTTTGCTGCAGAATGATGATTCTAGTGTTCCTCTAGAGAAGGTTGTAGACAAGATCGTGTCAGGCACCGGCTGCTCCCACGAGGTGGAGCCAACTGAACCCCAGTCGTCCATTGGCACTGTGGTTTCTGATGCTGAGCAGGGCAAGACAGCTGGAGATATCATTTAGGAGAAAGATCCCGTCGAGGTTGCTGTTGAGACTGGTGGTAGCGCTGCTGCAGGCCTGGAGAAGTCTCCTGCAGCAGAGCCATCAGTTGTTGTTGATGTTGGTAGGTGGTGGGGTAGACGCTGGCGGAAGAATGGACGGCGACGGGGGAGCTCACGGTGCTGCCAAGTCCAAGGACAAGGCCGCGCAGACCTCGGCCCCGTACATGCACCGCGCCCGTCTCAGGAGGCACGGGACCGACAGCGTCATGGCATTCACAATGCCATACGCTCGTTGGACCGAGATCGAGCTGGAGGATCTCGGGACGTTCAAGACCAGCATGCACGCCAACATCTTTGGCGCGGCGAAGGCACGGTCGCCCGGACGGGATCTGCTCCTTCTAACATAGTTAGAAGTCCGAGCATATCCGCTCCTCGCGTCGTTCGCCATCGCCACCCACTACTCCAGGCGAAGCTTCGGCGAGAGCTCAATCGCTCTGGATTACCCTCCAACGGCCGACAAGGTCGACGAGTGGAGGGCCACCATCTGTAGTCTCATCGGCTTCGCCAACGGCGACGCTCCACGGCAACCGAAAGTGCATCGCTGCCGCCGCAAGATCGCCAAACACGAGCCGGTGGCGGCAGAGACCGGTGGGGTGCAACCACCATGCACTCTCCGCCCGAAGGCCAAGATCGCCGACTCGCTGGATCCACCTCGGCGGCGACTCCCGCTGCGTCATCGGATCCACGAGCTCATCGCGATCAGCGCCAAGTGCTACACGATCGACAGCAAGAGGACGCTCGAACTCGCATCGAGCGCCGAAGAGAAGCGCGGCGTCAATCCGACAAGCGCGATGGGCCCTCTGTTGACATGCACGCGCCAAGAGGGACCAGCGACTTGCCGTCTGTGATGTAGGTTGCCCTGCGTTCACTCGTGAGCTGCGGCAAGTCCGGTGGCCCAAAGAAGAAAAACTTCAAGCCAGACGTATCGGAGAAGTACGATGGCAAGACGCATCCGTCGGAGTTCCTCAGCATCTACACCATCGCGGTGCAGGCTACCGGAGGGCGAGACGACAAGATCCTTGCCAACTACTTCCCGCTGGTGCTCAAGCCCAATGTCAGATCCTGGCTCATGCACTTGCCGGACAACTCCATATCTTCTTGGGAAGATTTATGCCATCAGTTTGTCGGCGCCTTTACAGCGCCACAAGCCCCATGGCCAAGAAAGCGACCTTCATCTACTCGCCCGAAGGAAGGAGAGCCCTGCGCAAGTATATTCAAAGATTCAGCCGTACAAAGATAACATCTCAGACGTCCACCCCGCGCGGTAATCAGCGCGTTCCATCGAACGTCGCGAAACCGCAGGATGCGGAGGAGATGGCGATGTGCAAGATCGAAGACGTCGGTGAGCTATACGCCCTGGCGACAAGTGTGCACGTCTTTGAGGAGGGAGGAGACTCCGGAGAGAATACCGAGGCGGGAGGATCTCGACAAGAAGAAACCGCCCCGGCAAAGAAGAGCCAGCGGCGGGGCAACAGGAAAAAGAAAGGCAGAGATGTGCTAGTTGTTGAGCAATCCGGCAACGGAGGTGGCGACAAGAACGCCAAGACTGGTAGCTCCGGCAAGGAGGTTACCGCGAGCGCCAACCACCAGTCTGTGGCGGCTGCCGACAAGCAGGACGGCTCCGGCAAACAGTACTGCAAGATCCACCGCACCAAGGGTCATGACATGCAGAGCTGCAAGAAGGTCGAGCAGCTTGTCGAGCAGCAGAAGGCTGAATACGAACGACGCGACAAGGAGAAGGCCCAGGAAGGTGCTGGAGGAGCTGGCAAGAAACGTCCCGGCCGGGGAGGATGCCGCGGCAAGGCCAAGCAGCGGCAAGGAGACAGACCTCCCCGTGGCCTTGACAAGGATGACAACGACGACGACGACGAAGACATGGACGATGACAAGGCCGATGAGCAGGAGTTCCAGAAAGCCATAGAGGTCTTGTGCGTTGACGGCGGTGCTTCTCTGCATACTTCACACCACCAACTCAAGCAGTGGATGCGGGAGGTCAATGCAGCAGAACCAGCCATCGAGTCACGCAAGCCTCTGAGATGGTCCAGCACGCCTATCATCTTTGATATTGAGGACCACCCTGATCGCGTAATTGCAGTCGGGTGCTTGCCGATGTTGGTTTCACCAACTATCCGCAACCTCAAGGTCACCAAGATGTTAGTTGACGGCGGGGCCGGCTTGAATCTGATCTCCTCCACGGTGCTCCAGAAACTCCAGATCCCTGATGGCGAGCTCGAAGAGACCAGCACTTTTCAAGGAATTAATCCGGGAAGGAGCAAGCCGAAGGGAAAGATCACGTTGCCGGTAACATTTGGTAGCGAGTTGAACTTCAGGACTGAGAAGGTCACCTTTGATGTTGCTGACTTTCCATTGCCTTACAATGGAATACTTGGCCGTCCAGCACTCGCCAAATTCATGGCGGCCTCTCACTATGCCTACAACTTCCTGAAGATGCCAGGCCCGATAAGTGTCATTTCTTTCCCTGGCGACAAGAAGGATGCTCTTATCTGCGCCGACAAGATCTACCGGGAAGCAGCAGCCGCGATGCATCGCAAGCCACTTGCCGCTGAAGCTCCCGGGGAAGAAGAAGACCAAGTCCGGCAAGAGCTCGATGCCCACTCCGGCAAGCGCACCTCTTGAGTGCTGCGCTACCGTCGAGGACGCACCATCGAGCTCCACCGCAAGTATAAGAAGACGGCGACAGCTCCACCAGAGACCAAGAAGGTGTCCGCCAAGGAGGACGGCACCGGTGGTACCTTCACCATCGGTGCCTCTCTCGACCCTAAATACGGCGCGCTTCGTTGAGCGTCGGCGTGTTTGCATGGCAACCGTTGACATCCCCGTGTTCCTGTGAAAGTAATTGAGCACCATCTTGCCGATTGTCCTCATGCGCGGCCCGTCAAGCAGAAAGTCAGGAAGCAAGCAGTGGAGCGTCAAGAGTTCATCGCGGAAGAAATCAAGAAATTGGAAGCAACAGGCCTTGTCAGAGGAGTGCTCCATCCTACGTGGTTGGCCAATCTTGTAGTTGTATGCGCATAAGGCTAACGGGAAATGGAGGCTTTGTATTGACTTTACAGATGTCAATAAAGCTTGTCCCAAAGATCCATTTCCCTTGCCGCGCATCGACCAGATTGTTGACTCCACGGCCGGATGTGATTTGCTTTCATTTCCGGATGCATATTCAGGATATCATCAGATCTTCATGGCATAAGAGGATGAGGAGAAGACCACATTCATCACCCCATGCGGCACCTACTGTTTTGTATGGATGCCCTTCGGGTTAAAGAATGCTGGTTCAACGTTTGCAAGAGTAGTTCATGATGCTTTTGAGCCGCAAATGCACAGGAATGTGGAAGCCTACATGGATGACATAGTGGTCAAAAGCAAGGACAAGGCGACCCTAGTTCAAGATTTAGATGAAACCTTTGCAAATCTGCGCAAGATCAACCTCAAGCTCAACCCCGAGAAGTGCGTGTTTGGAGTCCCTTCCGCAAGCTTCTCGGGTTCTTCGTGGTCTCGGGAATTGAAGCCAACCCCGACAAGATCAAGGCCATTGAGCAGATTGAAGCACCAAAGCGCGTCAAGGATGTCACGAAGACTTGCGGTTATGTAGCTGCTCTCGGCAGGTTTATCTCTAGATCTGCTGAGCGCCTCGCCATTTTTCAAAATCTTGAAAAAGGCAGGTCCGATGCAATGGACTCCTAAGCGGAGGCAAAGACTGCAGGACTTGAAGAGATACCTGTCCTCCACTCCAACACTTGTCGCACCTAAGCCACAAGAGAAATTACTGCTATATATAGCGGCAACCAATCAAGTGGTTAGTGCTGCGTTAGTAGCGGAGAGGGAGGCGGATGATGAGCTAGCAACCATGGCGCATACATCCAAAGAACAAGCGGGGCTTCGCCGACAAGCTCTGGTCCCGACAAGGACGGATCTGCGCAGACGCATGAGGAGATGCAGAAAAGGATGGTGCAGCGCCCAGTTTACTTTGTCAGTTCCCTTCTGCAGGGGGCTAGGTCAAGGTACTACGGTGTGCGAAATTGCTTTTCGCCTCCTCATGGCTTCGAGAAAGCTGCGCCATTACTTTCGTGCACATGAGATCACGGTTGTCACTCGCTTTCCGGCGAAGAGGATACTGCAAAATCCAGAGGCAACAGGCAGGATTGTCGAGTGGGCATTGGAACTATCAAGCTTTGGCCTCAAGTTTGAGAGCACTTCAACTATCCAAAGCAGAGCATTGGCGGAGTTCATAGCAGAATGGACACCAACGCCAGATGAAGAAATTCCAGAGACGAGCATTCCCGTCAAGGAAGCAAGCAAAGAGTGGCTGATGTACTTTGATGGTGCCTTCGCTGCAAAGGCGCCGGTCTTGGCGTGCTACTTGTCGCACCCACCGGAGAGCACCTCAAGTACGTAGTCCAGATGAACTTTCCCAAGGAGCAAGCAACAAACAATACTGCAGAGTATGAAGGTTTGCTTGCCGGTCTCAGGATCGCAGTAGACCTTGGGATCAAGAAGCTCATTGTCCGGGGTGACTCACAACTTGTTATCCGCCAAGTGAACAAGAATTATCAGAGTCTGTTGATGGAAGCTTATGTTGATGAAGTAAGGAAGCTAGAAGAGCACTTTGACGGCTGCAAATGGAATATATTCCAAGAGCTCGTAAACGACATTGTTGATGGCTTTGTCAAAGTGCGCCGCGACTTGAGCTACACTGTGGAACCAGGGATTTTGTGCTCAAGGCTGACTCAACCATCTGTAACACCACCAACCTGGACAGAGCAAGAAGAGGAGGTTGATCTCTGGTGACTACTTTCCGGCAGAGCTTCGAAGCCGCCGCCACGAAGGTCCCCAAGATCGACACCTTGATCTTGAGGCGGTCTGCTCCGACAAGCCCTGTGGTTTGTTTCGTTGAAGCGCACGCTCCCGACAAGTTTTGCTCCGGCAATCTTGCCGGGAACGCGTCAAGCTCGGCTGAGCCGCAGTTCTTACCGTGGAAGCCGATGTTCCCAGCAGCAGAATGTGCCTTTAGTCCTTGTTGTCGAGCCGTAAGCTCCAAAGATGGGCGCAGCAGATTGTCCATTTCCTTCTGTGACAGAGAACTTCCCGAAGAGCAAGAAGAAGCGGAAAGAGTAGCCCGGCAGTCAAGTATGTACCAGTTTGCCGACAACACACTGTACAGAAGAAGACTCAACGGGGTGAAATTGAAGTGTATTCATCGGGAAGACGGACAAAAGCTGTTGGCAGAGATACATGGAGGCATATGTGGTCACCACATTGGCGCAGAGCACTTGCCGCAAAGCGTTAAGCAAGGTTTCTTTTGGCCGACAGCCTCCGTGATGCAAATCGCACAAGTAACCGAGTGTGAAGCGTGCAAGTTCCATTCCAAGCAGACAAACCAGCCAGCTCAAGCTCTCCAGACGATCCCATTATCCTGGACATTTTCGCTCTGGGGGCTCGACATCCTCGGCCCCTTCCCCCGAGCTATCGGGGGCTTTGAGTACTTGTACTTTGCAATCGACAAGTTCACAAAGTGGCCAGAACTGGAAGCAGTGAGGAAGGTGACAAAGATACCAAGCAATCAAGTTCTTGGTCGATTGTTTGCCGTTTCGGAGTCCCTAACAGGATCATCACCGACAACGGCACACAGTTCACAAGCCGCACCTTCATGCAGTACGTCCAAGATCTTGGCGCCAAGGTCTGCTTCGCTTCTGTTGCTCATCCGAGAAGCAACCGTCAAGCGGAGAGGGCAATGTCAAGTGCTGCGCGGGCTCAAGACCAGAACTTTCGACAGAGTTGCACAAGTGCGGAAGAAAGCTGGATTGAGGAGGCTGCAGGTGGTTCTTTGGTCGATCAGACGACGCCAAATCGAGCCAATCGCCGGACACCTTCGCTCTAGTCTATGGAGTAGAGGCAGTTCTCCCCACGGAACTCAGATACGGATCACCTCGAGTGCTCGCTTATGATGAGCTTGAGCAAGAGCAGCTGCGACAAGATGACGCTACGCTCCTTGAGGAAGATCGCCTTCGTCTTCAGACGAGCTGCTCGGTACCAAAGAAGCTTTGCGCCGCTACCATAGCCGCAAGGTTAATGCCGAAGTCTCGAGGAAGGCGACCTTGTTCTTCGGCGCTGCTCAGTCCGCCAAGAATTCCAACAAGTTGACGCGAAGTGGGAAGGCCCTTATCGGGTGAAACGAGTCACTAGGCTCAAGGCCGTTCGCTTTGAGATCAAGATGGCATTCCGTGAGCAACTCACGAATATTGAGCATCTTCGTAAGTTTTACTCAGAATGCGGTTGCCGGAACCTGTTAAAGCAACCACCTTTTGTACAAGTCTTGCTACCGATGCATGTAATCCTTTGTACAAAGCCGGGCGCAGACCCCGTGCATCAGTAAAGCTAGCGTGCTTCGCACACCTTGTCAATTTCATGCTTTTTACTTCTATTTGCATGCATTATCTGACACTTTGTGCAGCACCTACCCCTGGTAAGTGATAATGAGCCACAAGGCTCCATATCTTTATTTTCTCTTCTTTCTCTTTCTCAAAGAAAGGAAGGTTCCCTCGCACACAAGTTTGCCGGGGGGAAAGGAGAAGATAATGGTGTGGACCAAGCGTCGCTCAAGGAAGTCTAACCTTACCGGAAGCAAACGATGAAAAGCTAAGTTGCTAAAGTTTGAGCAATCAGTTTTAAAATTTTAAGTTATCTTCCTTGAACGACCGAACTTTGTATGGAAAACACATGCGCAGAGGAACCAATTCGTAGCTAGTTGCGCCTTACTTTGTTTCGAGTCCGCTCAACAACTTAAGTGAGCTGCGATTAGTTGCGACAAGGTTGCTTGTCGGAAGCGGCACCGCCGGCAAGTCTTGACGTTCAAGACTCGGCCATGGCTCAAAGTGCCCGTGCCGACAAGTCCCCTAAAAGCGTAAGGCAAAAACATACAAAGGAAGGAATCAAGTAAAGGAAATAATATAGCAATTGGTACTCAAGATAAAGTTATATTACAATATAGCTTGCCGCAGCTCTAATGGATTGTTCCTATGACATGACTAGCAGCGGCAAGAGCAAGAGAAAACGGGCGGCCTAACCTACGCGACCACCCTCAACCCTCTTAATTCCGCTCACCCTGTCCACAATGGGTGCGACAAGGGTCTTGAGCGCCTCCACATCGGCATCCGTGGCAGAGACTTGAGGACGTTGGTGAAGTTGAGGCCCGGATTATGGAAGGCCACCTTCATCAGCACCTTTTGAGGGCTCCAGCGCAGATCTGGGCGCGACTCCTCGGCCAGCTGTTTTGGGACCTCTTCCGGAGTCGCTGGAGGCCCGCCACCACGCCTTGAAGAATAAGCTAAGCTTGGCGCTGGGTTGGAGGTGCTCGTGGGAGGAGTATCCAAGATCCACCATCCCAGCTCCATCATTTCGGCTGTGGATGGCGGCAAGAAGATCCACGAGACCTTCGGTCCAAGTGCTCCACACTCCCTCAAGGCGCCTGGGTGGCAACGGCATTCGCCAGCAGCTCCTCGTCGGCCTTGATCTTCTCCTTCAAGGCCGCCTCCGCTCCTTGGCGCCTGGCCCAGTCTGAGTCAAAGTAGTCGGCTTCAACTCAAGATCTGCATTGGAGTCCTCGGCGGCGCTGAGGCTCCTTGCTCCTCTCGGCGAGACGGCCCCTGCAGCTCGCCAAGAGTGTAGGCGTCCTTCTCGGCGCTCGTGCTTGAGTGCAGCAAGCTCCTCGCCGCTCTTCTTGAGGCTGGCCTCCAATCGCGCACTTTCGCCTCCAGCTCCTTCTTGGCGGCCTCGGCATGCGGCGGCATCCTTTGCCTCCTTGAGAGCCCCGCCAAATGTTTCCTCGCGCATGGCGAGATCCTCCTCGTGGCTGTCCAGGTTGACCTTCCATTGTGCGGCTTCGCTTTCTCGCGGACAGCTTCTCGGCAAGCAGCTGTTCCTCCTCACCTGCAGCCTTCTCGAGGATGAAGGCTGGCGCCTCCTCGGCGAAGTTGCTCCCGCTCCTCCGCCAAGGACCGGAGAGCTTCCTGGTTGCAGCCCGGAGCTCCTCCGCGCGCTTCTCGATGTCTGCTCCCGCCTTCGCGACAAGCGCCTCCCGGGATGCCAGTTTGGCTTGTCGGGCGCGGTAGAGCGACAGCAGCTTCCGCAGCAGCTCCTCCTCCTCAGCTTCGCCGCTGCTGCTTAAGGCGCGTCCACTAGCTGCCAGCCAATGGAGGTGAGCAGCTCTTCATCGAAGGTTTCTCCTTCGACCGGCGCCCGAGCTCGACTCCCATGGGAGCTTGATGAAGACGCCGTCGCCCGGCCTTCAAGTAGGCGCGTGGGGCTCTTCGAACTGGCTGCGGCAGCGGCGGAGGGATCGGCGGTCGGTGTAGCGCCTTGCGCTCCTGCGGCCTCAGGGTCGTCAGTGCGATCGCCAGACCCCTCGCCAGCTTCTGCGGCGGCAGCCTCGGTGGCCTCTTCGGCCCGGCGAGCTCGTCGGCCGTTTTCTTCTTCCACGGCGGCCGTCGGTGTTGCGCACAAGACGTCCTCCTCGCCGGCGACCTCGGTCTCCATTGGCTCTGTGGCGGACGGATGAAGAAAGTCAAGCAAATATCCAAAGATAAAATCAGAAGAAGAAAAACACAAGGGTAGTACTCAGGCAAGAAGGTTACCTGCGCCGGGGGCTGCGGTCATGGTCTCCGCCGCCAAGGGATCGCTGGTGCCGTCCCTTGCCGGAGAGCTGCCCCTTGTCGAGAAGGCTCCTTGCGGAGAAGGCTCCCTTGCGGAGAAGGTTCCCTTGCCGGAGAAGGCTCCCTTGCCGGGAGCGCCCCTTGCCGGGAATCCACCCTTGGCGGCGTAGTCGAAGCGGAAGGAGGCTGCTCTGCTCCTACACAAGTCAACAGTCAGATATCAGCAAAGGGAAAAGCACCCACGCACGCCGAACAGCAAGAAGTAGACCGTATACTTACGATGGGGGCTGCGCTGGGGGCTGCTTTGAAGGAGAGTTGCTTCATCCGGCAAGGTTGTCTCGGACGCGCCTCCTGCCGTCGCAGTAGGTTCGTCCTCGACGACAATCACCGGGGTCTTGGCCCTCTTCAACATCCTCTGGGCCAGCGTCCTGAAAAGGAATGGATTCAGAGTAAAGCAGATCAGATACAAGACAAGGCAACAAATCGAAGAATTACAAGTATAGCAAGGAATCTTACTCTTCCTCTTCCTCGCCGGAGCCGAGCGCGGAGAGGTCGACTCGCCCGCCTCCCAGACGACGAGGCGGAGGAGTGGGCTCCTTGGACGCTTGGCGGGAGCGGGACCGGTGGCTCATGAGGGCCCCGCCCGATTGCTGTCAGTAGCGGTGAGGTGCTCCCGCTGCAACAGTGCTTGCCGCGGTGGAGCTGGCCCCGCGGCGCTGCCATGGCTGTTGGCCCGTCTGCCGCCCAAGGCGTCTCGGCCTGCGAAGACGCCTTCTTGGTGGAGCCGGTGGCTCCGCCATGCAAGCTGCTTGGAGGTGGAGAGGATGCGCCCTCGGCGGGCTCGCTCGACTTCGGCTTCAGGCTCAAGAAGCTCTTCCTCGCCGGGCGAACTCCTTTCGCTCGACAAGGCTCGCCGCCGGGCTGCCTCTCGCCTCCACAATGAAGCCAAACTTCGCCATGGCAGCTGCTGCCGCCTCTTCTAGCTCGGTGGTGATGCGTTGCATCGCGTCGTCGATGTGGTGTCACGGGTGAGGCCCCTCCGCTCATTGGGGCGGACCGCATCTCTACTAGATTGTCAAAGAACTGCCGCACGACGTCGTCTGCCGGCTCTTGCCAAGTGGGGACAATTCTGTGGAGTCGCACAACGGCATCATTGCACGGATGCGGTCAAGCGACGAGTTGTTGCACAGCGGAACGACGCCCCTCGGCAACCTAAACATCTCCGGATGATCAGGATCAGGCTTGAACAGCTCTAAGAGCATTGCGTCAAGCTCCAAGACGGTGAAGTTGAAGTTGAGGCCTAGGCGCAGCCTCATGATGCCTCGCTGCTCGGAATTCCCGTGCAGGTCTCCTTCTCTCCTGCATAAGGGCGCGGCGGCGAAGAAAGTCCGCGCCAGTCCCTACAGTGCATCCGGCAAGTCCGAGGCGGAGGATTCGGTAGCTGCGATCTTGACCTAGCGCCCTCCGGGGCAGATTGCTCCAATCATTGCCGCCAAGACCATCGGGGTTTGGCGTTTGGCGGTAAAAAGGCTGCGGTTCTCCTCAACAATCCAGCACCAATCTGCCCTCCACTCCTCCCATTTGCTCTGAAGCTCTCCTCCAGATAGGCCTCCTTCTTGCCGACCCTAGAGACCCAAGCAATTCCTCCGGCAAGGGGCTCTCCTCTCTCGGCTCGGGGTAAAAAGAAGTGATAGAAAAGAGCTACATTTGGGTGGACTCCGACAAAGTTTTCGCAGAGATGTGCGAAAACTGCCATGGTCAGAACGGCGTTGGGGGTGAAATCAAGGAGGCGAAACCCGTAGGTGTTCATAATGTCGCAAAAGAACTCAGAGAAGGGCGGGCAGAGCCCGCAGTAGAAGAAGAGCGCGAAGAAGGGATACCCGTTGGGGCGATTCTGCAGCGGCAAGGGGAGTACCTTCAGGCGGATGCGCCTGCGTCTCCGTCGACCAGAAAAGGTAGTAGTTCTCCCTCGGCTCCCTCGCGGTGAGCTGAGGGGAAGACGGCATGCTCCTTCCGCGCCGCAAGAAGTCACAGCCTCGGCCGACTTCACGGTCTTCCCTTGTCGGCTTCGGGCCCATGGCGGAGGCGGTGGAGGAGATCGACGGCGTTGAGTGTCTTGGCGACGATGGGGGCGAGCGCCGCTCTTTTCAGCCTTGAGAAGAAGGGGGGAGCAGCGGAGGTTTTTCGATGGGACAGCGACTGGCAAGGTAGGCGACGTACCCCTGTTTCCCCTGCTTATAAAGAGGGAGGGGGCGGACGTTCCGATTTCCCGAATAAAGAAACCCCCACGACCTCGCCCACGATCTCTCACACGACGCCACGCCTGCACGTGCTGCCTGTGGGGGACGTGGTGGGTCCGGGTGAGTTATGGTGTGACCTGGCCGCGTGTGCCCGTGCCTGTTTTGGGCCTGGCCCAACAGCCGCACTGCAGTGTGGCCCAGCCCGGGCTCCTGACCGGTGTACTAGAGTAGGGGTACCCTAGTATCCCAAACTTGTGCACGGGCATTGCCCTCCGTGGCGAGGCTTACCGGGTGACCGCCAAGGTCCTCCGTGGTTCCTTTGGAGCCATTCAAGAACAAAGTATTCAAGCCGTGGAGACAAGACCCCGGTAAGAGGAGCTTGCCGGGAAGGTCACCCAAGGCACTTAGGAGACAAGTCCCCAGCAAGAGGAGCTTGCCGGGAAGGCCACCTCAGGCACCTACAAGACAAGACCCCGGCAAGAGGAGCTTGTCGGGAAGGCCCGGTCGAGACAAGCTTCCGGCGCGACAAGATAACAACCGCAAGGCGCCACACGGCAGACCACCTCTTTGTACCTACGCTCCAGCGCATCCACTAACGTGTCGCCTACAGGGCCTTTCGGTAGCGCGTGGCGAGAGGCTGTGCACCCAGCGCTGCGAGGTGGCAAGCGGCACTGGCAAATTTGCCATTGAGGCGAACGGTGGCGCCCCTGACGGTCCCTGTTTACCGTTAGGGGCGACAAGATGGGCATTTAATGCCTTTGTCCCCGCCGAGTTAGGTATATTACATCTGCATAATCGCATTTAGTAGGTGTACCAACCACTAGTTTTACATTTATACCCCGTCACGTTGCCACCGTCGGAGCCCCTTTGAGCATATAAAAGGAGGCCCATGCGCAACGAGAGAGGGTTGTTGTTTGGTTGGTCGATCGGTTCCCTCGGGCTCGATCTCGTTAGCGTACTGTCTGCATCAGTAGCACTCGAGCGCCCCGAGCAAGAACGCAATACACCTAGACATGCAGAAAGAGGAGTGTTATCTCTCGGAGAGCTCCGGCTGGGTAAACCTCTCGCGTGCTTCGCCTCGATCTGCTCTTCGTGCGACCTCCGCTCCCCGCCGAACCGAAAGGGGCTCGGTCCGCCGGCCCCATAGGTGTTCGTGGGCCAGATCAGCCTGCCCCGACATTGGTTCTCTAGCTCTTCCTAGTCCAGCACAACCAACAGTT
Organism: Aegilops bicornis; assembly: GCA_021605145.1. Taxonomy (NCBI): domain Eukaryota; kingdom Viridiplantae; phylum Streptophyta; class Magnoliopsida; order Poales; family Poaceae; genus Aegilops; species Aegilops bicornis. The sequence goes on from CM038669.1 coordinate 285,159,997, forward strand.
TTTGTTGTTTCAGATTCTCCAGCTGCTCCAACTGCTGCTGGTGTCCTTGTCGACAATGTTGCAATGTCTACTGGAGATGACGATGAAGAGACTGAAAGCAATAGCATGGGAGACGAGGTTGATCATTCCAGTGCTGCGACTGGAATAGGAAAGAATCCATAAAGAGAGGAGTATGTTTCTCTCTTCTTTCCCCATCCCAGTCCCTTTTGTTTTTGGTTTTGGTCCATGATATCCCTGTGAACTGCTTGTGTGGTCCAAGTTGAACTTCTGGTTTGTGCTTTGTCGGTTGGTTTGTAAATAAAGTTAAGTGAACCTGTTTCTATGTGGGGGAAGGTCTGTAATGCATGGGTTGTGATGTTTATAATCTTGTTGTTTTATCTTTTCTGGTGTAGCACCTGAGATGTGCTTGTGTTTGAATGTTGTGCTCGAATGTTGCTCTTAATTTCTATTTCTTTTGCTGAGCAGATAGTGAACTTGTTGTCGTCCGAAAGAAGGTTGATGACTTTTATTTCAGTGTTACTAGGCTTAAGAATGATCGTTCTAAGAGGTGAGTGCAGCTGGTCAAAATTACATCCATCTACCATTATGAACTGCCTGTTGTTTCATACCTGGACTTCTTTACTCTATGTTGTTGAACTTCTATTTTCTTCTATGATGCTGAAATTTTGTCTTTTTGTACTGCCTGTTGTGATCTAGCTGAACTTCTATGCTTATATGTGTGATGAAATTTTTGAGTTCCTGATGCTGAACTTCTTTTACTTTCTGTTGCTTGTTTTAGATAAAAGATTATGTTCAAAACAATGAGTGTGAAGCTACTATTGAAGATGTTGCAATATCTTTTTCTGCTCGCGGAATGCTTCGATCTAATGTAGTTGAGATTGCATTGTACTGTCTACGTGCGAAATACCAGGGATCAGATAAACTCATTCTGCCATATTGGGTTTGTGTAAGTCAACCCTATAGTGATTTCTTTTTTGTTTTGTTCCTTACCATTTTAGTTAAAACTTGTTTGTCTCATTTGTATTTTCTTATGTTGTTGTTGTCTGCATTAATTCAGGACAAGATTTTCAGAGGTCAATTTGATTCCCGTGTGAGGAAGTACTTCTTGGCGACTGGCCCAAATAACATGGATGCACACGATTTTGTAAGCAATATCTTGTTCTTTGTCTTTTATATTAGTTTGCACTGCGATCCACTCTGTTTATTTTGTTTTATTTTTGTTTGTACTGTTTGATATTATTTTTCAGTTTTTAATGATTCGTGTGTTTCTATTGCTTCAGGTTGTTTTCCCCACTTTTGACCCACCAGAAATGCCTTCTCGCTTGGGTGGTGTTGGTCATTGGGTTTCGATATTTCTTGACCTGAAGAATTCAAGGTTCCAGCTTCTTGACTCCTACTATGGACCAAATAATGAATGTGCGGTACGCCTGTTTCGGCGGATGACTAATAACATCAAGAAGCTTTGGAATGATGCTAGCAACGGAAGGGAGAAACCCTTCAGTCCTCTTTCTGTTGACAATTTCCCTTTGGATTGGATTGATGTGCCCCAACAGCAAAACAAGTATGTGTTTCAGTTTCCTCTACATCACTTCTGCTTTAACTGTAGGTGTACCTAAGCTGCAACGTCTTTTATTCTTTTGGCTTTCTTTTGTTTTAACACTGTTATTTTTTGTTTGTTGATAGTATCGACTGCAGATTCTTCATGCTTAAGAATGTTAATTCGTTTCATCAAGGGGTTCTTGCAAACTATTCCCATAATAATATCATGGATATCAAAAAGACGTGGTTGTACTCAATTGCTTCTTCTAACCTGTTTGAAACAGACTTCCAAGGTATGTTTGGCTACTATACATGTAAGCCTTGACACTTGGACTGCTTGCCTGTACTTCATCTTTTATTGTACATGAACTTCACTTTTATCTTTTTTATTTTGCTTGTTTATTTTGTTTCAGTATTTTTTTCCTTTCATTGCTTACTTGGACAGGAGCATTTCTTATACTTGAACTTGAGATATGATACATTTTTATGCTTTTGTTAGCTGTAGCTGAATGTTTTCCAATTCATCAGTTTATGTTGAACTGTGCCTTGGGTTGTGCCTGAACTTCATTTAGTTTTTAAATGCAATAGATTTTTTAGGTCAGCTTTAGTAGTAGCCATGTCATCTATATTAGTTGGATTGTACATTGTGTTGTACCTGAACTTCAATTATATTTAATGGTCCTTTTGTCTTCCTTTTCTTTGACAGTGGAGCCGTTGGACTTGACCGATTACCACTACTCATTCCTCGGGTCACAGGAATACCATCCTAGGGAGGAATTGATGAGTACAACTCCGAGAGAAGATGATAGCACTCGAACCCTTATTCCTTCCAAGTTGGGGAAGCAGGATGTCGATATTTGTGGTGCTCCAAACACCCCTTGCTCCAGGAAGGTTGGTGCAGTCCAAGCAGTTGAAGTAGAGGTGATTTCGTCGGATGATGATTTTCAGAAGATTTCTTACCCAAAGAATGGTAAATCTGCTGCTGGGAGAGGTGGGAAGAATGTTGTCATCACCAGGAGGAAACCGGCAGTTGAGTCTAGCAACATAACTTCCTCCAAGAGAGCATCGAGATTGCCTTTGAAGTGGTGTTCCGTTGTCGCTCCCCTAAATAAGTACATTTACCCTCATCTATTCGAGGCCCGGAGTGTGAAACAGTATGTGCTTAGTGATGATGGTGTGGAGAAGCATTCTGAGTGAGTTTTCTTCTTCTTATTTTTGCTGCTGCCAGAGATGCTACTTTGTTGTGAACTTATGTTCATTTATCCTTTCCTTTGGAGTTACAGTTTCTGAACTTCTGTTGTATTAGTATCTGAACTTTTGTTAATTTCTCCTTGCCTTTGGAGTTATAGTTTCTGAACTTATGTTGTATTAGTATCTGAACTCCTGTTCATTTCTCCTTGCCTTTGGAGTTATAGTTTCTGAACTTCTGTTGTATTAGTATCTGAACTTCTAATATTTTTCCCACCCTTTTAAACTGCAGGACAAGATATTGCATGCTTACCATCCTTGGGAATGTGATTGACCTCACATGACGTGTCCTTTATACTCTTTTCGGTGAAGGGCAGTAGATGGAAGGAGATGTAATGGATTATGTCATAAACTTGTGGAAGGATAAGCTGGAGACCTTTGATATCTTCTCTTCTGCTGACAGGGTTGTACTTAGTCCCTACTTCATACAGGTTTTAGTTCTTTGCACCCCTGTCTCCCTTTTTTGCTCTAGTTTTGGTGTAGTGGCATTTGGGAGGTTGTCTTAATTCTGTTTTTGTGAATGCACAGTACTGCCTGGAGTATGATTTTTTCGTTCCAATAGTTCCAAAGTTTGATGCAAAAAAATCAGCTAAACTCCTCCCAATGTTTGTTCGCAAGGAAGAAGACCTTCTTAACGCAAAGTTGGTTAGGTTTTCATAACTCTTTGCTTTTTTTAATTTTTGTACATCCTTTTGCTGAGTTTGTCAAGAAGTTTTTGTTCATCCCGGTTGTTCAATGCCTATGCTTTATAGTTTGTGTTCACCATTTCTTTCATTCTTGGCAGGTTTTTTTGATACTATTCAAGCCAATTAACATAGTAGCGCACTACAGTGTGTATGTGTTGAATAGATATCGTGGGAGCATTGACATCCTTGATTCACTTCCTTACAGTAATAAGGGAATGTCATGAACAACTTTCCATAGAGACTGCCAAAATATCGTGAGTGTTTCTTAGCGTGAACCTCCTTTCATATTTTCTTGTTTGACACGAAGTTTATTATGCCTTCCGTTGACAAAATATCTTTCTGTCTCTGCTTTGGTAATATTGCTTGAACTGACTATCATTTGACAGTTGAACTTTAGGTATTTGTTTAGCTGGATCTTATGCAAGTGTCGCTTTTATGTACCAGAACTTAACTATATTGGTTAGCATGTTTTTTATTTCATCTTATTTGTCATTTCTGGCAGATCAAGAGATTTGTTGGGTTGCTCGAGGAGGTGTACGGCAAGGCTGCGTACAAAGCGATCAAGCAGCCTAACTGGGTGAATATTGCAAAGAGGCCGACCTTTATCGATGTTCCAAAGCAAGTGAATAATGATTGTGGTTTCTTTGCCGTGAAGTTCTGCTCTACATATGATGGCGATGAGCTTGTTGATGATTTTGGTGATGTGAAGGTATGTTTTGTCTCATCATCCTTTCATTTTGTTGTGTGTTTTTGCTGCGACGCTCCTGTTGTGGTTTTAGTTATCCTTTACTGAACCATCATTTCATTTCTTAGTTGCAGGCTGCTGCAGATGAATGGAAGGCCGAGTTCATGCACACTCTAATATTTAGTGACAAGAATGAAGTCTCGCGTACAGAGCTTCCTGCCGAGATCCGATCCTTGGGCCTGTGAATTCCAAGCATTAGTTTCACTGTAGATTTGATTTCGTAGAGATTTAGGTTTGATAATGATTGGAACGATTTCGTAAAGATTTGATTGTAAGAATGGTTTGGTAATTTGTGTGTCTATAGTTGCAGCACTATTATTTTAAGATACTGAGGACAAATGTATTTGGTAATGGAATGATTTGGCTTGTGAATGTACTACATCGACTTTAGTATCAATGTGTTGTATGTTTTTTTTCCCAGAGTATGTTCTTGAACTTCTCTGTGGGCTATGGTTGAACTGCTGTATTTTTTGTGTTGTTTAATTTTTGTGCCCCAACATATGATCTTTTACTTGAACTGATGCTTGAGATCTCGATGGGCTGCTGGTTTCAGATGGGAGAGGATTTTCTGTGTTTTGTAATGTATTGTTATTTTTCAATTCAACCAATATGTAGCCTTTTGCACAGAATCTATATGTGTTTTTTTGTGATTTTTCAACTGCAAATGGTTTTCAACTATAACTTCATGCAAAAATATTGTCATACACTCCTTTACGTTTCTTTATCTTTTTGTCGGGATTCAACATGAACTTATGCACGTATCCAAACAGAAACTTCACATCTGAACGTGTTGTCTTAGGCTTGCTAACCTTAGTTCATACGACAATACTTTTTTTGTAAGCATATTTTTTCCTACATCGATTTATATACCAGAACTTCTTCTGTAAGCTGACCTGAACTTCAGACTGTATAATTATTCCTAATTACTCTATTATGGATTACAACACTAGCACATCCTGTCATAATATACCAGAACTTCCATTGTAAGCTTACTTGAACTTCATAGTGTATATTTTTTCATTTGTATTATTGCTTGCACATTTATGGAATACATCACTAGCATAGCACTTCCTCTCATAATATACCAGGACTTCTGCAGAAGTATTACTTGAACTTCATAGTGTATATTTTTTTCATTTGTATTCTTGCTTGCACATTTATGGAATACATCACCAGCACAGCACTTCCTCTCATAATATACCAGAACTTCTGCAGAAATATCACTTGAACTTTACAATGTATTTTTTTCATTTTATTACTGCTTGCTCTTTCATGCAATACATCACCAGCACCTCCTGTCATACTATACCAGGACTTCTGGAGTAAGCTTACTTGAACTTCTACTATATAACTTCTTTGAAAGTTCAACAATAGAAGTTCAAGTAAGCTTCTTCTCCTAAAATACTATTTCAAAAGTGGAATAACATTCTGCACATTGACATGACATAAGTTTGCGTTGTTTAATTGACCTAGTCTAACTGTTCATCAGCCTTGCGCTCCTCCTAGGCTTTGGTTGTAGTGGTTTTTGCTTGACATGTACCTCTTCCTTTTCCTCTTAATCTTCCTCTTCCTCTTCCTCTTCATCATCCTCTTCCTGTTCATCATCCTCTTCTTCTTCCTCCTCGTATTCCACTTCCTCTTCCTCTTCATATTCCTCTTCTTCGACGGTGTCTTCATCTTCGTCTTCCTCTTCATCTTCCACCACTTTCTTGTTGCTGCCTCTAGGTTTTTCTTTCTGTTTCTTCTCCGGCTTTTTGCTTGTCTTTTCAGCATCAGCGTGCTTTGGGCATGTTCTTGCATTATGTGGTTCATACTCCTTGCATATGCTACAAAGTCTGCTACTTGCTTTCTGTGGGTGTGGTCCCTTGTTTTGTTCTATTACTTTGGGCTGCTGTTTTTGACCTTTGGGTTGCTTGACCTCCTCTGCATCGTTTCTTTTTAAGAGTGTTGGATAGGTGAGCTTGTTGTGTCCTGCAACCTTTTTGCACACACTACATTGCATGTGTCCAAGTGGCACTCCGTTCCCATCGAGCACGACGCCTCTTCCTGCAGGAGGTGCCTTTATTTGAGCTCTCTTGTCACTTTTCTTTGCTGTAGAAATTTTCTTCCTACCCTTTGTTTCAGAGTACAGTGGCAGTTTCATCGTCTCTTGTTACCGCTGCTGCATTAATTGGTCAACACCCTGCTTGCACTGATTGGCTTGAGAAGCGGCCTGGAGCATTTCAGCTGCATAATAATGAAGGCATCTTCAATTTCAGCATCCTCTTCAGCCATCCTTTGGTCAGCATCCGCTCAATTTGCTGAATGTATTGCATCAAGCTCTTCCACTAGCCTCTTGTGAACATAGAAGGCTATGTCATATTGTTGGTCACATGTCATCGCTTTCTTGTTAACCATCAAATTTAGCTGCAGCAAGATGTCTTGCTTCGATAGTTTTGAGCTGCCATCCGATGCAGTCGTGTTGTACTCCCTTGTATTAAATGTTGGTTGTGATTTTGCAGTCTTTGTGCACTGTTTGAGGATATACCTGTCTGGAAATTTGTCAGGCTTTCAAGTAGTCCAGTATGTTCATGATGTGAAGGCGGAACAGGCCTGCAGTTTTGTGATGAATGTTGAATACATATTTTGTGAGCCAGCAATGAGTTTCATATATTTGATATGATACTACTAGTTTAGGTATTTAATGAGTTTGTTTTTCCACTCACCTGTGTGGGTCCATAGCTTGCATTCACACTCGTATATGTCATTATCTGGGTCAGCTACAACCTGGAATTCATGCTTTGACCAGGCAAATCTTTCTTCGTCATCATGGCCAGCCTTGTTGTGATAGTACACAAGGTACTTAGTGGGCTCTGCTGTAGGCTTTGCACGAAATAGTGTGGCTTTTCTCATCCTAGTCTTCATCTCGGTGTACACGGCTCTCATGTACTTGATAGCCATGTCTTCCTCGTAGCCGTAAGTTGTTTTTGTCACAGGATTGGTCTGCACACATGTCAAAAAATAAGATATTAGTCGAAGCAGAGTCATGGGTTTCATTTTTTATATACAGTGTGCACATGTTGAAGGAAGTCACAATATGATGGGGATGTTTTTCTTGTCTTAATACCATGTTGGTCATTGTTTGCTCGTTCTCCTTCTGCATCCGAGTTTGTATGCACGCATTTACCCGCCTAGCAAACTTGTGTAGGTTCTGGGTCCCCTTGACAAACCCTCTCTTGAGCATGTGATTCATGCTCTCGCTTCATTGTGTGCAAGTCATTCTAGCACAGAAAATGTTCTTGTAATATGCTGAAATCAACATCTTCCTATCATTCCACAGCTGCATCATCATCTAGTCGTTCTGCAGGTTGAACTTCTACACGAGTGTAGCCCAGGCAGTTTCAAACTCTGTAGGCATTAGCGGCCAGTTTAAGATCGCTGTGAACTCCTCTTTGAATGTTTTATACTTTTTGTACAGCAACGCGAGGTATTCCTGGAACTTCTTTAGGATGTTCCATCGGCATAGCTTGTGGACTGTGTTTGGGAATGATTGTGGTATAGCTTTCGCCATCGACGGGCACTGGTCTGCATGAATTAAAAAAAATGAAACTTGCTTCTTTTTACTGATGGTGAACTTATGTTGTACAAGTACTTGAACTTCACAGGTAGCAGTAGGACTAACTAATAATGTCACATATATTTTTTCTTACAGCAGTGTTGTTGAACTTCTGTGGTACCAGTGCTTGAACTTCACAGGTAGCAGTAGGACTAACTAATAATGTCACATATATTTTTTCTTACAGCGGTGTTGTTGAACTTCTGTGGTACCAGTGCTTGAACTTCACATACATAACTATATTTTCCCTGAACATGTTTCATATGTTTTTTGTTACAGCAGTGTCCTTGAACTTCTATGGTTCCTCTATTTGAACTTCACATCTAGAACTATATTTTTTCTAAACATGTGACATATAATTTTGCTTCTTATACTGTTTTGTTGGACTTCTGTGCTAACATTGGTTGAACTGCTTGCTCTACATTATTTTCAAAAAAACCAGTGCACCCAGATACAAACCCATGGACTGAAAAATTGATGAAACTTGTAGAGTTTTTTTTTGAACTTACCTGTTAGAATGCAAGTTGGGTGTTTGTTGTTCATGCACCGTACAAATGTATCAAACAACCACTCGAATGACTTTGCATCTTCGTCTCTAATCATGGCAACAGCAAATATCATTGACTGCAAGTGATGGTTTGTTCCAACAAACACTCCCAGAGGCATATGAAATCTGTTAGTCTTGTAAGTTGTGTCGAATGTTACGCAATCGCCAAAGTCTTGATATGCTCCTCGACAACTTGCATTGGACCAGAAAATGTTTTTAACTGTTTTGTCGCGGTCTACTTGTATGTCATAGAAAAACTCATCATTGATTGCCTTCATGTCTTTAAAGAAAGATACAAGTTTCAATACATCATCCAAATCATCTTTCCTTGCATTCATTGCTTTCCTGCAAGTTATATGCACACATGCATTTGTTATCTTTGCTAGCAAAGGGTTGTGATTTAGGATGCTATGTACATTGCAGTATGTGTATTTTTGAATACTTACTGGTTTAGTAGGTCTCGTCCGGTCATGCTTAGGAAGTAGCTTCCATCTTCATTTTCAGATAGCATGGACATGATTGTTGTATGCTTGACATCATGGTACTGCAGGAGCTTTACGTACTCCAGAATAGTGGGGTCATAATTCTTGTGTGAGTGCAAGAATACCAGCATGTCATCAGATTGCATGAGGTGGTGATTATGATTGTACTCAATGTCCACTACCACACATGTGTCATCCTCCTGCACCTTCACCCTCATTCTTGCATTGCAGCCTGTCCTCTGTGATGTTTTGTTTCGTTTCCTGCCAGCCTTTGAAACAGAAGTTGTGTGTTTCCCTTGGAACGCGCAAACAAAATACTTGGTGATTGTCATTCCCTCTCGTCTTCCTGATTCCAAAACCTGCATGTCTGGCGTATCTATTATAAAATTCCCTTGCTTTCTCTACATTCTGGAATCGCATCTTTAGTCTTGGTATTATATAATCCGGGAGATCCGGCATCTGCAGAAAAAGAAAATAATAATCCAAACGGCACGTTAAAATGTAGTTTATGAACTTGTTATCCGGGAGGGCGTAGAAAATTTGTAGATAATGCATATATAAATACCTAAAAAAATTCACTTACGTGCGTGTATGATTGCAACTCCACCGGAGTCTGCTGCTGGCCCTCTGGGATGGGGCATGCCGGAGTTATCATAGCAGGATGCAGGAGTGGATCACAAGGAGGAAGGAGGGCTGAAGATGGCCTCTCTCTTGTTTGTGTCCTTTTTGCTTGAGGTGGTTGTGGAGGCATTGCGATCCTGGTTTTTATTTGCTCTCTTGTTTTGTGAAGCAATCCATCTACCTTATGTCCCGTACAATTCTGAGTTGTAGCAGCAGCAGCATCATCCAACGGTGGTAGTGTTCAGAGCACTCTCATCCGTGTGTGTGTTCCTGTTGGATTTGTCCTGGGATCCGGTTTAGTTGCTTCCCTTTGGCATTGACGAGGCACACCATGATAACCTCCAGAGTTACACGCAGGACTTGAGCTAACCCCCTCCTCCATCGGCGTGCTTGGGAGTCTGCTGGTGGATACAAAGAATCCGCGTGGGATTTCCGGCGTCACCCAATTAGGTGGAGGCGCAAAGTTGTCTCTATGCATTTCGGGTGTCATCCAATTTTGTTGTGGAGCAGGTTGGTAATGTTGTTGGTGTGTTTGAGGTGTGACCCATTGAGGGGGTGGTGCAATGCGTACAGGCTTAGGATTGTGTACTTGCTGCTGGGAACTTCTAAGCTTCTTCATGTGTCTCTCGTCTTGCTGACATAAAAGAAAAAAATGTTTATTAGCACACAAGTTACATATGCCTATACCTTTGTAACTGAACTGAGCATTATTCACAGCCTGAACTTCTCATATAAAAGTGGTATTCATGTACATATTTTTTTCCTAGGATAGGCATCACACTCTGCACTGAGCTGAGCATCTGCCAATACTTTTGTACCTGAACTGAGCACACTTCACAGAATGAAACTCATATTCTGTTAATTCTACACTATTACTTATATGTACCTGAAATGAGCACTCTCGACACCCTGAACTTCTTGTTTGCAAAGGGGAAATATTGTCTACAGTTAAAAAAAGCCTAAACCTTCATGAGTTTGGATGGTTGAACCACTAGTGCATACCAACCTGACCTTCATGTGATCACATGTATGTTTTTTTCCTTTTTTTGCACACAACCAGTTACATACCAACCTGAACTCTAGCACACTTACTAGTTGAACTTCACAAGGCTTTTCACATGTGAATGCAGGCAGATTTTCTACTGTCTGTAGCCTGGACTGAGGCTCACTTACTAATTGAACTATACATGGCTTTTCACATGTGAATGCAGGCAGATTTTCTACTGTTTGTAGCCTGTACTGAGGCTAACACACTACCAGAACTTCACATGGCTTTTCACACTACCAGAAGTTCACATGGCTGTAAGAAAATAACAGACAGAAGGAAGTTCAACCATACCCTGGCTAGAAGTTCGGCAACCTTTTTCCAGTAGTAGATAGGCCACCTTGAGAGCAATTCGTCGGGGAGCTAGGAGAGGAATTCCATGGCAATCATTGTCTTGCAGAGGGCGCAAAGTTCATCTGCATGAAGAAAGAAGGTCAGGCAAGGCAAGATTGAAGGAGAAGGCAAGAAGAGTGATGAAGTTCATCTACCGTTGGTAGATTTGAAGGCGTTGCCGATGCGGCCTCCGCCGCCGAGATGCTTCCTTGGCCGTGTCATTCGTCGTAGCTTGCGTCGGTGCCGTCATCTGCTCTGCTAATCCGTTGGGCGGTGAAGATGGACCGAGGAGGAGGCTTCTTGAAGTCCATGGCGGCGTCGACCACGTAAATCCAGTGGCTTCGGCTCCAGCGACGCTGGCTCCTCGCCGGGCGTCGCCGCTCGCTCACCCACGCCGGCTGTCGGAGAGGAGGTGGCGACGGAGGGGTGGCGCCGGATCCAGTCGGCGAGAAGCTGAAGACGGAGGGGAGGCGCCGAATACGGCCGGCAAGGAGCTGGAGACGGCGGCGAACCATGGGGGGAGGACGGGGATCGAGGGTAGGAGTCGTGAGGAGGGGGGCTGGGGCGGCTCGGATCGGGATTGGGGGAGGATCAGGTGGGTCCTATCGGGGCGGCCTCAGGATACCGTGGGTCGGGCCGGCCGGCAGTTCAGAAGTTCGGGAGGGCCCTGTCGGGCCCATAAAGGGGCTGCTATGATCCAAATAACTATTCTAATCCCGAGATTAGAATAGGGTTGTCCTATATATATAAACACTATTTAGCTATCCTATATAAACATTATTCTGATCACGGGATCAGGATAATATTCTGATCACAACCTGAACTTCCTAAGTTACCCAACCTGACCTTCCCCGAGTACTAGGTTGAACATCAGCTAAAAAGTGTTCAGATGGGCTTGAGATATACCATTGGAAAGCTATGGAGACAAGTATCATGACCCAAGTTGAATTTTTGGCAAAATGTAAGCGGTTTAAGAGCAGTTTTGAAAACCATTTTTTCTTCATACAAAAAACATGAATCATATTTTTTATCGCATTTCTAAACCGTTTATCGGAATGAGGCAAATAATATAGCGTTGGAAAGCTCCTGCAAAACCGCTCCTTCTGTATGTTTATAGTTTTTCTCTAATTCCATATGGTTAAAGAGTAATTTGGAAAATCATAAAATTTCGCAAACCGAACGGCTGAGTTTGTATTTTCGATACCATTTCTAAACGGCTAATCCAATTGAGGCAGATGACATGGAGTTGGAAAGCTTATGAAAATGCGCTACTTTTTCATCTTGAAAGTTTTTTATAATTTTTAATGGTTTAAAAGTAATTTAGAAAATGATATAAGTTCCACTAAATTTGTATTTTCGAGCTAATTTTTGAACTGTACGTCCGAATGCAGTAAATGATATGGCATTGGAAAACTTGAGGAAATGCGGAACTTTTTTGTATCTATTGTTTCTTCTAATTTCTTTCGGTTTTAAGTCAATTTTGAAAATGACTAAAAACATTTTTTAGCCGTAATTTCTACAAACTTTATCGGAATGAGGCAAATAATATACCGTTGAAAAGCTACAGAAAATGCAAAATAAAATCAAGTTGATGGTTTTCTCTGATTCCTAGCCGTTTTCAAGTAATTTTGAAAACAGCGAGATCGTGCGTTCTGCCTTTGTCGCGAAACAAATTCTCCGAAAATGCACCGCGTGAAGAACTTGAACTTCTCGGCATGTCTACCTGAACTTCACTCTGTTTTACACGTGCTTTTTTCTCGTAGCTCTTCATCCACTCACCAAAATTGAGCAAGTGATATCCGGATGGAAAGCTGCTGTAAACACTTGATTTTTCCGTGTTCATCATTTTGAAAAGTTTTCATCTGAAATTCATATAGTGCAGTAGTTGAACTTCCTGCTGTTTTCACGTTGAACTTCTGTGACGTATTTTCGTTTGTAATTTTCTCATCCATTCGTCAGTGTTACATAAATGATATTATACAAACCTCTCTCACAATAATTTTTTTAACTTTCTCCTACCGAAGACTTGAACTTATAACAACAAAACTTTTAGTCTTTACTTTTTTATTCTTTTTTCATACAAAATGCACACCGTGTAGTACATGAACTTTTTCTATTTTTATAATTTGAATTTTGTTTTTCTTTTTGAAATCTAATTGCTCCCAAATAATAATTGAACTTCTTTGCGGATTGGGAGAATTATTTTAAAACGCAAAAAACAATTTCATTTTTGTGATTTTGAACATGGAAATACAAAGTACCTCACTCGCAAGAATTTTTGAAATTTCCCGGACAGAGCACTTGAACTTCTTTCAATAAACCTTTCAAGCTTTTATTTTTCTATACTTTTATTCCCACCTGAAATATATTCCTTACAGTACTTGAACTTCTCGTTCTTTTCAATATGAACTTCTGTCGCATTTTTGTGTATACGTCAAATTGGAGGTCGGACGTCTTTTTGCCGTTTTAAAACATGTAACTAGAGGTCAGACGCCCCACAATATAAATTCTGAACCGTGCACGAAGGTGCACGTGAACTTTTTGCAACAAATCGGAGTTTTTTTTTATACTTCGAACTTCTCTGTTATTTTAATTTCAACTTCTTAGTCATATTCTTAGACAGGAAATATGTTTTTAAATAAGCATCAAATATTTTTTTTGTAAATTGAACTTCATAGTTTTATTTTTCTTAGAAACGGTAATAATTTGAGTTTCCCGTATACATCGAACTACTCATGTTTTTAAATTTGAACTTCGTCATTTTTATTCTTTACCTACAAGGAAAATCTGAGTTTTTATAAATATCGAACTTCTCTATTTTTGTAATTTGGACTTCTTAGTTTATTTATTTTAGTAACAGAAATATCCTAGTTTTGTATTAAATATGAACTTCTAGAGTTTTTTAATTATAGGAACGTTGAAAGTGTTTTCCTGATTTTTGAACTTCTCTATTTTTCAAAATTCGAACTTCATGTTTTTTTTTTATTTTTTAGAAACGGTGAAATAACTGTTGAGCTTTTTCAGAACATATACCGAAGATATTTGGACTTTGATTTTTTGTATGTATGAACTTCCGATTTATTCGAAAAATAAAGGAGAAGACATACCCATAGCACAAGCACACCGAACGCGCGCACACACACAAGCACCACACGCACGCACACACGACGATCTTATAAAAGAAATGGGTGGCGACACACTATGGACTAAATTGGTTCCATTTATCTCAAAATGAGGCTCAGTAGCGTTTTCCCTTCCCTGATGGTAGTAGCAGGACTTCACACATTTCACCAAACATGCTACTCCCTCCGTCCCATAATATAAGAGCGTTTTTGACACTACACTAGTGTCAAAAACGCTCTAATTATATGGGACGGAGGGAGTAGTTATTAGGGGAAAATCCCACACGTGTGCAGGGAGAAATGTGTGTGTGGTGCTACCAGTGTGCTTGCCATGTGTACACAGACTAGAAATTGAGCAGCAATGACGTAACATCCGTAGTTAGTCCAGAACGTTCAAATAAAACATGTTAATACAGTACGTCCACAAAAAACTGAAGTTTTTGTTGATGTCAACCACGTAAATATGTGGCTGCTGACAGCTAAGCAATGTAACGCATGCAGGTTGGGAAGATGGTCCAAATCATGATGTAACTAGCTCACGCAGTGGCTCCTTGGCGTCTTCACTCTCTGTCCTCGTCAACATTTCTGAATCACCGCATGTGTTATGACCATATGTTACAAGGTGGGATCACATTCACAATCGACCTTCTGCCATTTCTTTTATGTGAACTTCGACCCAAGAACACACGATAAACTTCGACCTTGCTGAAACAAACTGCTTTGAACACATGACGTAGTCACCCACATTGTCTGAACATTTTGCCGGCGGCAATGTCACTGAACTTGGCGTAGGCCTGTAGTAGAACTCCGAGGTATTGCACACACTCGCACTAAGATTTTTTTACTGACGTAGACCCATGGTAGAATTTCTTCGTACTGGACACACTTGCAATGAGACATTTTCCATTCAGGCTCAGGAGGTGGTAGTCATATGCCTTCCAATGCTTGATTAGCACTGGGGCAGTAGCAGTACTAATTTACCTTTCCCCAGGCCACTCTGCAAGACAAGGGCATGAGTCAAATCTTGTTGCTTCTGACACAAGGCTACTGCCTCACGGTCTCCCCTCGTGGCCGCGTGAATCCTGCATCCGCTGTCTGGTTGGGTTTGACAGAGTTGCACACCAAGAACCTGCACTTCAATCTACTTTAGGTATCTGCAAAACGTAGTTACTCACCGAGACTGTAAAATAAAATACCACTTACACAGAACAGGGTCAGTAAGACATCCTCCAGAAAAACAAAATTTCAGCCAACCTAACTGGTCAATAAGATCCTACTTAAAATCATCAAACACAGTATCATTCATCAGAGTGAAAAGATTCTTCATTGGTGATACTGTATATGGTAAGGGTATATGTGGCAGACCAAAAGTACAGACTTCTGAAGAACACACATGGACGCCATTTTTATTCAGAATGGTACAGACAGTAAAACCAAGGGCAAGTCGTTCGATGGTAGCAAAGTTACATCTTTCACACATACAGATCCAACAAAATCTATCTCTGCTGCAATTTCGGCAAGCTAATACGGGTTCTTTGTCAGGTAAAAGAAAGGGGGTCCTTTGTGTCACACTCCAATATTTTGTGGAGGAACTTGAACAAACAGTTTATGAATATCATGTAGTGGCTTCTGCATCAAGTGTAGCTCTGACTCCATCCAGGAATGTAATCGGCTGGATACCAAGCGTCTGAGTTAGCTTGGTGATATCCATGGATATGTCTGACGGTGAAGCTACACCCCGGTTAACCTGGATAATAATAGATGGATCGGGCCATTAGCCACTGGTAAAGGGTCATATGACTACACGATACTTGAAATGAACTCATTTTAGGGAGACAGGCTGGAAACGTAAGACATAAAGGAAGAGCAAAGAAGCTAGCTGAATTGCAGAATTAACCCCGACTGTAACATTTGTACGTGCACATGAAAGTATAAAACCACCAACCAATAGTTTGTATTATGAGGTTTCTAGTTAGGCGTAAACATATGAAGTGTGCACCATGCTTTAACATTTTCTTCATCCTACACCATTGCTCCCTTCTCAGGCATAAACACAAACACTACTTAGACACAGAAACGTGTACCAGTTTTTTGGTGCAAATATTTGAAGAGAAAGATAGCAACAGAGACCTAGGCAAGAGACAAAACAATCCTCAGTTCAAAGTTTTGACAAAATCCCATTTGATGTAAGAAACCAAGCAACGACAAAATTGTATTGGTAAACGTTGTTCATCTGACACAAGACTTATTTCACTTTTTTATTCCTCCTCTTCTCATGAAGAATACATCAGAGAAAGCACATGCGTACCAGGAACTGGAAAATTAGGTGCTCCATCTCTCAGTTGATGACGATTTTTGTGGTTGCCGTATGCTCTAACCGTCCCAGAAAAGGTCAAGGCGGCCCTCGCGAGAACTTCAGCTAATAGGGGAGAGCGTCCCTTGCAAAAAAATAGGGTACAACGGAGGCAGGATGGACGAGGTTGGGGAAAGTCAAGCGCGCGGGGTCTCAGAAGTGATGCAGCCACGTCGGGAAGTTCAGGGAAGTTGCTCCCGGTGGAGCCCTGTGGAGGCAGGGTCGTAGAAGGACAGCAGAACGCGGCCGGCCGATCGGGTCTCCCTTACCGTCTGGTGGCGTGGACGCGTGGAGATGCTGGAGCTAGGCAGTGGCTTGGGAGGCGGCGGCGCCTCATCATATCGGGCGGCAGCGACGCATGACAATGGCGGCGGTGGATGGTGCGCCGGGAAGCAGGGGGCCACGGCGGTGGCAGATAGGGGCGGCGGGGAACCTGGGATCCATGGCGGAGGATGGATGTGGAGGTCCGCGGCGGCGCGCGGGGCTCCACGGCCTGGCGGCGGCGTTCGGGGATCCACAGCCCGGCGGCGCAAGGGGATCTAGGGACGGCGGCGACCAGCAGATGGCAATGGGCGTGGGTGTGGGCGGCGGCTCCGGTGGCCGGCGGCACACGATGGTGGGCGGCGGATCAGGAACCGGCAGCGCTGTGGGCAAGGTGGGGATCGGGAGGGGATGGGCCGGTGGGGATCGTGGGGTTGTGTTGAGATCGACTTTTTTTCCTTCTTCTTTTTCCTTCGCTGTATCGGTTTGGGAGTTCGGGAGGATCTCGACGGGCTGTGATCCAAATAACTATTTTGATCCTGAATCTGAATGTTTTTTGTGTCTGTTTTGATAAACCGACTTTTTTAACATCAACTTTATTAATTAGAAATAATGGTTACATCCTCGATAAGAAGAGGTACAATATTTTTCATCGGCTCCTCAATCCAATCCCTAGCCATGGAACATTTAGCTATTCTAGCAAGCCCATGAGCTACTTTGTTCGCTTCTCTATTACAATATTCAAAAATAATACGAGGAAAATCACAAGCCATAGAAAACAATCTTAAAAATTACAGCAGCCGCTCCTGCAGAATATCCTCCGTTCTTCATTGTGCCAATGACTTCCATGTTGTCAGAATTGACAATCAGACTATTGCAACCCGCCTTTTGTGTCAACAATAAGCCAAACCTAAATGCTAATGCCTCTGCTGTTATAACATCTGCACAACACTCAATCTTCCAGTTTCCACCTACAATGAACTTTCCTTTGTCATCCCTGATAACCTCATCCATAGTGCCCCTTAGTTGATCATGGTCAAAAGAAGCGTCCACATTCAATTTAACAAACCCCATGGGAGGTCTGCTCCATCCTTCATTCTTCCTCTCTGCCTTTGGTGAGTGGACATTCACATAATTTGTTGTTATAGCCTGAATCCTAAACGAGGTTTGTGACGCCTCTTGCGACTTGCCCTCGTGAACTAGCTTTTGTCTATTCCACCACAAGTACCACACGGTTATAGCGATCAGCTCCCGTGCATTCTGGGGCCCAAGATAGGAAGTTCTTGATCAGACGCAAGGAGTAGTACTTCAAGGACTGCCTCTCCTGCACGATCCACCACAGAAGCTTTTTTAACCACTTCATACGGCCCCAAATTCTCTCACACTTCTTTTGCCTTTTGGGACAGAAAAGGCATGTGTTTAATATCCTCTGGTCCGTTTGGACATACTGGCAAATTGGCGAAGTTTTTATGTGTCTATTGACCAGCATAACACGACACGGTAGAATCCCATGAAGTCGTACGCCCCTGGTCACCGTCCTTGGTTGATGAAACGACCTTGGTCAAACTAACGATCCACGGTCGAGCTCACCGTCTCGATCCGCAGCTCCCTGCCCCTGGTCATAGGCCATGGTAGCAAGGATGTGGCGTGCAATCCAGGTGAAATCCGTTGCTAATTTGCATCAGCAATTAACGGCAGACTCGAACAAAACCTTTGAACAACAAACCAGCCGTCCAATCAAACAAGCAGCTGAATCCATAGCAAGATTATTGGGAGAGAGAGAGTCTCATGAACAGATTTCCAAACGTGAAAAATCAATTATCAATCTCTTCACTCACACATACTCCCTCCGTTTCGAATTACTTGTCGCACATATGGATGTATCTAGATGTATTTTAGTTCTATATACATTCATTTCAACGGCGAGTAATTTGGAACGGAGGGAGTACATCATTTCTCCCATTCATTTCTTTACACCAGTCTGACTCTGCACACACGCACGCACACCACACCACGGCTCCAGGCACAAGGCAGGAGACACACGCAGAGTCAACTACTGACTGGAGCAACCCAATCTGAGTGACGAGCCCATGTAAGCAGAGATGGAGGGAGAGAAGGAAACACCAAAGAAGAAGAAGCCAAGTTCCCAAGACAAACAGCCAAGAATGAGACTTGCCTACCACCCAAGCAAATCCATCGGGTCATCCTCTCTCTCGCCTCCGCCGCGCCATCATCTGGCCGGGCTCCCCAGACCGCAGCCTCGCTTCAAAGACTGCCGCCTCTGTCGACCACGACAACCAGCTTCTTCACCGCCATTGACCTGCGCTAGTTGCTCCTGAGGGCTGAGATGTGGCGGAGGGAAGAAGAAGAAGAAGCAGAGAGGCGAAGAAATAAAGGGGGCGGAGGGAGGTTTGGACAGTGCTATCAAGCCCTTTTTCTACTACCTCACCAGTGACGGCCGCATTCACTTCTCATTGGCAGAAAAGTGATCGGTCGAGGTGGCGACGGAGTAAACTAATGACGATGGTTAGCGCATGGACAGGGCTCTCTTGGAATCTACACGCACTAAACTACTAGACGGGTTGGGATCTTGAGAAATCTCCCGCCTTTCTATATCACCATCCACTGCCACGGAGTGACGGGATCGAGCATTCGCCAATGGCAGTTTCGTCAACATGCATGGCCCATGGGTGGTTGATCGGATTGTTGTGGAGTATCACTACTAGAATCTGGACGACAACGAAGTTATTAACAAGGAGAAAACTTGTACTACAAGTAGATGACAGTGCTTACGCCAAGACGCCCTTGTAACCGCCGGAAAAGGCAAGTATATGTGCATGGAGCAAAAGAATTTTTCGCATTTAATTCGCTTTTGTTCGTAACGAGAAACTGATGGATTAATTAATAATAAGTGTGTGATCATCCAAGACATATTATATAGATGCCGCTCAAACACAGGAACTCAAAAGGGTAGAATTAGGAAAACTACGGAAAATCTGGGTGGCATATACACTCAAAACCCTACAGGAATCAATGGCACACGAAAATTCACACAAACGTTGGCTCTCTTCAAAGTTTCCGCTAGAATTACTCATTAAATAAGGATTTCAATTCTTGATAAGTTGTTCCTTCGTTCGAAAAGGTTTTTTTCTATAGGAATTCAAGCTTTCAAATATTTTAATTTCTTCCCCATGGATCCAGAAATTTCCCCTCGCTGATGAAAAAGAAATGGCACGTCTTATGGCACCCTTGTTAGGTGCTGATTAATTAAGGGTGGGCCGGCCGGTCACCACTCCCAGCAGGCGGGTTAGTGTACGGACACCGAGTATTATCGCTAATGGCATCATTGCATATTGAGATGAGACAGCATGTTTACAAGTCTGTCGGCGCAGTGTTCAGATAGTAAACGGAGTAGGCCATGTACTGGTCAATCGATTATTTCAAATATATTTTTCTTCTAAAAAAAGTAGAATATATTTTTCTTTAAGCAAGGGGCTATACCACAGCTTCTCAAACTTAATTCCATAAATGCTGATTCACAGCAAAAATCCATAAATGCTACTATCTAATATATCTCATCACACGCCTTTGATGATCTCTTGTTCGGCGGGCTGTCCTCGGGCTAGGCGTTTCAAGTTTGAAAACTTTTGGTGCAAACTTCCTGGTTTCATGGAGGTGGTGAGCGAATCTTGAAATCAAGAAGTATTTGGTAGTGATCCTATAAAGATCCTCAACATCAAGCTACATGGCACGACCAAGGCATTAAGGAAGTGGGGGTCAGAAGAGTATGAGCTGGCTTCATCTCCAGTTCCAAATGGCTAGCGAGCTCATTTTGCGCCTTGACGCTGCACAAGAAATCAAACCCCTCTCGAAAAGTGAACGCAACCTGAAATCGTTCCTGAAGGGCAAATGCTTGGCTTTCGCATCTCTGGAACGAGTTCGGCTGAGACAGCGTGCGAGGGTACGAGACCTGCAGGAGGGTGTTGCCAACTCTAAATATTTCTACATGAAAGCTAATGGGAGACGACGTAAGCACCTGATCCCATGCCTTAAATGCAATGACAGGACAGCCACGGCTAGTGAGGACAAGTTGGTCATGGCAAGACAATTCTTCAAGAAGTCGATGGGCTTGGAACAGAGAAGGCAATCTATCCGCCTGGATGCTTTACACTTGGGTCAGCTCACCCCGGAGATGTCTATGGCCTTGGAAGCACCCTTCACAGAGGAAGAGATTAAAAAGGTAATTATGGACATGCCCTCGGATAGGGCACCAGGACCGGATGGATTCTCCGGGCTATTCTACAAGGTCTGCTTATGACACTTCTATGACGATAATTGTGACAAAAACCGGTATTATCATAGATGTGGTGGGCTCCTACTTCTATGACAAAAAATCATGACAGAAAATAGGCTTTTCGTCCTGGGCGGGTCGGAGACGCAGCTGCATGACATTCTTTGGGCCGTCCATGACGGAAAAAACCGTGGTAGAAGCGACGGCGAGGAAAATATCGGGGAGTTCCCGGTTACGGTGGGTGGTCGGGGGCTGAGCGATGCGCTGCTTTCTCAGACGACGCTGCGTGTGCGAGGCGTTGGGCTCTAATCGAACCCGAAGCGAGGCGTTGGGCTCTAATCGAACCCGATCGACAGACCGCAGTTACGCGTTCATCGAACCCGAAGCGATCGATCGATCCCTTGCCGTTAATCGAACCCGAGTGATTCTTCGCCATCGCCGCTAATCAAGCCGATCGAACACTTGATGAACAGTGAGCATTGTTGAGGGGGTTTGGATGTACAGTTCCCGGTGGGGGGTTGGATGAACAGGACCCCGTGGTAGTAGAGGCTGTTGACACTGGATGAACAATACCCCGATCGATCGAGCCGGTGGATAAACAGGACCCCGTGGAGGGCTGGATGAACAGGACCCCGTGGAGGGATGGATGAACAGTAGCCGGTGGAGGGCTGGTTGAACAGTAGCCGTGGAGGGCTGGATGAACAGTAGCCCGTGGATGGGTGGTTGAACAGGACCCCGTGGAGAGGGCTGGTTGAACAAGAGCGGTGGAGGAGCGCGGTGGAGGCTAGATGAACAGGAGCCCGTGGATGAGCGATCGCAGTGGAGGCTGGAGGAGGTCGACGGTGGATGAACAGTAGCCCGTGGAGGCTGGAGGAGGTCGACGGTGCAGATGAACAGTATCCTGTGGAGTCCCGTTTTGTGGTACGCCACACCCCTCCCGACGAACAGGACCCCCGTTTCGACCATAGCGCTCCAACACAAGTCCGTTTCCTCCGTTTTGCGGTACGCCACACCCCTCCAGATCAACAGGACCCGTTTTTGACTGTAGGAGGTCTATTTCCTCTATTTTGCGGTACGCCAGACCCCTCCTGATGAACAGGATCCCGTTTCGACAGGTCGAACACAAGGCCGTTTCCTCCGTTCTGCGGTACGCCAGGCCTCGTTTCCATCGCATGTTCCATCCAAGACGGTTGGCTACCGATGAACACGACGACGCATTCCGTTCCGACCCAGCCGGTTGCCTCCCCATGATCACGACGACGGCGCAGCTTCTCCGTTCCGACCCAGCCATGTACACGAGCCCTGGCCGTACGTATGCGCGAGTAGGCGTTCGAGACCCCGCCCGTATGTACGTACGTGGCCGTATTTTCTTTCTTGCACCCTGGCCGCTGTACGTACGTATACATGCTACGTGTGCGCCTCTACTACGACACGTGCCCTTCCTTACTGGGCCAAGGTTCATTGATGCAGCCTGCAGACAGACCGATCGACCAGTATGTACGTACATGTTCGCCACCAGAATGACAACACTACATACGCTTCGACCAGGTGGGTCCCGAATGTCAGGCACTTCCTTGCATGCGAAGATATAGATGATGGGTCCCAGCAGTCAGGGGGGAAACATTTTCTTTTCGTGAAATACGGTGGCCCGTCAGGTGGAGGAATAATTATTTTGCGCATAATAAGGAGGCACTTCCTCGCTGCGGCCGTGGACCCAGCTGTCAGCCTCTCCACGTACAGTAGTCTTCCGATGGAAGTCGGTCGTTGACCACATTGACCACGCCGCGCCGAGAGCACCAGGGCGGTGGACGACGGCGAGGCCTAGGAAGGGGACGATATGGAGCCGGGGAAGACGTGGCAGTGGATGCCCACGCGGAGGGGAGTATGTGGGTTGACTGCTTTGGCTGAGGTGTAAGGCTGACGTCGTCGCAGGGCCTGGCCAGCGGTGGGAGTAGTAGGGGGCGGTGAGGCCTCATGGCAAAGACAAACCGACCACGGAGGCAGGAGCAAAGCGACAACCGGCGCTGCTTTGGGCGGCTGGAGCAAGAAGACCAGATGTTGAAGAAGCACTACGGCCGTTGGATTGACATCGTACGGTCACTGGAGCTAGAATCGTTTATATTGACTAAGTTGAGAAGGCCTCCGTCCCCGTCAACTTAGTAGGCCCACATGTCAGCCTCCCACTATGCTAGATCCCAGCTAGCAGGGGGAGTATTCATTTTTTTGTGCGTAATAAGGAGGTACTTCCTTGCGTGCGAAGATAATAGCTAGTCGGTCCGACCTGTCAGCAGTGGGAACTTTTTTTCGCGAAATACAGAGGCCCTTCCGGTGGGTCCCAGATGTCAGGTGGAGGAATCATTATTTTGCACGTAATAAGGAGGCATTTCCTTGTGTGCGGCCGTGGACCCATCTGTCAGCCTCTCCACGTATAGTCACGTCCGATGGATGTCGTTCGTTGACCACGTTGACCATGCCGCACCGGGAGCACCAAGGTGGTGGACGACGGCGAGGCCTAGGAAGGGAACAACACGGAGCCCGGGAAGACTCGGCAGTGGTTTCCCACGAGGTGGGGAGTACGAGGGTTTACTGGTCCGGCTGCCGTCGCCGGAAAATAACAGGAGGTGTAGGTGAGTAGAGGAATGGCCTGGTCAGCAATGGAGTAGGGTGGGGCGGTGCGGCTCAGGCGGCAAAGACAAATGACCACGGGAGGCGGAGCAGCAGTCCCACCAGCGCTGGTTTAGGCGGCTGGAGCAAGAAGATCAGATATTGAAGAAGCAGCACGGCCATTGGATTAACATCCAACGGTCACTGCTGCTAGAATCGTTTGTGGACTAAGTTGACAAAGTCTTTTGTACACGTCAACTTAGTAGATCCACAAGTCAGCCTCCAAATCTATCCCAAACAGCATATAGCCCAAAATTTCTAGCCAGATTTAAATTAATTTAAAAACTAAACATACCTTAATTTAAATCCAATGAAATTTTACCCGCACAAAAACAATGAAATTTAAAATATCAAAATCCGAAAGAAAAAAGTATTTTGGAACTAATTGCTTGTTTGCTGTATTTTTCATTTTACAGCCCATTTAATATTACTTATAGCCCATTTCTTATTACTTATAGCCCATTTTGGGGCAAAATTCATCCCTCCTCGTCTTGAAAGATTTCCGGCCCAGCAGGGAGTAGAAAAACAAGTAGGCCTAGGTTGGTTATTCTGCAAAAAAACAAAATAGCTGGGCTAGCCATTTTCAGAAAGGAAAAATACAAACTGGGCTGGTCATGTGCTAGACGGGCCATAGCTCCCGAACAACCCAGTTGATATCCTTCTCCGTCTCGAAAAAAACAAAATTACTGCACGCGCTGATGGGTCCCTACTGTCATCCTCACCATGTACAGTCATCCCCTTATTCCTCTCGGTTGTTGACCATGTTGACAACACCGGAGGGCAGCGCCACGGTGAGCGAACCAAGGCGGAGGACGATGGTGAGGCCTTGGACGGGAACGAACAGGAGCCGGGGAAGATGCGCAGAGTTTTAGGGTGCGATGGGGCCACGATGCGTCTGCTGGCCTGACCCACCGTGGGAGGCGGGAGTAGCGGTCTCGCCGGGCGCTGGTTTGGCTTTGGCGGCTGGAGGAAGAAGAGACTGAAGAAACATGACAGATGTTTAATGTCAATCCAACGGACAAGGTTGGCACAATGGTTTGTTGACTAAGCCGACACCAAGTAGCATTCTTTTTATATATAGGAAGAAAAGAAAAACTAGGCTCGTTCGCCTGATAACATTCCCGAAACTGCGACCGTTCGATCTTGCGTCGCAACTAAAACTGCAAGGAAAATGCGTTCGTCTGCCATCCTCCTCCCAAGGAACGTTCACCACATAAGTGACTAGCACCCTTGGTTTTCGACCGAGAGGTCTTGGGTTCGAGTCCCGGGAACTCTCAATTTTGTTCTCCTTCCTTCCTCGCAAAAAAAGAAAGAAAATCAAAGACTTGAGAAGGCGTACAGAACAAGCTAGTGTATCCGTAAAGAGACGTTGCTGAGTTTTAGAAAAAAATGAGACGTGCTCCTGTAGTTGATTCGAATCCAAACCTAGACTATGACTGTATATGGTGCTATGCTACTCTGCAAGTAATGAAACTGACATATCCAATGTTCGCTTCTCCTCTTCTCTACTTACTCTGCCTAGCATCAGAAGCCCTGGCCGCAGCAACCATGTCCGCTGGCTGCTCGTCCATCTATTCTTCAGCAGGCAACAACCATATATGCGCCAAGTCGCCACCCGCACCATCGCTTGTGGGTCTCATCACACCCTCGCCGGCACATGCACCACAGCCGGTTGCTCATCGCAACCCGCTGCCGTTGGTGTGGTGCCACTGCTGCAAATCACGTAGAGTCATCCGTCGCATCTCAACCACAATCCTCAACCTTGGCCGAGTCTTCTACAAATGCCCGAATCATGGGGTAATAATATGTTTAAGTGTTGTTCTGCTGCTTTCAGTTGCTAGTTTTTTTAATAGTTTGGTTGATGATCTTCCAATTTGATTCGTGCAGAAAAGGGAAGATTTGTGTGATTTGTATTTTTAGGAAGTTGCTGATGTGGGGGAACGCAACTACGCTGATTATTTGGTTAGCAGAGGAATCCCAATACCAGCAGGTTGGGGTGTTGGACAAGTAATTGAAGGAACGGCAGAAGAGGAAGATGCAGAGCAGAAGGTTAAAGATGCATTTCCTCTAATCATGGCCAAGCAAAAGCTGTTGAACGACCTTGATAGCAATGAGGAGTTGAAAGAGCTTGTGAAGATAATGGGCAAAATTGATGTGCTCTGTAGGATGATTGTCTCTTTATTTGCAGTGTATGTAGCACTCGTGATGTATTCAATGGCTATGACATGAGCACTTTGCTGAAACTTGTAATGAATGAAACCTGTGTAGCAGGCTGGGCGTAGTGTTATGAACATCTAATGATTTCTATTAACAGAAATTGGGGGTATCCCCTTTTGCTCATAAATAAATAGCATAGGCCCTTTTGGTAATAAATAAATAAATTAGCAGAGGCCCTGTCGGGTCAGCTTTGTTCCCATTCAAAGACGTTGAGCAAATTGCAGTCCAACAGCAAACTATGTCATCTAATTCAAGTTTCACAGCCAAATATGAGTACAACTAAACAACAATGTCATCATGTTTTAGTCGTCATACAATCACCAAACACAAATGAACATACATAACAAGTGGTGTTCTCACAGCAAAATACTAAACAACACGTTCATCAGGTTTCAATTGTCATAGCAAACACAATTTCACATAGTAGATAAAAAACGTCTTCTGACAGGCAAATATGACAAAAGCAATCTAATCAGCATCCGCAGCAGCAGCGTCAACATCTTCGCCATGTGTATCTGTCTGAATCGTAATTCCCCAGAGTGTCATCTTCTTCTTCATCCTCAATGTCCTCGAACGCTGGCTAGTTCTTGATCAACTCTTGTATGTCCACGACGACGGGCAATCTTTTTCGCCCGGCGTCATTGATGTGATGGTTCTCAAAGATATTAGGAACATCTGTGGAATCATGTACATCAGGAGCAGTGTAAGCATCATCTTTTTGTGCAACTTCATTAAATGAATTCCTCTGCTCAAACCTTTGCAATACTCTCCAGTCATCGCTACGTGCGAATGTGTCTTCCAAGAAAAACATCTGTGTTGCTTGATTTGCCAAAATAAAAGGCTCGTTGGTCTGGTACGCCGCCTTGACATTGATGGATTTGAAATAATCATCAGCTATGGGTTTTGCGATCCTGGAAAACAGGTTATACCAACGACAACACAACAGAACCACACACCAATGATCCTCGAAACTGGAGATATACTGCAACTGAACAATGTCTGTTATGTTAGCATACATTTCAGTTGTGTCTCTGTCGTATGTATCCATGCTCATGAATGTACTGTTTTGTGTCTTCCTGCCTTCGTCGCGTGCAAGGGTGTTGTAGCGCACATCTCCAACAACGCAAGATTCATAATGTCTTACCCGAGTATCAGGACCCATTGCTAGTGCGTAAAGGGCATCATCAACTGCCTACCCATCCTCCCGCATCTTCTTAACCTATGGTTAGAAATAGACAAGCTGATCATCTTATGTACTCAATATATTAAAAAACTGACAATACAATTCAAAAGCTTACATGGCTCTTGAACCATTTCGCAAATCCTGCCATAACCAGTTTGTCAATGTTTCTTGGATTTTGCGGTAGTAACTCCTTTTTGTAGATGCTGCACAACATAGTGATCACGTCAAACATCTAAATATATAAGAATGTACTGCAAGTTTAGTAGATTATGATGTATAAGCTGCAGTACTTAGCACTTACTTGATATAAGGTAGTATCTCAGGACAGTTATTCAACACATACCAAACCATTTTGTCCAAATCTTTAGGTTTGTCCTCTTGTCGACTCTTCTCTATAACTCGAACAGAATAATCGAAAAATTGAGCCCGAGATTGTTTTCACCCACCTCTTTGCTAAGTTGATCAGCTGTTTCAATGTATTTTGAGAAGAATGTCAATGCTTCTGTAGCAATGTAGGCCTCTGCAATGGAACCCTCGAGTCTAGCTCTATTCCTAACATAGCCCTTGAAAGTGCCTAGCCGCCTTTCAATAGGGTACATCCACCATCTTGTCTTGGACCTCTAAGTAGTGCCTCATCGTAGATGAACAGCCAAATGCACCATCACATCAAAGAAGGCTGGAGGATATATCTTCTCAAGGTCGCATAGGATAGTTGGTATCTTGTCTCTAAGACGCTCCAAAGCATCTACCCTGATATTTCTACTGCAGAGTTCCCTGAAGAATTGTCCCAACTCGCAATCGCTATGTATAAGTCTCAGGCGGCTCAATCCTCTAAGGATAACCAAGAAACCCTTTGAAGTAGGATGTGGCGGTCATGAGTTTTCAACCCTTGTACCTTGTTTCCATCTCAGACCGACTCTCCTTTCGGGGTTGGAAGCAAATCCATGTGGGAATCTCACACGTGATGGACCTCATGAATTCTTTTCTTTTTACCTTGTCCAAGACATACACAATTTGGTGCCATATCCCGTGGTTTACCTTCATCTTCCACCGCAAATCCTTTACGATACCTGTGTGTCAAATCAATCCTAGATTTTAAGGTATCTTTTGTCTTGCCTACAATATTAAGAAGTGTGCTGATAATGCTGTCACATATATTTTTCTCGATGTGCATCACATCAAGATTATGCCGCAAATCCAAATCTTTCCAATACTCCAAGTCCCACAAAGTGGACCTGGGGGTAAACAATAATCTCTCTTCTGCCCTGCCACACTTCCTTTTCCCGCTACTATTAAAAGGATGGTTTCCTGGTGTAATATGCCTGACCTTCTCTAATTCCACTTGCAACTCATCTGCGGTGAGCCTCTTTGGCATAGTGCGGTTTTCATGATTTGCATTGGACACATGTCTTCGGTATTTTGTAGGACGTGGCTTGTCCTTGGCAAGGAAATGGTGGTGTCCAATGTAACAGATCTTGCTAAGTATTGCGTATGACAAATGATTCACATCAAATGAACACATGCATTGTAACCATGTGTCATTCGCCCTAACATAGTGCCCAAAGCCGGATAATCATGGATGCACCAAATTATAACAGCACGCAGAAAGAAATCAGCTAGTGGGCTGCTATATAGGTCTCGAGTGAGAACACCCCTCCATAGCTGTTGAAGTTCCTCCACAAGAGGCTCCATGAATAAATCAAAATCATTTCCAGGACTTTTTGGACCTGGGATGAGCAAGGCCATCATGTAGTTTGATTCTTTGGTGCAGACATTTGGAGGCATGTTGTAAGGATAACAAGCTTGGCCACATGCTATATGTGGCGCTCTCGGCCAAATGGGTTAAATCCATCCGAAGCTAAGCCAAGTCTAATGTTTCTCAATTGACAACAAACCTTTTGTGTTTCTGATTGAAGCTTTTCCACTCACTACCATGTGATGGATGGCTCATTACATTCTAATCTCTGTACTCCTGGTTCCTAGAATGCCACAGTACATCCTCTCTTGTTTCAGCATCATGAAACAACCTCTGCAATCTTGGTGTAATTGGAAAATGTCTTAGAACATTATGAGGAATCCTCTTCATAGCATCGCCATCTTGATGATTTGCATTTCGAGCATTCACTTAAGTTGGCATAATCCTTTCGGAACAGAACCCAATTATTCTTACAAACATGGATCATATCATATCCAATTCCAACTACACGAAGGAAATTCTTCATTTTACTGTAGGTGTGTGGCAACTCAAACGCATCTGGGAAAGCTTTGCGGAAAGCAGCCAACATCGCATCGAATGATTTGTTGGTCATCCGCTCGGATGTCTTCACCTGAAGAAAGGTGACCATAGCTGAGAATACTGACAGCTTATTTCGGGTGACAGCCACATTGCATTGTTCCAACATGCGGGCCCACCGCTTTTTCTTCTGCAGTGAAAGTTCACGAAATGCATGAGCATTTCGTAGCATTGTTTCAATGTTGGTCAAACTCACCGGCTCGCGACCACCACCTCCTCCTCCTCTTCCACTGAGCATCAGGCGAGATCAAGATGGTGATCTGCCGCTTCCATGTAGTCAGTAACATTGACGTTCACAGCTTCACCATGATGAACCCACCTAGTATATGCGACCGACATCCCATACAAGTGTAGATGATTTTGCACAGTTGACTGGGGTCTTGTAACTGAATTCATACAACTGCTACACGGGGAGAGCACATCTAATTTTGGACCACCGTACTCAGCTCTGATAAAGTTCATGAAGTTTTCAACCCCCTTGACATATGCAGCGGACAATCTTCGAGCAGAAGTTATCCAAGTCCTGTCCATCTGTTAGACATACAAATTAGTTCTTCTACTAGATATTACAGGGAAAACATATATGTTTTTTTATCAAGTCCAGAAAAAAAATACCTAGGTCGATGTCCAAAGCTATGGCAAGATATTTGGACGAGCATATCTCAGTAACGAAATATATTTGAAGCTAATTCAGCAAACATATTTGAGTGCTAAATTATGGCAGACTATTTCAGCAGTCAATGAGGCCGAGCACACAGCCATCAAACTATCGAAGGCCATCGCAGCAACAAAGATCGAGTATAAAACGGTGTACAGCTATTTCACCTAACAGATTGGCTACTAGACCATGGTAATCTACGTCACAATAAATATATGGCAGCATATTTTAGCAACTAATCGGGCTTGGCATGCCATCTCGGCTAAGCAGATTGAGTGCAGAACAGGGCAAGGAAGCTTCTTAAGCAGAGCATATTGACTGCTACTTCAGCAAACAGTGAGATTAACAATGTCTATCAGCTAACATTCAACGCTACACCGACATGCACGGGGCCTCCGTCTAGAATGCGCGTTGAGGGAGTCCTGGATTAGGGGGTCCTCGGACAGCCGGACTATATCCTTTGGCCGGACTGTGGGACTATGAAGATACAAGATTGAAGACTTCGTCTCGTGTCCGGATGGGACTCTCCTTGGCGTGGAAGGCAAGCTTGGCAATACGGATATGTAGATCTCCTCCCTTGTAACCGACTCTGTGTAACCCTATCCCCCTCCGGTGTCTATATAAATCGGAGGGTTTAGTCCGTAGGACAACAACAATCATACCATAGGCTAGCTTCTAGGGTTTAGCCTCTACGATCTCGTGGTAGATCAACTCTTGTAATACTCATATCATCAAGATCAATCAAGCAGGAAGTAGGGTATTACCTCCATCGAGAAGGCCCGAACACGGGTAAACATCGTGTCCCCGCCTCCTGTTACCATCCGCCTTAGACGCACAGCCGGGACCCCTACCCGAGATCCGCCGGTTTTGACACCGACATTGGTGCTTTCATTGAGAGTTCCACTGTGCCGTCACCATAAGGCTTGATGGCTCCTTCGATCATCGGTAACGATGCGGTCCAGGGTGAGGTTTTCCTCCCCGAACAGATCTTCGTATTCGGTGGCTTCGCACTGCGGGCTAACTCGCTTGGCCATCTGGAGCAGGTCGAGAGCTACGCCCCTGGCCACCAGGTCAGGTTCGTAAACTTGAACTACACTGCCGACATCCGTGGAGATTTGATCTTTGACGGATTCGAGCCCATGTCAGGTGTGCCGCACGATCACGACGAGCATGATTTAGCTCTGCCGTCGGACAATGTTCGGGAGATCACACCTACAACTACTCCAGCCCTCAATTCGGAGCAAATTGACGGGTGGATAGACCCCGCCATGGAGGCCGCACTCTCAGTGGCGATGGAGCCGGATACTGACTTCACCCCTTACGAGAGCCGTGTTGCCGAACCACTGTCTCCGGCCACGGACTCCGAGCCGCGTCCGTGCCTCATCGAATCCGATTGGGCGCCGATCATGGAGTTTACCTCCGTGGATATCTTTCGGCACTTGCCTTTCGGCGACGTGCTAAATTATTAAGGTCTCTCTCCTTGTCGAGAGCCTTGGCGAACTATGTCGGTTAGAATGGGATGCATTTAGCGAAGAAATTCGCTGCCCACCCACCACCCACTTAGTAGCCACTGTCGACGATTTAACCGACATGCTCGACTTCGACTCCGAAGACATCGACGGTATGGACGACGATGCAGGAGACGAACAGGAACCACCGCCCACGGGGCGCTGGACAGCCACCTCATCATATGATATATATATATATATATATATGTATATATATATATGTATATATATATATATATATATATATATATATATATGGTGGATACAGATGTCTACTAAACAACCTTCTTCTTGTAGACATTGTTGGGCCTGCAAGTGCACAGGTTTGTAGGACAGTAGCAAATTTCCCTCAAGTGGATGACCTAAGGTTTATCAATCCGTGGGAGGCGTAGGATGAAGATGGTCTCTCTCAAGCAACCTTACAACCAAATAACAAAGAGTCTCTTGTGTCCCCAACACACCCAATACAATGGTAAATTGTATAGGTGCACTAGTTCGGCGAAGAGATGGTGATACAAGTGCAATATGGATAGTAGATAAAGGTTTTTGTAATCTGAAAAATATAAAAACAGCAAGGTAACTAATGATAAAAGTGAGCGTAAACGGTATTGCACTGATAGGAAACAAGGCCTAGGGTTCATACTTTCACTAGTGCAAGTTCTCTCAACAATAATAACATAGATAGATCATATAACAAGCCCTCAACATGCAACAAAGAGTCACTCCAAAGCCACTAATAACGGAGAACAAACATAGAGATTATGGTAGGGTACGAAACCACCTCAAAGTTATCCTTTACATTTCTATCTATTCAAGAGTTCGTAGTAAAATAACATAAAGCTATTCTTTCCGCTCAATCTATCATAGAGTTCATACTAGAATAACACCTTAAGACACAAATCAACCA
Source organism: Aegilops bicornis (assembly GCA_021605145.1). Lineage (NCBI taxonomy): Eukaryota > Viridiplantae > Streptophyta > Magnoliopsida > Poales > Poaceae > Aegilops > Aegilops bicornis. The sequence goes on from CM038669.1 coordinate 285,192,295, forward strand.
AAACCCTAATGTCACCTAGATACTCCATTGTCACCTCAAGTATCCGTGGGCATGATTATACGATAAGCGTCACACAATCTCAGATTCATCCAACCAACATAAAAGTACTTCAAAGAGTGCCCCAAAGCTACTACCGGAGAGTCAAGAACGTGTGCCAACCCCTATGCATAGGTTCCCAATGTCACGAAACCCACAAGTTGATCACCAAAACATACATCAAGTGGCACATGATATCCCATTGTCACCACAGATAATCACGCAAGACATACATCAAGTGTTCTCATAAAGACTCAATCCGATAAGATAACTTCAAAGGGAAACTCAATTCATCACAAGAGAGTAGAGGGGGAGAAACATCATAAGATCCAACTACAATAGCAAAGCTCGGGATACATCAAGATCGTGCCATAGAGGAACACGAGAGAGAACACAAGAGAGAGAGAGATCAAACACATAGCTACTAGTACATACCCTCAGCCCCGAGGGTGAACTACTCCCTCTCGTCATGGATAGCGCCGGGATGATGAAGATGGCCTCCGATGAGGGTTCCCCCCTCCGGCAGGGTGCCGGAACAGGGTCCTGATTGGTTTTTGGTGGCTACAGAGGCTTGCGGCGGCGGAACTCCCGATGTAGGTTCTGTTCTGGAAGTTTTAGGGTACAAGACTATATATGGGTGAAAGGAGTACGTCGGTGGAGCTACGGGGCCCCCACGAGGCAGGCGCTTGGGGGGTGGGCGTGCCCCCACCCTCGTGAGCACCTCCGTATCTTCTGACGTGGGGTCCAAGTCCATCAGGTGGGTTTCCTTCCAAAAATAACTTCTCTAGTTGATTTCGTTCCGTTTTGACTCCGTCTGATATTCCTTTTCCTCGAAACACTGAAATAGGCATAAAACAACAAATCTGGGCTGGGCCTCCGGTTAATAGGTTAGTCCCAAAAATAGTATAAAAGTGGAAAATAAAGCCCAATAATCATTCAAAACACATAGTAATATAGCATGAATGCTTCATAAATTATAGATACGTTGGAGACGTATCAGCATCCCCAAGCTTAATTCCTACTCGTCCTCGAGTAGGTAAATGATAAAAGAAAGAATTTATGAAGTGTGAATGCTAGAGGTGCACAAGTTTGATCAATGATAATTTCAATCACCTTTTCTAGCATGATAATATGTCATAACAGTAGTTCATCTCATAAAACTTTTCACGAACTAGTAACAAGCAATTCACATGTTAAAGCATAGACCATAAACTTTCTTGAAAACTAGCAAACTTCATTCTTAGTCATCAAAACAATTGCAATTCATCTTATTTTCAGGAATAGCAAACTCCACATACTCAACTATCATATAGTCTTCTACAATTGCTAACACTCACGCAATACTTGTGGTTATGAAGTTTTAATCGCATACGAGAGAAAGATTGGGGCTTGTAATGTTGCCTCCAAACGTATTCACCTTTGGGTGATGTCAATAATAATAGTTCATGCTAACGCATTACATCCAATTGGATATATATATCCGGATCACCCCACCACGAAGTGCTTGCCAAAGGATAAAATGAAAAAGGGAAAGGTGAAGATCACCTTGACTCTTGCATAAAGTAAAAGATAGGCCCTTCGCAGAGGGAAGCAGGGATTTGCAGAGGTGCCAGAGCTCAATTTTGAAATAGAGACAAATAATTTTGAGAGGTATTATCTCATTGTCAACATAACAACCAAGAGTTACCAATATCTTCCATACTACATACATTATAGGCGGTTCCCACGCAGAATGGTAAAAGTTTTTACTCCCCCAACCACCAACAAGCATCAATCCATGGCTTGCTCGAAACAACGAGTACCTCCAACTAACAACAATCCTGGGGGAGTTTTGTTTAATTATTTTGATTTGCTTTGATCTTTTTGGATCATGGGAATTTGGGCATCCTACTCGCCACTTTCTCGTGAATGAGGAGCGGAGTCCACTCCTCTTGAGAATAACCCACCTAGTATGGAAGACATTGACAGCCCCTAGTTGCTACATGAGCAATTCGGGCATACAAAACAGATTATAATTTGAAGGTTTAGAGTTTGGCACATGCAAATTTACTTAGAACGACAGGTAAATACCGCATATAGGTAGGTATGGTGGACACTCATGGCAAAGACTGGGTTTAAGGATGATGGATGCACAAGCAGTATTCCCTCTTAGTACAGATATTTAGGCTAGCAAGGGGAGAAAGGCAAGCTCAACATGTTTGAATGATCCATGACAATATACTTTAACTGAGATGCGAGAAAACATAACCCATTACGTTGTCTTCCTTGTCCAACATCAACTCTTTAGCATGTCATACTTAATGAGTGCTCATAATTATAAAAGATGTCTATGATAATATATTTATATGTGAAATCTCTCTTCCTTCAATATTCTTTCATGAATTGTTCAAATGACTAATACAATGCTTGCTAACCGTCAATAAATTTACAACCCACTACTAGAAAAAGGGCTATAGATGGGATTGACACTAATGGCGCACCAGAAAGCTGGTGCGCCATTAGTATATACTAATGGCGCACCACATTCTGATGCGCCATTAGAGTTTAAACTACTAATGGCGCACCTGGCAAAGGGTGCGCCATTAGTATCAATTTTTTTTTAACTAGTGCGCCTGTCCAAACATACTAATGGCGCATCCCGCCCAAGTGCGCCATTAGTAGTTGTAACTACTAATGGCGCACCAACGATGGTGCGCCATTAGTGTAGAATTTTTTTTTGAACTAGTGCGCCTATCCAAACATAGTGTTGGCGCATCCTGCCAGAATGCGCCATTAGTAGTTGTAAATACTAATGGTGCACCGGGCAGCGGGTGCGACAGTAGTAGAGTATTTATTTTTGAACTAGCGCCTATCCAAACTTACTAATGGCGCATCCCGCAGTGCGCCATTAGTAGTTGTAAATACTAATGGCGCACTGTGCTGTGGGTGCGCCATTAGTATAGAATTTTTTTTTTGAACTAGTGCGCCTATCAAAACATACTAATGGCGCATCCTGCTTGGGTGCGCCATTAGTAGTTGTAACTACTAATGGCGCACCGTGCAAGAGGTGCGCCATTAGTAAGTGGGCAGCAACAAGATATTTGGGACAGCCTCTCCTACCCACACACTCACTTTCTCGCCATTTCATTCTCTCCACCTCCTCCTTGTCTCGGGTGCCTCCTCTTTTTCACCTCATTTCCACCATAGATTCATTCAAATTAAGTGGTTAAATTACCTTGTTTTAATAGGTAAGTAACGGGGAAGCTATATTTAGGTTGTTCTCCCTACAACAATGTGCACATGCACTTTTTACGGCCTAGCTAGATCTATGTATGTTCGTGGTGTTGCATATGTTTGTGGTGTTGCATATGTGTTTGTGTTTGGAGGTGTACGGTATTTGAAATGCGATAGTTGCCAATATTTTGCGGAATGTTGATTCATTTCCGTTTAGCGAGAATTTTGGCATTAAGCATTCTTTGGTCCTATTTTTAGGGAAAGTCATGCCAAATTTTTGTTTGGTTCTAAAATATCGTTTTGCTCTACCCTTGACGACCATAGTCCGCACGATGACCGAAGGCATCGTGAATAGGTTTTGAGGTCCTTGAAGGCGAGATGCTTCAAAAGAACGAGGCGGAGATAAGATGTCCGTGTCGAAGATGCAAGTGAAGAGCCTTATTGCGGACCCGGATTCCGGCAGGTGTGGGACCACTGCTGTTGCGTGGTTTCATGGATGGCTATCGGTGGCAAGGTGATGAAGATGACTACGAAGTCGTCCATGCGGGCCGGCAAGAAATGAGGAAGGGCAGCAAGACAACCACCGCGGCTCGGTAGGCGAGAAGGCGAAGAATCCCGAGGAGATGATCACGGCGTGATCTTGTACTGATCATCATGTAGAAGATGCAGGACATGATGATGAGGAAGATGCCGGAGCAGGCGACGGGCATGATCATGAAGATGATGATGCCGGCGGAGCGACGACGCTGGACCATCGATGGGCTGGGTGCAGGGACCCTCATATTCAAGAGCTGCTTCTCAAGCGAGACGGATAACGCAAGAGCTGCCGCCCGAGAGAAAGCCAAGATGGATCAACTTGAGTTAGACGCGGTTACTCCATTGTATGAAGGATGCAGGCCGAGGATACCGCTTTGAAAGTAACGCTCATGGCTCGGAGATGAAGGTAAAACACAAAATGACCGGCGATGCTTCGACGAGAACATGTCATTACAGCACGAACGTCTTCCCAAAGGGAACAAGTGCCGAAACCAGTTTGGAGGAGGCGAAGAAAATCGTGTGTCCTCTCGATTTACCGCCGCGTGAAATACCATGTGTGCATGAACAATTGCATCATTTATCGGGACGAGCACGCGGAGTCTACCATATGTCCGGTGCGGCGTCACTCGATACAAGAAGAGGAAGAAAGCTCCTCGAAAAGTGGTGTGGTACTTTCCGATTACTCCTCATCTGCGGCGCTATTTCGCGGACCCTAAGGTAGCAAAGCTCCTGTGTTGGCACGCGGATAGGGAGGAGAAGAAGCGGGAAGATAGCGCAAATGATCCGGAGATAGATAAAAAGACAAGATGCTGAGTCACCCTAAGGATGTGAGCCGGTGGCAAGCGTTGAACTTCAAGACTTCGGAATTTGGGAACGATCCAAGGAACATCGTCTTTGGTAGCGAGCACCGATGGAGTCAATCCGTTTGGCAGCGGAGAAGCACACATAGCACCTGGCCTGTGTTTGTGTGGATGTACAACCTTCCCCCTGGTTGTGCATGAAGAGGAAGTACATTCACATGAGTATGCTAATTGAAGGGCGAAACAACCAGGAGCGACATCAATCATGTCTGGGGCTGCCGAAAGAGAGGAGCTTGACACGCCGTGGAAAACGCCACCAATACGTGGGACGCCGCAGAAAGAATATTTCCCTATGAGAGCCGCCTTTGCTCACGACGGTGCCACGACTATCTCGATTACGGATATCTCATGGGGCGGGTAGTCCACGGATTTTACGGATGCGTAAGGTGCATGGATGACACAACGTATCGCCAGCTAGATAGAGATCTCGGGTCTTCGAAAACCGTGTTCATGGGACATCGAAGGTGGCTTCGCGATGATGACCCGTGGAGGAAACGCAAGGATCTGTTCGATGGTGAAACCGGACCCCGAAAACGCCCGTGTACGAGGAGCGGCGAGGAAATAGACAAGCTGTTGAAAAATTGGATAGGCTGCCCACCGCCGAAAGAAGCAAAAGGCGCCAGAGCCGGAAAGAAGCGAAAAGGCGGAGCCGTCATTGAAGGTATGGAAAACGAGGTCTGTTTTACGGGACTTGCCGTCTTGGAAGATCCACCGTGTGCCTCACAGCCTTGATGTCATGCATATCACGAAGAACGTGTGCGAGAGTGCTTGGTACCTGCTCAACATGCGGAGAGGACCAAAGATGGGCCGAAAGCAAGGGCGGACTTGAAATCAATGGGCATCGTGCAGGAGCTTCACGCTATATATGATGATGATGATGATGATGATGATGATGATGAGGCGAAGCAGGACACGAGAAGAAGTCGTCGCAAAGGCAAAAGGCCAAGAAGACCGGAAATGACTACCCTCCGCGTGCTTCACTCTAAGTCGAGGAGATCGAGCAGTTTTTCACCGCCTCCTAGGAGTAAAACTTCCTTCACGGTTACGCTGGGAAGATAAGCAGATACCTAGACCCAACAAGCGAATTCAGCGGGATGAAGTCTCACGGTATCACGCGTCCGATGACGCAGATACTTCCGGGGCAATCCGTGGGATCATGGACGCGCACGTCCGCGGAAACGCTATTTGGCCTATGCAACTTCTTCAACGTCATCTCTCGGAAGTCGATTGGCGTGAGGCAACTCGAGAAGGCTACGAGGAAGAGATCGTGGTGATACTATGCGAGCTTGAGATGTACTTCCGCCCGCATTCTTCAACGTTATGGTGCATCTGCTGGTCCATATAGTGGAGGATATCATCCAACTCGGGCGGCGTTCCTGCACAACATGATGCCGTTCGAAAGGATGAATGGTGTCATCAAAGGATACGTTCGCAACATGTCACGCCCGAAGGAAGCATAGCCGGGGGCTTTTCGACCGAAGAGTGCATCTCCATCGCACGAATTATCTAGGCATCGAGAACCCCGTTGGTCTGCCCGTCAACAGGCACCTCGGCAGGCTCGCTGGATGGGGTCACCGTGAGGGTCGCCGCGAAATGCATGTCGACTTCGAGGGTCGACTCGCCGACTTTGAAAGAGCAAACCTAGTCACGCTACAACACATAGACGTGGTCGATCCTTGGGTGGTAGAGCACAAAACCTTTATTAAAAAGGCATACAATGACCGAGAGGCCAACAGAGAGGGCGGACGGAGATACACTCAAATAGCACAACTCATGTTTCACACGTTGGTTCAAGCGAAGCTTCGCCGTACCCTTTACATGAGGATTCTTCCGCGGAAGAACAACTCATATTCGCCTTGTCACAGGCGCCGAGCACAACCTGATGACCTATGAGGCGTCACGATATCAACGGCTACACATTCTACACCGAGGCCAAGGACATGAAGAGCGATGGTTATCAGAACTCCGGGTAACGATGGAATCCTACACGGTAACGACAAGGACAGATACTACGGAAGGATCGAGGAGATCTGGGAGCTGAGCTCTGTTGGAGAGAAGGTCCCGATGTTCCGTGTCAGATGGGCCAAGAACGTCATAAAAGAAGACCGGTATTTCACCACCATGGTTATACCCGAAGCCAAATCCAAGACCGCGGGCGCAAATGTCACCGCGAAAAATGAGCCATGGGTACTGGCTTCCCAAGTGGACCAATGCTTCTTCATTACCGACCCGCCAAAGCCCAGTCGTGTTGTCGTGAGGAGAGGCAAAAGGAAGATCATCGGAATGGATGGAGTAGCCAATGAGCAAGACTTCGACAAGCACGGGCGACCCGAGGATCGAACATGACGACAATGATGAAGTAGCAGCATACACCACAAGAAGAAGCAGGACCACCCTACCTAAAGGACGTCCGTTCCACAGAAGAACTCCATTTGCGAAAAAGAAGGGCAAGAAGATTGTGAGCAGATAGCTTGCTAAGATCGATTGTATTTAAATCGTAGCCTTCATTTCTCGATTGTATTTCATGGGTACTTTTTGAACTATCATGAATATTTTTAAATTTCATGGACACTCGATCTCGATCCCTCCATCTCGATCGCTATCCCACCTCGCCAGATCCGGTCCCCTCGCCGAGCACCCCCAGTCCACCGGCCGCCCAAACCCCCGCACCTCGATTCCCCTACTCAACCGCCGTCATGAGCACCCACCCAGCACCGTCTTATAAAAAAATAAGTATCAAACAGCTTTTAAATGCTACTGTCTTATAAAAAAATATTACTGTTATTATTTAAACAAGTTTGAACATATTTAAACACAAATAAGTATCAAACAGCTTTTTAAATGCTAAAAAATTTGTGGAGCCCACCTCGATCCCCTCCATCTCGATCGCTATCCCACCTCGCCAGATCCGGTCCCCTCGCCGAGCACCCCCGATCCACCGGCCGCCCGCCATAAACCCCCGCACCCTCGATTCCCCTACTCAACCGCCGCCGACCCCGCACCCAGCGCACCGTCTAATAAAAAAATAAGTATGAAACAACTTTTAAATGCTACAGTCTTATAAAAAATATTACTGTTATTATTTAAACAAGTTTGAACATATTTAAACATAAATAAGTATCAAACAGCTTTTTAAATGCTAAAAAAAAATTTGTGGAGCCTGGGAGTCGAACCCAGGACCTCCTGGTGTGAGAACTGGCGGCTGACCAGTCGAGCTAGTAGAGTGGGCTTGACATGGATAGGTTCTGGTACTACATAACCTTTCGGCTCGAGTTGAAATAAAAAAAAAATACTAATGGCGCACCACGGTGAGGTGCGCCATTAGTGTGGACATGCTAATGGCGCACCACGGTAAGGTGCGCCATTAGTATTGTGCCCGATGCCGCCGGCCCGCGCCCCCGTCGCCCGATCCCCCTTCCCTCTCCCCTCGCCAGTTCCCTCTCCCTCTCGATCCACCTTGCCCGCCCGCCGCTGCCTGACCCTCGCCCTCGCCCTCGCCCTCTCCCTCCCTCGCCCTCTCCTCGCCTTCCCTCTCCCTCGCCCGCCTCCTCGCCCACCGTCCCGCCACCTCGGCGCTTTGCCCGCCTCGGCGACCCGCTTGGGACGCCGCCCAAGCGCCGCCTCGTGGCGACCCGCCGCCCAGCGCCTCGGCGCGACCCGCCGCCCAGCGCGCCGCCTCGGCCAGCGACCCGCCGCCTGACGCCGCCCAGCGCCACCTCGGCGCGACCCGCCGCCCAGCGCCGCCTCGGCCGCGACCCGCCCGCCGGACGCCGCCCAAACTCCGCCTCGGCGCTGCCCGCCGCCCGACGCCGCCTCGACCCGCCCAAGCGCGCTGCCCCACCTCGACCCGTCCGTCCACACCACCGTCGCGGAGCACCACCACCCCGTGAGCTCCCCCTCCTCCTCCACCACCTCCTCCCCCTCAAAACATGGTGGCAAAATGTGCCACAAGGCCATCGCCTTCAGAATCCATATAGGAAAACGACTTCTTTTTAGTCATCAGTTCTATGAGCATAACGTCAAAGCTGTAAATATCACTTTTCTTTGTGAGTTGCCCGGTGTAGAAGTACATAGGATCCAATAATTCTAATGTACCTTGGATGCCTAAAAATTTCAAATAGTTTTTTTAACATGAGCTCTTAATCTGAACCATGGATAAAAATTCTTTTTATAGAGCAGATAAAAAGAACACTGTTACGATCCTCTGCACTTTCAGCTTCCCCTTGCATTGCAAAGCAAATCACTTTCAATTCAAAGCAGCTCTTGTGAAGCGGAGGAACTGGATGCCTTCTTCGTTTATGGTTTTCCTATTTAATAAGAACTTGTTCCAGCATGTTATTGTTGTGGTTTCAAATCTACGCATTATACATTGCATTGACACTTAGTTTCCTCCAGCCGAGTCAGAACTGCGCTGTTGTTTCTACACAAAACAACAAGCTTAAAACACCACAGGTCTAGAAAAGATTATCCGATTCAAGATGTCATGTCGGTAAATCAGCAGATGAGAAAGCATAAATCATACTACTCTTGATAGATCATAGCAGTTCCACTCTCTTGGAGTGGGTTATGTTGTTCTCTTTTTCTTCCGGTCGAGCTGTAAATTGTTCTGTTGTTTCTATGCAAGAACAAGCTTGTAGGCAGCACCACGTGTCCACACAAGTTTATCCGATTCAAGATGGCATGTCGGTAAATCAATCAAGAGATGAAAAAGCATAAATCCTGGGCCGTATCGGTTCCACTATCTTGGACTTGTAGATTATATATCAGTTTTGCGCATAGGTTGACAAGAGGGAATGAGAGTTCATGAAATTTCTCATCGAAACAACCCAGCCGTGAAATCCTCGATCGACTTGACATGAACCTGCAAAGGAAAGACAATATTAATAAATCACAACTCTACTAGATTGTTAAGTTGGGTGGGATGTAAAAGCAAATCTTCTTCTAAGTGCAATATACTTAGTGCTGCTATATGAGTGTATAAATATTTGTTGCTATATAAATGTGAACAAAATTCGTGCTTGTATATGATATTCTGCCATGAAGAAAGAATAGATAGTGTGGGTCTGACCTTGTTTAATTTCTGCAATTCTTGTATATGATATTCTTTGATGTGTATTGCATTCTCATCGTGGTTTTGATCACAGAACAAGAAGGAAAGAGGCGATTGAAGTACCCTCTGCAGCAGCATGTAAGTATTTGCCCACTTTGCGAAGGAAGCCGGGCTAAAGAGAAGAAGCCACGTGGAAGGTGATTCTTGGTTATGTTTTTTAAAAGCAATCCTTGGTTATGTTAGTGCCACTATATAGTACTTTACTATGAACACCCATCTTGGATGACCAATAGAAATTGCAGCCACATGTGCACCGATCTAATTTGAAACATCAATGAAAATTGAAAAAATTACTCTCATAGCACTACTTCTATTTGCATTTCCCAAACATATTTGCATTTCCCATAGTTTATTACCTTCAGATGACAATCCCTTTTGCTGGATGTTTATGTACAAGGACAGCACAATTCTACTAGACTTAATCGAGATAATCATCGCTAGATATGCAATTACTTTGATGGGCGTTAAGGAAGAGGATGGGCAACACCGGGTTTCTGCTGTATTGCTTTGGATATAATAGTAATTGGCACATTAAGTTTGACAAATGTTTCATCCAAGTGAGTACAAATATGAGTTCCATTCAACCTTGATAATTTGTGGGTTACGCTTAGGATAAAATACCTTTCATTTGTTTGTGTTGCAAGATTATTGTAGGGCAAAACCCACGTAGTTCATTCCTCATTTCCCGTCTTAGATAGATAGTGTATTAATCTCCTTTGGGTAGAGTGATCTACTACCATTTTAATTATGTCTGAGGTGGTTGCATAGCTCTAATACTAATGAGCAGGCCACTTTACATTCAAATTTTCATGTTCAGTCTTGGTTCTTTTGGGAGATGTGTTGCTTGGTGTCTATCAAGCACATCATCAACAATTCTTGTTTAACACTGGTGTTAGGCCCTAATCTTTCTGTTCACCCGTGTTCCTCTGGTGAGGCAAGAATTTACGTGTGTTTGGAGGAATTTTTGTGTATAATTGAATTTTTTTATCTTTGTAGCTTGCTCGAGAATAGAGGATGATCAGTGGCGGTTTGTGCAGTTGTGTTGTGTAGTATGACAAAACATGTAAATGTACATTAAATTGTTGCTCAACGCCATTTATAACTCTGTCAAATTCAGATGAGACCATAGAATGCAGTAACAAAAATTTAGATTGGTGTTGGAATGCAGTCAAAATTCAGACATGTAGCCTTGCAAGCAAAAGTATATTTGTGGTGCTATATTTGTGGTGCAAAATGAAGATATGCCAAACTCCTCAACAGTTGGTTAGTCTCATTAGGGTAAAATAATAGGATACTTTGTTAAATTAGAAGTCATCAACATGCTTGATCAATTGCTGTTGTATCCTGTATGATGTATGTGATCTCGATGTATGGTTTTTATCAAGAGGCCAAACATTCATCTAGTTTTGCTATGAACTGCTGCTAATGTATGATGTAGTTGCTTCACCTGCTATCTTGCTTACGATTCTGCACTGTGCCGTTTAAGAGTTTTTAGATGAATGTCTATAGTGCTTTTTCTTCTCTGCTAACTCCGCTCGAGTTGTTGTTGGCCGATAACGGCATGTTTGAAGTACAATTGTTACCAATGTGGGCTTGTGGAATCCCATGACAAAAGTCTTGAGTTGGGTTCGATACAATTGTCAAGGGGTAGTCTCATTGTGATCTTCTGAAATGACCCATTGGCGACTTCATTACGCTGGGGATAATGATTTTGCAGGTACCGAGAGGCCCTTGAGTTTGCCGGAATGTCGATTAACTTCCGTTCCGGCAAATTGAATTACTCCATATGTCCTATTTTCAGCAAAGGTCATGCTGAAATTTTCCGTGAATTTTAGCATGACTTTGCTAAAAATAGGACATATGGGGTACTTGTGACTAATGCATGGGCCGGGTATCTTAGTAGTTAATTAAGTAGGATCAAGCGCCCGGCGTACTTGTGACTAATGCATGGCTTTTAGGGTGCCTCGGTGTCGATAAAAACCGAAATGATGAAAGCTTAGGCTTTTAGGGTGCCTCGGCGTCGAAAAACCCTCAATGATAAAAGCTTAGATTTTAGGATGCCTCGGTGTCGACAAACCCTAAATGATGAGACCATGATCTTGTTCCTTGACAATAACCAACTTTTGACCAAACTTTGTTTCTATTTAGAGAGAAACATGGCCCACAATGATGAAATTTGGGGGTTCGGGCGGCAAGGCATTCTGGGAGCTGTCCCGGAGATGGAGGAACAACCTCACTTGTATGAGGCCGCCGCCTTCCCCACCGATCTGAGACCACCGATGGTACCGCCGAGGATGACCCCACCGATGCCACCACCGATGGTGCCGCCGAGGATGCCACCATCGATGATGGCGGCGCACGCACGGATGGCAGCCAACCGAAGAGGCAGCGGAAGGACTGGCGCCCGATCGTGCTCCGCACCCTCAAGGAGGAAGTTCTTGAAGTGGACTCCAACGGGAATCCAACGGCGCCCGAACGAATAGTCAAGGGTACTCGCTTCAGCTCGGGTGCATTCTCCGGAGCACCGTCTCGATCAACACCGAGAACCTGAGGCATCCTGACCGAGGGAATTTGCGCAACCTCCTCTTCACGAAGATGCACGAACGATACAAGTTCCCCGCTGAATTTGAAAACACAAGCCTCAAAGGGAATAAAGTGAACAATGCTGCCCTCACGAAGATGAGCAAGGCCCTGTCTACTTGGAAAAGCAATGTGAAGAGAATGATCGAGAAAGGTGAGAGTTATCGGAAGATCAAGGAGAAAAATCCTTCGATCACCGAAGATGACTACAACGACTTCAAGATCAATTGCTCGAGCACCGCAAGCTCCCAATCAAGTGAGTGGGGAAACAAATGCGGAGCTGAACATAGGGGAACACACACTCGGTCCCGGCGGTTCTGAGTGGCGGAGCCTATATGGGACAAGGAGGAGGCGGGCGTGCCGAGCAAGGCCTACCGCCTCTCTTCGATACATACGGTGACAAGCGGACCAGGAACTTTGTCGGGCCCGGTACAAGAAGGACCCGAAAACAAAGGAGCTTACCACGGATCCGAAGACCGGGCAGCTTCAGCTTGTTCAGTAAGGAATACACCCAGCGTAATTAGCTCCATATGGTTGCATTCTAATTAATGAAGCCAATTTCTAAATGGTTCACATTCCTTCCGCAGTATCGAAAAGCGATGGCTGGGGTCGACTCGAGCAACCCTTGGGACACCACTCTAAATAGGGGTTGAATGTAATGAAGAACAAGGATAAGCTCGAAGCCGACGTCACCTGGTCGTGTGGCGGCAAAGGCTTGTCGACAAAATGGGGTCATACTATATCATTTGGTGTGCGGAAGGAGAAAAAGACCAGCTCGGAAAGCGGTAGCGAGAGGTTCAAGAACTCAAGGCACAGGTGGCGCGGATTCGAGATTGTCCAAGAGCAAGTGGAACAACGACTCGAGCGACGATCACCGCCCTTGTGCCTACCTTGATCTCGGGATTGAGTGCGTGGATTGCGGGCGGCCAGCGAGGCCGCCCGATTCCTAGCTTCACGGCCAGCAACTCGCATAATGCGATGGCGGGGCCATTGGTGCCTCCGGGCGGAGGCGGCATTGGTGTCTCCGACGCCGCACGGGAGCTTAATGCACCCGGTGTACACCGGCAGCACCTCTGCGCAGCAAGCGGCCCCTCCGTCAATCGCACGCGCCGTTGGCGGTGCCTCTACATTAGCCGAGCTCGACGCCATCATCACGGTAACTAATTAAGCCTCTCTCGGCCGAGGACTTCATCTCCTTGCCTTTTGATTAGGCATCCCCGACGCCCTACATGTTTTCGTAGGGCGCCGCCGACGTTCCGTGCACTCTCCTCCACTTCGTGAACAACGAGTTGGTCGATGTCGCCAAGGGCAAAATCGTTCAACCGGGCAACCCTTGTTCCACGGTACCCGGATGCCACCCAACTTGTTTAGGGTTCAACTGGTTGGTGCTGCCAGGCTGCGACGACTTGTTACCTCGAATCGACCCGTCCGGGGCCGACGATGATGACGTGATGACCCTCGGCGCTGCTGAGCTGGCCCCTCGCTTTGGTCAAGAGCCAGATTCGTTTGGGGGCGGGGACACCACCCCAAAGACAACACCGCCCGGTCGTGCGGCGCCAAGTCGGCCCCATGGCAAGACCGCCAGAACGGTGCCGGACATCCCTATGCCATCGGATCCAAACATGCATATGGCACGTGATCGTAACGACGACGGCGACTATGATACATTTGGCAACGCCCATCGATTACTTTGCCGAGCATGGGTGCGATGGCGACTTCATGGGGCCTCCTTCTCAAGAACCAAACCCAACAAAAGACGTGTGCGATCTAGCTCGCACTGCGGAGAAGCCAAGTTGCAACAGTGCCGTCTGGCGTTCAGCTCTCGGAGACGCCTCCGCCGACTTCACCGAGCCTCGGATAGGCGAGGTGCGAAATATTATCAGCCCCAACACACTCAAGAAGGCGGTCTGTGAGCAAAACTTCGGTCCCATTACAGGAGAAGAAGAAGGCACGCATAAAGAAAGACTAAGAAGGGTGCGAGCCACCCGGCACCGAGTACGATCCGTGCTCAGACGGGCCACCTTCACCGCAGGATATCTCGAGGAGGGTGCATGTGGCGGGTAGGGCGATGCTACCGACAAATATGCTCAATGCTGCAACCGGTGCTATGCGGAGTCTGCATGATGGTGTTCTTTCTTTGGAGAAGCTGCGTCTCGTGGAGAAGGATGTGGCATACCCGGTTTCGCGGCCGAGGTGCCGGAGGGCAAGGGCTTTGTGGATAACTCCATCGGGCGCACGATCGTCCTGCGCTTTGATGACATCCATGCTATGTTGAACCTTCATCCGCTGCACTACACCTTCGTTCGGCTATTTTCGCTGAGTATGGAGATGCGGATCATTCGCGACAAGACCCGGACATCGCGATAGTCGACCCTTCTACATGCGTGCCAAGTTCTTGGGCAGCTGGGGACCGCAAGTCGCGAGTTCTTACCTCGAAGGCGTCATTACGGCAAACCAAGATAAGGATAACTTCCTCGTGCCTTACTTTCCCGAGTAAGTCCTCCTCAACCGCCCGTAACATATGAATTCTTACATTTCGATCGCTTTTTCTTTTAACATTCCGTGTTTCTGCGGTGACACACGTTGCACGCTCATCCTCCTAAGCCCCAAATATTCCATGGCCACGTATTTCGACCCGGACCGTCGATCGAACGTAGACTACACAAATGTCAAGAAGGTTCTTGATGATGTTCTCCTGCCACGCCAAATCTGGAGGCACCTTCACCAGGCCTATTCGTGGCACGGCAAGCATGTGTTCTCCCACAATCTGACGTTACGCTGCGTCAAGCAGCCGCTTTGGCGGTCGAGAAGGGTGCCTACTACGCCATCCATCACATGCGGCGATCGACGGGACCATCATCAACTTCGCTACCGAGTAAACTCCAAGATTGGGTCGCGGCGTGTCGGCAATCCAGGACACGGACCTCCGACAAGAATTCTTTCGCATCCAAATGGAGTTTGCGGAAATCATCCATCAAGATGTCCTTCGTACCTTGGGGCAGTTCTACCTCGTAAATCAACCGTCCAACGGTGACATCGACACAATGCTACAAATGCAGGATGACAACGCCCGTTCTTTCATGACTCCCACGATAGACGGCGGCTTCATCCACGCTCCGTCCCTTGAGTCGAGTTGTCTAGTTCTGAAACATCGATTGGCTCATGTTGTAATTAAACTTTAATGAACTTGTAGTATGTCTCTTTGGTTTCGAGAGTCGTTCAACTTAGATGTAATCGATGCTATTAATGTCTTGCTTTTCTCTTCCGATCGTTACATTGCATACTTATATATTGCTTATGTATTGTGCGTGAATTGGTACTAACGTTTACGTTTGGCTAGTGCATAGCGATGCCGACGTATGTCGTGGTACAAGGGTAAGGTTCTTGAGTCTACGGTGATCGGGAGGAGTGTCGGAGACAGGTTCACCGATTCAACGGTAACAGTTACAAAGGGTACACCACTAGGGCCGAGGCCGAATCTAGATACGCCCGCTATCTAGCGGGAGAGGGAGGGAGCGTTGGAGGAACCGGATGAAGACGAAGTTTCATCGTGATGACCGCAACTCTCTTCTATGTGATGGTAGTTTAGATGATCGATATCGACTTGTAATGTGAAGACAAACTCGCTACTCGCGGTCTCGAGACTTGTAATATAATGTTCTATCTTTGTTCGGTCTTTTCAATTCGGAGACTAATATGATGAATTGTATTCGGAGACTAATATGATGAATTGTATTCAAAGACTAATCTTCTATTGTATTCGATGAATCTATTGTTGATGTGTGCTGTCTATATTTTGTCAAATTATACATTTTGTAACCTGTGCAAAAAACAGAAAAAAAAAACTAATATTCATACTAATGGCGCATCACATGACAGTGCGCCATTAGTATGACAAAGCATACTAATGGCGCATCACTGGTCAGTGCGCCATTAGTATGCCATGGTTACTAATGGCGCATCATGGGCGGTGCGCCATTAGTATCTTGTGATTACTAATGGCGCATCCAGGGTGGTGCGCCATTAGTATGCCAAAGCACTGGTATACATGCCCACAGGAGGCATACTAATGGCGCACCCTGATATACTAATGGCGCGCAGATGGTGCGCCATTAGTATACCAGATACTAATGGCGCACCTGGTGGTGCGCCATTAGTAAAAATTACTAATGGCGTGCTATTAATGGCGCACCACAGATGCGCCATTAATAGCCAAATTAGGTGCGCCATTAGTAGTGGTTTTTCTAGTAGTGACCTCTACTTCTTAGATGTGAAGTCATTACTCCCCATGGGATAAGCAAATGAAACATATATAATTTCAGATTTATGACATTCAACTCATTCAACCATTTACTCATAGGATATAAGTGAAGCACACGAGTAAATGAAAACTACTCCAAAAAGATATAAGTGAAGATCAATGAGTAGCTAAATAATTATGCAACTATGTGAAGACTCTCTCTCATTTAAGAATTTCAGATCTTGGTATTGTATTCAAGCAGCAAGCAAAACAAAATAAAATTACATTGCAAGGATAGCACAACTCATGTGAAGAAGCAAAACTTAGGCTCAATCGATACTAACCGATAGTTTGTCGAAGAAGAAAGGTGGGATGCCTACCGGGGCATCCCCAAGCTTAGATGCTTGAGACTTCTTGAAATATTATCTTGGGGTGCCTTGGGCATCCCCAAGCTTGAGATTTTGTGTTTTCTTAATTCCTCTCTTATCATGGTTTCTCTTTTTATCAAAAGCTTCATTCACAACAAACTCAACAAGAACTCGTGAGATAGGTTAGTATAAACCAATGCAAAACCTTATCATTTTCTATTGTAAAAAATCACTAACATTATTATTCAACATTGAATACTAAATGTCTCTGTATATTTAATACTCATATCCTCAAATAGAATCATTAAACAAGCAAGCATATGCAAACAATGCAAACATAACAGCAATATGTCAAAACAGTACAGTCTGTAAAGAATGCAAGAGTATCAATACTTCCCAGTCTCCAAAAATTATGAACTAAAATTCCCACTGTAATAAATTTATCAGAGCTTAATATGCAAAAGGATTCAATGTTATACCATTCTCTGACTTTTCTAGGGAATTTTTGCAACAGCGGTAAACTTTCTGTTTTCAAACAGCAACATGTATACTAGCAAAATAAGCATGGCAAAGGCTATCCTTGACTTTTTTGTTGAAACTAAAGATGAAAACATTATTCTAACTAACAGAAAGCAAAAACTAACAAGATAAAATGACGCTCCAAGCAAAACACATATCATGTGGCGAATAAAAATATAGCTCCAAGTAAAGTTACCGATGAACGAAGACGAAAGAGGGGATGCCTTCCGGGGCATCCCCAAGCTTAGGCTCTTGGTTGTTCTTGAATATTACCTTGGCGTTCCTTGGGCATCCCCGAGCTTAGGCTCTTTCCACTCCTTATTCCATAGTCCTTCGAATCTTTACCCAAAACTTGAAAACTTCACAACACAAAACTTAAAACAAAACTCGTAAGCTCCGTTAGTATAAGAAAATAAAACCACCACTTAGGTACTGTAATGAACTCATTCTAAATTCATATTAGTGTAATATCTACTGTATTCTAACATCTCTATGGTTCATACCACTTAATACTAGCCATAGATGCATCAAAATAAGCAAACAACACAATGAAAACAGAATCTGTCAAAAACAGAACAGTCTGTAGTAATCTGTATCAAACGTATACTTCTGGAACCTCAAAAATTCTGAAATAAATTTCTGGACCTGAGGAATTTGTCTATTAATCATCTTCAAAAAGAATCAACCTAAAATCATTCTCCAGTAAAAAATGGCAGCCATTCTCGTGAGCGCGAAAGTTTCTGTTTTCTACAGCAAGATCATATAAACTTCACCCAAGTCTTCCCAAAGGTTCTACTTGGCACTATATTGAAACAAATCTATAAAACATGATTACTACAGTAGCATAATAATGTGGACACACAAAAAAGTAAGGGTAAATATTGGGTTGTCTCCCAACAAGCGCTTTTCTTTAATGCCTTTCTAGCTAGGCATGATGATGACAATGATGCTCACATAAAGATAAGAATTGAAACATAACGGAGCATCACGAAGCATATGACTAGCACATTTAAGCCTAACCCACTTCCTATGCATAGGGATTTTGTGAGCAAACAACTTATGGGAACAATAATCAACTAGCATAGGAAGGTAATGTAAGTGCATCTAGTGCCCCTTAGTGATTTTGGTGTATTGAAGACTTATAGGTTAAGGGACTAATGTGTTTATGAGTGTACACAGGTCTATAAGTCTATGAGGAGTTTGATATTTACAGAGAAAGTCGACCCCTAAAAATGAAGTTCTTCGTCTGAAGACTTTGGTATTCTGAAGACTTTCTGAAGACTTTGAAAGTGAAGAAATTGGTGTGACCTTGAAGACTTGGTATTCATTTGAGGAACATGAAGCGTGAAGACTTTTGTTTTCGTAGTTTCATTTTCTCTTTCTTGAGTCATAGGAAACACCGTACTGTTAAAGGGGGTCAAGGAAATACTAAGGAAAAATTTCCATATGATGCTCAACTCAAAATCCTACACCTACCAATCCCTTCGAGTGAAGCCATTGAAATCTCATACGATTCAGTCAATTTCTTGATGTGAGACGAAGTTCTTCCTGTCGCCGAGGAATTTGTTCTCGACCGAGGAGTTAGGAATTCGCCAGTCTTGGATTGCCTACGATGAGGAACATGATAGCCACGAGGAATTTGAGAGTCAAATTTCGACCGTTCTTGTGCTATCATGACTGTCCCAAAATATCTTATCCACCTAACGGTCATATCATTGAAGGGCATTTATGTCTTATCATGTCGGGCTGCTCCCTAGGCTATAAATAGCCGCCCCCTACAACCACTAGCTGGTTGGCTGCTCCGAGAGAACTTGACACTTGTCATTTGAGAGCAACCCATCCTCCGAGGACTTTGAGCGAAAATCATCGAGTGAGGAAAAACCCCAAACCCAACACCTACAAACCCAAAGTGATTGAGCATCACTGAAGAGATTGATCCTGCATGGATCCGACGCTTGTTAACTTTGAAGATCGTGCTTCTTCCAGACGGTTAGGCGTCATGGTCTAGAGCATCCAAGAGGAATTGTGGATCGCCGAAAGTGACCAAGTCTATGAAGGTTTGGAAGTCGCTCAAGACTTACCACGAGTGATTGGACGAGGTGCGTGTGACCTTAGTTCAAGGAGAATACGGTGAGGACTTGGTGTCCCGAGCTGCGTGCTCGGGCCGATTTGGGTGTCCGGGACTGTGTGTCCTCGATTTTAAATACTCAGCCGCTCCAACCAGATGTGCAACTGAGACAACAGTTGGAACTGGTCTACCAAATCATTGTCTTCACCAACCTTACTGGTTCTATTTCCTCAACTCTTTCATTTCCTCATTACTGTGTTGAGTGATTGTTCATATCTGTGTTTGAATACTTTGACTGAAGACTTTCTCAATTTCCTCAGTTCAATTTCTTCAGTCTGTTTGTCTTCATCTTGTGTTATCCTGTGATTACGCTTTCTGTACTCTGTGTTTGTCTTCATTTCATCATGATGACTATGCCTGCATTCTGTTATGCTTACTTCTGAGTACTTATTCCGCTGCAAGTAGTTCTTCACTAAGGAATTTCCTCACCAGCAAATTCCTCAGTGAAGAATTCATAAAAATCGCCTATTCACCACCCCTCTAGTCGATATAACACACTTTCACGTAACACAAGCATAGCTTCAAGAAATTAAGCACATAGGGAGGAAACTTGATATTATTGCAATTCCTACAAGCATATGTTCCCCCTCATAATATTTTCCAGTAGCATCATGAATGAATTCAACAATATAACCAGCACCTAAATCATTCTTTTCATGATCTACAAGCATAGAAAATTTACTACTCTCCACATAAGCAAATTTCTTCTCATGAATAATAGTGGGAGCAAACTCAACAAAACAACTATCATATGATTGAGAATTAAGATCAAGATGACAAGTTTCATGGTTATCATTATTCTTTAAAGCATATGTGTCATCACAATAATCATCATAGATAGGAGGCGTGCTTTCATCATAGTAAATTTGCTCATCAATGCTTGGGGACAAAAATATCATCTTCATCAAACATAGCTTCCCCAAGCTTGTGGCTTTGCATATCATTAGCATCATGGATATTCAAAGAATTCGTACTCACAACATTGCAACCATGCTCATCATACAAAGATTTAGTGCCAAACATTTTATAGATTTCTTCTTCTAGTACTTGAGCACAATTTTCCTTCCCATCATACTCATGAAAGATATTAAAAAGGTGAAGGTATGAGACAAACTCAATTCCATTTTTTTGTAGTTTTCTTTTATAAAATAAACTAGTGCTAAAACAAGAAACAAAAAGATTCGATTGCAAGATCTAAAGATATACCTTCAAGTGCTAACCTCCCCGGCAAAGGCGCCAGAAATAGCTTGATGTCTACTACACAACCTTCTTCTTGTAGACGTTGTTGGGCCTGCAAGTGCACAGGTTTGTAGGACAGTAGCCAATTTCCCTCAGGTGGATGACCTAAGGTTTATCAATCCGTGGGAGGCATAGGATGAAGATGGTCTCTCTCAAGCAACCCTGCAACCAAATAACAAAGAGTCTCTTGTGTCCCCAACACACCCAATACAATGGTAAATTGTATAGGTGCACTAGTTCGGCGAAGAGATGGTGATACAAGTGCAATATGGATAGTAGATAAAGGTTTTTGTAATCTGAAAATATAAAAACAGCAAGGTAACTAATGATAAAAATGAGCGTAAACGGTATTGCAATGATAGGAAACAAGGCCTAGGGTTCATACTTTCACTAGTGCAAGTTCTCTCAACAATAATAACATAGATAGATAATATAACAAGCCCTCAACATGCAACAAAGAGTCATTCCAAAGCCACTAATAGCGGAGAACAAACATAGAGATTATGGTAGGGCACGAAACCACCTCAAAGTTATCCTTTACATTCTATCTATTCAAGAGTTCGTAGTAAAATAACATAAAGCTATTCTTTCCGCTCAATCTATCATAGAGTTCATACTAGAATAACACCTTAAGACACAAATCAACCAAAACCCTAATGTCACCTAGATACTCCATTGTCACCTCAAGTATCCGTGGGCATGATTATACGATAAGCGTCACACAATCTCAGATTCATCCAACCAACATAAAAGTACTTCAAAGAGTGCCCCAAAGCTACTACCGGAGAGTCAAGAACGTGTGCCAACCCCTATGCATAGGTTCCAATGTCACGAAACCCGCAAGTTGATCACCAAAACATACATCAAGTGGCACATGATATCCCATTGTCACCACAGATAATCACGGCAAGACATACATCAAGTGTTCTCATAAAGACTCAATCCGATAAGATAACTTCAAAGGGGAAACTCAATTCATCACAAGAGAGTAGAGGGGGAGAAACATCATAAGATCCAACTACAATAGCAAAGCTCGGGATACATCAAGATCGTTCCATAGAGGAACACGAGAGAGAACACGAGAGAGAGAGAGATCAGACACATAGCTACTGGTACATACCCTCAGCCCCGAGGGTGAACTACTCCCTCCTCGTCATGGATAGCGCCGGGATGATGAAGATGGCCTCTGGTGAGGGTTCCCCCCTCCCGTGAGTCTTGGAACAGGTCCCGATTGGTTTTGGTGGCTCTGAGAGGCTTGCGGCGGCGGAACTCCCGATCTAGGCTCTGTTCTGGAAGTTTTAGGGTACAAGAGTATATATGGGTGAAAGGAGTAGGTCGGTGGAGCTACGGGGGCCCCACGAGGCGTGGGGGGCGCCTGGGGTGGGCGCGCCCCACCCTCGTGAGCACCTCCCATATCTTCCGACATGAGGTCAAGTCCATCAGGTGGGTTTCCTTCCAAAAATAACTTTTCCAGCTTGATTTCGTTCCGCTTTGACTCCGTCGATATTCCTTTTCCTCGAAACACTAAAATAGGCATAAAACAGCAAATCTGGGCTGGGCCTCCGGTTAATAGGTTAGTCCCAAAAATAATATAAAAGTGGAAAATAAAGCCCAATAATCATTCAAAACACATAGTAATATAGCATGAATGCTTCATAAATTATAGATACGTTGGAGACGTATCAATACCCCCAAAGAAGGCAATGGCGACAAGACAGCGGAGGATGACCCCTCCAAGAAGCAACCCAACCATCGATGTCAGCGGTGCCGCTCTAAGTCCCGCCATAGAAAAGGGAGTGATATCGGCACAAGAGACAATAGCACTCCGGATAGTGCCGAAGACGACAACAATCCCCTCCAGCACGATTTAGAGCGGGAGGGTGAACAAGCTAGCCCTCCGTATCAGTGCAGATGGAGAAACGGAGGATGACAATTACATGCCTCTCTCCGAAGACGAGGTGAGCCTCGGTGACGAAGAATTTATCGTGCCTGAAGATCCCATCGAGCAGGAGCACTTCAAGCACCGGCTTATAGCCACAACAAATAGCCTGAAGAAAAAGCAACAACAGCTTCGAGCTGATCAAGATTTGCTAGCAGACAGATGGACCGAAGTCCTTGCGGCCGAGGAATACGAACTCGAACGCACCTCCAAGAGTTACCCAAAGCGCAGGTCGCTACCCCGGCTCGAGGAGGAAGCATTGAAACCTACATCACCAGCGTACGATGCGGCTGACCGGCCACCTTGTGGCCGGGACAGAGAGGCGTTTCAGCCCAAAGTTCAGCCTGCACCCCGCCGCCACTCAAACAAAAATACCAAGGCCCGGGGCAACACACGGGACCTGTGAGACGTATTGGAAAGCAGGGCAAAACATGCAAGATCGATATACGGGTCACGGGGGCGTGCACCAACGCGGGACGATGACCGTCACGCCGGATACACTAAAAGTAAATCCGGCCGTGCCGAATACAGCACACAAGACTCATATGAACTGCGTCGTGATATAGCCCGGCACAGAGGTGTCGCACACCCTCTATGCTTCACTGATGAAGTTATGGATCATGAATTCCCGGAGGGTTTTTAACCCATAAATATCGAATCGTATGACAGTACAACAGATCCTGCGGTATGGATTGAGGATTTCCTCCTCCACATCCACATGGCTCGCGGTGATGATCTACATGCCATCAAGTACCTCCCACTAAAACTCAAAGGACCAGCTCGGCATTGGCTGAATAGCTTGCCAGCAAACTCCATCGACAGTTGGGAGGATTTGGAAGATGCATTCCTTGACAACTTCCAGGGCACTTATGTGCGACCACCGGATGCTGATAACTTGAGCCATATAACTCAGCAGCCAGGGGAATCGGCCAGGCAATTCTGGACACGGTTCCTAACTAAGAATAACCAAATTGTTGATTATCCGTATGCAGAGGTCTTAGCGGCATTCAAGCATAACATCCGTGACGAGTGGCTCGCCCGGCACCTCGGCCAGGAGAAGCCGAAGTCTATGGCAGCCCTCACGACACTCATGACCCGCTTTTGCGCGGGCGAGGATAGCTGGCTGGCTCGCAGCAACAACACATCAAGGAATCCGGGCACTTCAGATACTAAAGATGCTAACGGCAGACCACGTCGTAACAGACACAAGCGCCGCAACAACGGCGATAACACCGAAGATACGACAGTCAATGCCGGATTCAGAGGCTCTAGATCCTGTCAGCGGAAAAAGCCATTCAAAAGAAGTACTCCGGGCCCGTCCAGTTTGGATCGCATACTTGATCGCTCGTGTCAAATCCACGGCACCCCCGATAAGCCAGCCAATCACACCAACAGAGAATGCTGGGTGTTCAAGCAGGCCGGCAAGTTGAATGCCGAAAACAAGGACAAGGGGCTGCATAGTGATGATGAGGAGGAGCCCCGGTCGCCGAACACTGGAGGACAGAGGAGGTTCCCTCCACAAGTGAAGACGGTGAACATGATCTACGCAACCCACATTCCCAAGAGGGAAAGTAAGCGTGCACTAAGGGACGTCTATTCGATGGAGCCTGTCGCCCCAAAGTTCAACCCATGGTCCTCTTGTCCGATCACCTTCGATCGCAGGGACCACCCCACCTCGTCGCCTGCCGTCAACGCCGCCACCGGCCCGGCGGGGAACGAGCAACAAGCATCGTCCCCAAAGATCCGTCCGTGAGGCGAGATGGCCGCACTGCTACTCCCTCACTCGCCCCAGCTGGTTCTTCGTCCCGCGCACTCCGCGCGCCCATGGAGGCTCGAGCTGCGCTCATCGCGGCAAACGAGCTCCTGCGCTACCGCCCAGTCGACGACGTCTACGAAGAGTGGCTCGACCGCATCGCCGAGCTCGTCCGCGCCGCAGGGGGCTCCCCCGCGTTGTCCGTCCCGCTGCACCGCGCCCCGCTCTACGCGGGCGATGAAGCTCCGGGGGCGCCTCAGCCGCCTCCTCCTCAAGAAGGCGCGCTGGCCCCAAGGCGCGTGGCCCCTGGGCGGAACCCACTCCATCCAGCGCCAGCGTGGCAAGAGCAGAGCTGCCAAGAGGTCCCTCGCCCACAAGAAGCTGCCCGGGTGCTCCCTGCTACGGCTCGTCACGACCACGCTCCTGCTCCAGCACGCCAAGACCACGCACTGATCCTAGCTGCAGCGCAAGGGGACCCGCAAGACCGAGCTCTTCGTCACCAAAGGCCTCCCGTGGCCACAGCAGGCTGCCGCGCCTTCACCACTGAGCTGCGCAGTGTCGCATGACCCGGCAAGTTCAAGCCAGACCCGCCTCCTCGCTACGACGGTACGGCCGACCCTGCAGAGTTCCTCCAGCTCTACGAGCTGGGCATCAAAGCCGCCAACGGGGACGAGAAGGTCATGGCGAACTGGTTTCCCATGGCACTCAAGGACAGGGCCCTTTTGGCTCTGAACACGCACTGGCATGATCTCCTCACAGGGACGAGATGCGCACCGCTTCATCGCCAACTTCAAGGTACTCGCGACCGCCACTGCCGTGGAGCGACATGCGCCGCATCAAGCAGCAACTGTGGAGACCCTGCAGAAGTACATCCAGCGCTTCAACAACGCACGCCTCAAGATTCCCAAGGTGACCGAGGAGGCCATCATCTCAGCCTTCTCCGACGGTGTGCGTGACGTCAAGATGGAGGAGCTGGCGATGCATGAAGACCTGTGCACTTCCTTGGAGCTATTCAACTTGGCGACCAAGTGCGCCAGGGCTAAGGAAGGGCATCTTTCCCTCCTTGAGCTGCCAGCCGCAGATCCAGAAGAGAAGAAACCCAAGGCCAAGGATGTGAAGCGCAAGGGGGCTGCCGTGCTCGCGGCAGAACCAGACACCAAGCGGGGCAGAGATCAGCCCGAGTCTTCCAAGGGCAGCCGGTCCTGTGTGTACCACGACCTCCACACCCACAACACCAACAAATGTCAAGAGCTCCGAGCCGTGCGAGAAGGGAGGATCGGCCGACGCCCCGACCGCAACGACCGAGGCTACGGTCGAGGAGGAGGAAGGAACGCAGGACGCTGGGAGGACCGCGGCCCTCGCCAAGGGTGGCGCGACCGACCTTGCGAGGATCGCTGGCAGGATCAGCCTCGCGAGGGAGACTGGAGGGATCACCCTCGCGAGGATCGTCTGCAAGGAAACGCAGGCCTCCCTCCACTGCCGCCGCAGCCAAGGAGAAACGAGGACCATCATCAGGACGAGGGGGCTGGGGGCTTCCGGAGCCGCAGCGATCGTGCAGATCCCGGGCGGAGCTCAAGCCCCGATCTCTCAATGCATCTTCAAGTAGTTCGCCCATGAAGTGAATGCAGTCCTCCCAAGCTCGAAGCCACACGCCCTCTCGGGTGGTCGGCGTGCGCCATCACGTTCAGCTCGGCGGATCAGCTCAAGTCGTGCCACAGCCGGAGTCCTCCGATGCTTTGTTCCCCAATCATCGACAACGTGCTAGTCACCAAGACCCTCATCGATGGCGGGCAGGGCTCAACGCCCTGTCCGTGAGACGCGTTCAACAACCTCCAAGTGCCTTACAATCAGCTTCAGCCAACCAAGCCTTTCTCCGGGGTCACCGATGGCTCCACGGTTCCGATTGGGCAGGTCCGCCTCCCTGTCACCTTCGGGGGGCGCGACAACTACCGCACCGAGCTCATCGACTTCGACATCGCCCACATTCACCTGCCATACAACGCCGTCCTCGGGTACCCAGTGCTGGCCAAGTTCATGGCCGTGACTCATCACGGCTACAACGTCCTTGGAAGACCCGGATCGCGGGAGCAGGGGGCTCCCTGGGACCGCCCCCAAGAAGAAGAAGAAGACATCGCCAGGCCCGACCCCTCAGGAGGCAGGCCCCTCAGGGTCCGCACCTGCTCAGGGGGCACCTCCTTCTGTCGCATAGGAAGGCGCGCCCGGCGCCCTCCTCAGGCAAGGCTCGGGGGCTCCCTCCTGGAGGGTCACCGACCTTGGTAAGGTCACGAGGGAGGCGCTTGGGCACCACTTGGAGGCGTGTTTCAAAGCACGTTTCCCTCAGGAAGGAGCAAGGAGGGCAAAACCCTCAGGAGTTCGTCAGTCAGATCACGCAGGAGTTGCGAGAGTCAAGAGTCATGAGTGGCAGCCGCCGCTTACCCGATGTAGCTCCCCATCTAGGCGAGGATGGTGGGCTACGCGTCTGCATCGACATCCCAGGGCTCAACCGAGCCGCCTCTCGAGGCGCTTGGCCCCTCACGCTGGGGGCGGCTGAGCCCACCCCACAACTATGTTCGCATGCCCTAGGGTTTGCCGAACGCGGCCGCCACGTACCAGCGCCTCATGGGGAGCATCCTGGAGGCTCAAGAGGCCAGGAGCTCCGCAGTCCTGGCGGAGATGGAGATGGTCCACGAGGAGCCACCGGCGCCTCCGGAGCTTCCCGAGGCTCCTGGGCATGGGGGCTCGTGAGGATCGGCTTCCGCGGCCCATGAAGTCTGCTACTCCAACACCCCTTCGTCTTCAACGTTATCAGGTGACATCCTTCGAGCTTCGTGTCCAGCTGGGAGCGCCCCCCAGGGCTGCATTATTCCCAGGCCGCGTGGGTCCGTCCCTGCGGCGTGTATCCCTTTTACTTCATGTTCCTAGCTTACTTTGTTGGGAGCGCCCCTCGGGCTGCATCATCCCCAAGCCGCTCGGGCGAGACCCAGCGATGTCTGCCTACCTGCATCTATCTAAGTGAACTAGCTTCTTCGTGATTAACATGCTTGACCTAGTTGCCCGCTCAACTGACACCAACTGATGGAGCTGCTCATCAACGGCACGACGCTTCTGCATGGGTCCGTCCCTCGCAACGCCGACAAACCTGAATGGCTGAGCTCGCCGCGGCAGCCTCAAGACAGCGCCACCTCGTCAGGCCTTCAGTACCTCATCACCCCTCCAAAGCAACCAACGGCTGACCGTCGCTTGTCATAGTGGGCTCTTGTTCTTCTTGTGGTGGGCCTGCAGGATCCCTTCAAGGAGCAGTGCTAGGCGAGGACCTCACGGCGTCTTCTTCACTCTCGTCCGCGCGAACCGCTTGCACGTTAAAGGGGGGGGGGGTACCTGAGCATCGTGACTCATGGGCTCCTACTGGCTCTCCAGCCCTCACCCTCTGGCCTTGACCACGGCATCGCGACCTGGCATACCAGCGATGGCTGAGACCCGCTCGAGGGCCAGGACCCGAGGACGTAGAGCAGAAAGGGGAGCAAAGGCGAGAGGGGAGAGGCACGCGGGTACCTCGCCAGGCAACCCCTCGCCTGCCGACGCACGGACCGAGCGTCGCACCAGGAAGTGGTTCCTCATTCTTGAGATAAGTCATCCTCCGGAAACACTAGCTACCGCAGCACCGTCCCCGCACCCAATGCAATCCCGTATTAGCAACGTCGCTCTCCTTTCTCACTGAACGAAGGCTGGTTGAGCGCTAAAGGGGACCTCCTGAGCATCGCGACTCAGGGGCTCTTACCGGACCCCGGGCCGCTCACCTCCTGGCCTTGACCACGGCATCGCGACCTGGCATACCAGCGACGGCTGAAGCTTGCCTTGGGACCGGGACCTGTCGGCGCAGAGCGCCAAGCCCTCGCGAGGTTCGAAAGGGAGAATTGAGCTAAGACGGAATGAGCATCTCGCACTACTCCATGGCAAGGATTATATTAACAAACAGGACCACAGGAACCTTACAAGCCCCCACGGGGCGCGCTTTTCGATTCCTCGCAGGGAACAGATCCAAGAGAACGCTAACTACACCTGCCTCCACAAGAGACACCATCATCAACAGTGGGCCGTCAAGCACCGGCGCCAACCTCATCCAGATCAGAGGCGGCGACGGCCTGACGAGCCCGCCCTGTCGTCGCTCGTCTCCGGGGACGCGAAGAGCTCGGCGGAGTCGCTGGATCCTCCGACGCCTCCGCCGCCTGAGGAGCTGCCAGGGGAGCGGTCGGTGAGCCTAGTCCTCGCCGTGGCAGGGCCCCGACCACCTCTCCCAGGGCAGCACTCCAGCAAGGCGTCCTTCGCGTCGAAGACCTTGAAGAACATCACGGAAGCGCCGTCGTACTCCAGATGGATCACCGAGGGTGCCCCTCGTCCTGCAGACCCGGGCGATCGCGCCCCAGCCTCGAGTCATGAAGACCTCGCCTGGGGCAACGACCGCGACCTACGCCCAGTCGCAAGGTGCTGCAGCGGCGTCCGCAGCGAGCTCAGAGGTCCTCTCTGCGGAATCGCGAAGGCGAAGGAGGGAGGAAGGCAAATCCAAGACTGAGGAGGCATGGCGGCGTGGAGCAAAATCTCTCGGGAGGAGCCCTCGGCATGGACTCCAGGGGGAACAACGCACACCTTCGTGACCCATCGGCGCCGACGGCGGCGTCGCCCATGGCGCTCGGCGTCAACTCCTTCTGGGCCCTCAATATGGGCGTACAAGGGAAGCGGGAACCCTGGCGGTGGCCGCTCGTACCAGGGCCTCGACGCCTCCTGCCGGGCGCCCTCATCTCGGTGGTAGAGGGCTAGCCGTTTCTTCGGCGGAAGCGGATCGGGACCCTCTCGGGGAGCCTTTCCCTTCTCTTCCGCGGAGAACCGGCGGATCGGAGCCATTGCAGCAAGGTGGAGCAAGAGCAAGAATGGAGGAGAAAGAGAAACACGAAGAGATGGACTGGAGGGGCACGCGCCGTTCCGTACTTATAACCAGAGGAGGCCAACCGTCGACCTCCACGATCACAGGTAATCATGACCCGCTTTTGCATGCAGGGACTTGTCAATTCGCGCAGTTGCCAAGGCGTCATGGGGAAGCAGGGGCACCCACGTCCAATCAACCGCCAGGCGGCGCCCAGGGCCGCAGGCTGTTAGGGCCCGCGGCGCTTCGCACTTGCCCCTTTGCTTCTCTGCTCAGCCAAGTCCAGGCGCGCCTTGGGCCTGGGGGCTACTGTCGGCGTTACAGGAGCAGGGGTCCCAAGACTTGCTCGCTGCGGCTGCCTGCGGCGTGGCTCAAGGGGAGGCCCAAAGACGGCCCATCTTCATCGGCACAAGCTCAAGACCCTCGCGAGGGGCCAAGCCTCACGGGCGGACGGCAGAAGCTTCCTCAGGCACGGCCTCGTCAGGCTGGCTCGCGAGGAGGCGGAGAGATCAAGGCGGGGTACCTCACGAGGTGCCCATGACGCCAGCCATGACGACCAAGGGTGCCAGGCGGGCGCCAGCCCACGCAGTGTCCTCCTTTCCTCTTTGGTGCAAAGGGGGCAAGCGCAGACGAGAGCATCAAGCAAAGACATCCATTTCGGTGCAACAAGACCAAGACCGTCGCAACGGCAGGAAGGAAGTCATTGTGGAGCCCAAGCAGGCGTCACCACGTGAGCCTTTGACAAAGTAGTACCAACTTTAGTCAGGATAAGTGTACCAGATGTTCCCCTTCAAAATGGCCAATTGTTGGCGCCCTTCCCGCTCAATATTTGGGGAGAGGCCCAGGGCCTTTGCCTATAAAATAGGACTAGCCACCCACAAGGTAGAGGCATAGAGAGAGCAAGGGGATCGCGATCATGAGTATCATCAAGAGAGAGAGAGAGAGAGAGAGAGAGAGAGAGAGAGAAGCGACTGAACTCCCCCTAGCAGTTCATCGCACCAGCCAAGAACAGACCCTCGCGAGGCTATTCTTCCTTGTATTGTTCATCATCATCAGCCCAAGAGGCAGTCCACCACACCACAAACTAGAGTAGGGTATTACACCACAATGGTATCCCGAACTAGTATAAACCCTGTGTCTCTTGTGTCGTTCTTTTCATAGCTAAGATCTTAGCGAGGTGGCGAGGTGCATGTAGGTAGAGGGCGAAATCTCCGCGCGCACCCTAGTGTTCGAACCTAGAGGGTCTGCCGGAACCCGAAATCCGATAGGTGGAGGGGAAATCCCATTCTGCGGACGAAGTGGGTAAGGAAAACCACCCTCTCATGGGGTTCTGGAGTAGGGATGATTTTCCCCGCATCTGGCAGCCGGTGCGCGATATCCGCGTCCAGGTATCTGGCTCCCCGCAGCTTTGTGATGTTCTCCTCCGTAACGGAGGAGACCATCCACCTGCCTCCCGCTCCAGACATGCTTGGAGTGATTTGAGGAGAAGAACGCGAACTTGGGCGCTGGAGCTCGAGTGCGCAAGAATGGATGAGCTAGGAGGAAGAAGGCGTAGGTGAAAAGGGTGAATCCTTGTCCCTTTATAAGGGCAGAAGAGGCTATGCGCCTCCCCACCTACCTGGTAAAATCGCTTATTCCCCAAGCGCCGTAATTGATGACGTGGCTGGGTTACCCGCACCCGTATTGATGAGAATCCCGTGATAAGGGGACACGATCTCTGCTTCGACAGGACGTGCCAAGGAAACCGCCTCGCAATGCGTGTAGTAGCTGGTTGAAGAAAATGGTTCGAATAATGACTGGGTCGTGGTATGATGTCATGCTGTCAAACGTGTCAGCAGATTAGATGCGTGGAAATGTTATTCTCTCTACGGTGGTATGTGGAACTTGTTTTGCAGAGCCGGACACTATCCTTGTGTTCAAAATCTTCTATGGAGTATTCGGAGAAGGAACCCGCCTTGCAATGCCGGAGACAATCTCAAGGCGCCGGACTCATCGTCATTGAAGCCTGGTTCAGGGGCTCTTGAGGAGTCCCGGAATACGGGGTCCTCGGACAGCCGGACTATATCCTTTGGCCGGACTGTGGGACTATGAAGATACAAGATTAAAGACTTCGTCTCGTGTCCGGATGGGACTCTCCTTGGCGTGGAAGGCAAGCTTGGCAATACGGATATGTAGATCTCCTCCCTTGTAACCGACTATGTTTAACCCTAGCCCCCTCCGGTGTCTATATAAACCGGAGGGTTTAGTCCGTAGGACAACAACAATCATACCATAGGCTAGCTTCTAGGGTTTAGCCTCTACGATCTTGTGGTAGATCAACTCTTGTAATACTCATATCATCAAGATCAATCAAGCAGGAAGTAGGGTATTACCTCCATCGAGTGGGCCCGAACCTGGGTAAACATCATGTCCCCCGCCTCCTGTTACCATCCGCCTTAGACGCACAGTTCGGGACCCCCTGCTACCTCTTGAGCACTGCGTTGGATTTCCTTGAAGAGGAAAGGATGATGCAGCAAAGCAGCGTAAGTATTTCCCTCAGTTTTTGAGAACCAAGGTATCAATCCAGTAGGAGGCTACATGCGAGGCCCTCGTACCTGCACAAAACAAATAACTCCTCGCAACCAACGCGATAAGGGGTTGTCAATCCCGTCACGGTCACTTCTTACGAGTGAGATCTGATAGAGATGATAGATAATATTTTTGGTATTTTTGTGATAAAGATGCAAAGTAAAATAAAAGCAAAGTAAAAAAGCAAAGGCAATAATAAAGTGTTGGAAGATTAATATGATGAAGATAGACCCGGGGGCCATAGGTTTCACTAGTGGCTTCTCTCAAGAGCATAAGTATTTTACGGTGGGTGAACAAATTATTGTTGAGCAATTGGCAGAATTGAGCATAGTTATGAGAATATCTAGGTATGATCATGTACATAGGCATCACGTCCGAGACAAGTAGACCGACTCACTTTGCATCTACTACTATTACTCCACTCATCGACCGCTATCCAGTGACAACTAGAGTATTAAGTTCATGAAAACAAAGTAACGCCTTAAGCAAGATGACATGATGTAGAGGGATAAATTCATGCAATATGATAAAAAACCATCTTGTTATCCTTGATGGCAACAATACAAGATCGTGCCTTGCTGCCCCTCATCACACCGGGAAAGGACACCGCAAGATTGAACCCAAATCTAAGCACTTCTCCAATTGCAAGAAAAACCAATCTAGTAGGCCAAACCAAACTGATAATTCGAAGAGACTTGCAAAGATAACCAATCATACATAAAAGAATTCAGAGAAGATTCAAATATTGTTCATAGATAATCTTGATCATAAACCCACAATTCATCGATCTCAACAAACACACCGCAAAAAGAAGATTACATCAAAAAGATCTCCACGAGAGAGGGGGAGAACATTGTATTGAGATCCAAAAAGAGAGAAGAAGCCATCTAGCTACTAACTATGGACCCGAAGGTCTGAGGTAAACTACTCACACTTCATCGGAGGGGCTACGGTGTTGATGTAGAAGACCTCCGTGGTGGATTCCCCCTCCGGCGGAGCTCCGGAACAGGCCCCAAGATGGGATCTCATGGGTACAGAAGGTTGCGGCGGTGGAATTAGGTTTTTTTGCTCCTATTCTGATCGTTTGGGGGTACGTAGGTATATATAGGAGGAAGAAGTACATCGGTGGAGCAACGTGGGGCCCATGAGGGTGGAGGGCGCGCCCTGGGGGGTGGGCGCGCCCCCTACCTCGTGCCCTCCTTGAAGCTTCCTTGACTTAGGGTCCAAGTCTCCTGGATCATGTTCGGTGAGAAAATCACGTTCCCGAAGGTTTCATTCCGTTTGGACTCCGTTTGATATTCCTTTTCTGCGAAACTCTGAAATAGGCAAAAAACAACAATTCTGGGCTGGGCCTCCGGTTAATAGGTTAGTCCCAAAAATAATATAAAAGTGGAAAATAAAGCCCAATATCGTCCAAAACAGTAGATAATATAGCATGGAGCAATCAAAAATTATAGATACGTTGGAGACGTATCAGGCATCCCCAAGCTTAATTCCTACTCGTCCTCGAGTAGGTAAATGATACAAACAGAATTTTTGATGCGGAGTGCTACTTGGCATAATTTCAATGTAATTCTTCTTAATTGTGGTATGAACATTCAGATCTGAAAGATTCAAGACAAAAGTTCATATTGACATAAAAATAATAATACTTGAAGCATACTAACTAAGCAATTATGTCCTCTCAAAATAACATGGCCAAAGAAAGTTCATCCCTACAAAATCATATAGTTTAGTCATGCTCCATTTTCGTCACACAAGAATGCTCTCATCATGCACAACCCCGATGACAAGCCAAGCAATTGTTTCATACTTTAGTAATCTCAAACCTATAAACTTTCACGCAATATATGAGCGCGAGCCATGGACATAGCACTATGGGTGGAATAGAATATGATGATGGGGGTTATGTGAAGAAGACAAAAAGGGAGAAGGTCTCACATCAATGAGGCTAATCAATGGGCTATGGAGATGCCCATCGATTGATGTTAATGCAAGGAATAGGGATTGCCATGCAACGGATGCACTAGAGCTATAAACGTACGAAAGCTCACCAAAAGAAACTAAGTGGGTGTGCATCCAACTTGCTTGCTCACGAAGACCTAGGGCACTTGAGGAGGCCCATTGTTGGAATATACAAGCCAAGTTCTATAATGAAAAATTCCCACTAGTATATGAAAGTAACAAAACTAGAGACTCTCTATCATGAAGATTATGGTGCTACTTTGAAGCACAAGTATGGAAAAGGATAGTAGCATTGTCCCTTCTCTCTTTTTCTCTCATTTTTTGGGCCTACCTTTTTTATGGCCTTTCTCTTTTTTTTATTCCTCACTTGTGACAATGCTCTAGAAAATGATGATCATCACACTTCTATTTATTTACAACTCGATAGAAGAACAAAGTATGACTCTATATGAATGCCTCCGGAGGTGTACCGGGATATGCAATGAACCAAGAGTGACATGTATGAAAGAATTATGAACGGTGGCTTTGCCACAAATACTATGTCAACTACATGATCATGCTAAGCAATATGACAATGATGAATGTGTCATGATAAATGGAATGGTGGAAAGTTGCATGGCAATATATCTCGGAATGGCTATGGAAATGTCATAATAGGTAGGTATGGTGGCTGTTTTGAGGAAGATATAAGGAGGTTTATGTGTGAAAGAGCGTATCATATCACGAGGTTTGGATGCACCGGCAAAGTTTGCACCAACTCTCAATGTGAGAAAGGGCAATGCACGGTACCGAAGAGGCTAGCAATGATGGAAGGGTGAGAGTGTGTATAATCCACGGACTCAACATTAATCATAAAGAACTCACATACTTATTGCAAAAATCTACAAGTCATCAAAAACCAAGCATTACGCACATGCTCCTAGGGGGATAGATTGGTAGGAAAAGACCATCGCTCGTCCCCGACCGCCACCCATAAGGAGGACAATCAAAGAACACCTCATGTTTCAAATTTGTTACATAACATTTACCATACGTGCATGCTACGGGACTTGCAAACTTCAACACAAGCATTTCTCAAATTCACAACTACTCAACTAGCACGACTTTAATATTATTACCTCCATATCTTAAAACAATCATCAAGCATCAAACTTCTCTTAGTATTCAACACACTCATAAGAAAGTTTTTACTATTTTGAATACCTAGCATATTAGGATTATTTAAGCAAATTACCATGCTATTTAAGACTCTCAAAATAATGTAAGTGAAGCATGAGAGATCAATAGTTTCTATAAAACAAATCCACCACCGTGCTCTAAAAGATATAAGTGAAGTACTAGAGCAAAACTATATAACTCAAAAGATATAAGTAAAGCACAAAGAGTATTCTAATAATTTTCAAATCATGTATGACTCTCTCAAAAGGTGTGTACATCAAGGATGATTGTGGTAAACTAAAAAACAAAGACTCAAATCATACAAGACGCTCCAAGCAAAACACATATCATGTGGTGATTAAAAATATAGCTCCAAATAAAGTTACCGATGGAAGTAGACGAAAGAGGGGATGCCTTCCGGGGCATCCCCAAGCTTTGTCTTTATGGTGTCCTTAGATTATCTTGGGGGTGCCATGGACATCCCCAATCTTAGGCTCTTGCCACTCCTTGTTCCATAATCCATCAAAAATCTTTCACCCAAAACTTGAAAACTTCACAACACAAAACTCAACAGAAATCTCGTGAGCTCCGTTAGCAAAAGAAAACAAAATACCACTTCAAGGTACTGTAATGAACTCATTCTTTATTTATATTGGTGTTAAACCTACTGTATTCCAACTTCTCTGTGGTTTATAAACTATTTTACTAGCCATAGATTCATCAAAATAAGCAAACAACACACGAAAAACAGAATCTGTCAAAAACAGAACAGTCTGTAGTAATCTGTAACTAACGCAAACTTCTGGAACTACAAAAAATCAGACAAAATAGGAAGACCTAGAAAATTTGTTTATTGATTATCATCAATTGGAATCACTATTTTATCACGTTCTGGTGATTATTAAAAATTGTTTTCGTGAATAGAAAGTTTCTGGAAATTACAGCAAGATAAAAAAACTATCGTCCAAGAAGATCCTATAGGTTTAACTTGGCACAAACACTAATTAAAACATAAAAACACATATAACCAGAGGCTAGATCAAAGATTTATTCCTAAACAGAAGCAAAATAAAAAAA
The DNA here is from genome assembly GCA_021605145.1 of Aegilops bicornis. NCBI lineage: Eukaryota > Viridiplantae > Streptophyta > Magnoliopsida > Poales > Poaceae > Aegilops > Aegilops bicornis. Next base: position 285,228,503 of record CM038669.1, read on the forward strand.
CTAAAAATAAAATTGGGCTGCCTCCCAACAAGCTCTATCGTTTAACGCCCCTAGCTAGGCATAAAAGCAAGGATAGATCTAGGTATTGCCATCTTTGGTAGGCGATTCTTAAATGAGACATCTATCATCCTTAGGAATTTCTTTCTTTATAGTAATTATCAAACTTTTAGGCACAAGATCAAAAAAATTCATTCATAGCAAATGGTTCCTTAATGATAGCAAAAAGATCGGGATGAATACTTATAGATTTAAGATCCGCAGTTTCTTTACTACTATTACTCCACTCATCGACCGCTATCCAGCAGCAACTAGAGTATTAAGTTCATGAAAACAAAGTAACGCCTTAAGCAAGATGACATGATGTAGAGGGATAAATTCATGCAATATGATAAAAAAACCATCTTGTTATCCTTGATGGCAACAATACAGTACGTGCCTTGCTGCCCCTACTGTCACTGGGAAAGGACACCGCAAGATTGAACCCAAATCTAAGCACTTCTCCAATTGCAAGAAAAACCAATCTAGTAGGCCAAACCAAACTGATAATTCGAAGAGACTTGCAAAGATAACCAATCATACATAAAAGAATTCAGAGAAGATTCAAATATTGTTCATAGATAATCTTGATCATAAACCCACAATTCATCGATCTCAACAAACACACCGCAAAAAGAAGATTACATCAAATAGATCTCCACGAGAGAGGGGAGAACATTGTATTGAGATCCAAAAGAGAGAAGAAGCCATCTAGCTACTAACTATGGACCCGAAGGTCTGAGGTAAACTACTCACACTTCATCGGAGGGGCTATGGTGTTGATGTAGAAGCCCTTCGTGGTGGATGCCCCCTCCGGCGGAGCTCCGGAACAGGCCCCAAGATGGGATCTCGTGCGTACAGAAGGTTGCAGCTGTGGAATTAGGTTTTTTTGCTCCTGTTCTGATCGTTTGGGGGTACTTAGGTATATATAGGAGGAAGAAGTACGTCGGTGGAGCAACATGAGGCCCACGAGGGTGGAGGGCGCGCCCTGGGGGGGTGGGCGTGCCCCCCTACCTCGTGCCCTCCTCGAAGCTTCCTTGACTTAGGGTCCAAGTCTCCTGGATCATGTTCGGTGAGAAAATCATGTCCCCGAAGGTTTCATTCCGTTTGGACTCCGTTTGATATTCCTTTTACGCAAAACTCAAATAGGCAAAAAACAACAATTCTGGGCTGGGCCTCCGGTTAATAGGTTAGTCCCAAAAATAATATAAAAGTGGAAAATAAAGCCCAATATTGTCCAAAACAGTAGATAATATAGCATGGAGAAATCAAAAATTATAGATACGTTGGAGACGTATCACCCCCTACCCGAGATCCGCCGGTTTTGACACGGACACGCGTACCATGGGAGAAGCTGACCGCTATGCGTCTCAAGACGAACGTCGCCAGCGGTGGCGGCGCTGACCGTCGTGGGCCGCCACAAGAACGTCGCCAGCGGTGGCAGCGCGGCTCAAGGACGGCAGTCTACGAGAGCGTACTGTGGGAGCGAGAGGATCGCCGTGCGTCCCCTCGATGAACCGCGGCGCTGATGTATCGGGCCGGGGAGGCGGCTTTAGCGGAGCGAATGGAGTGGAGGGGGACGGAGGAGGAGGAGTTTGGGGAATATTATTCGCTAGTTGGCCGAAGGGCAGTTGAATTTGGGATTTGGGGGGATTTTACGTTGGGTGGGGGGTTGGCGATGGTCGGTTTCTCCAAGCTGCAGTCCCACGTGTCGGTGAATAGGCAAGTCAAGCGTGTTCCGCTTATGCGTGAGCCGTGTGCAGGACCAAACGTGTGAGCTGTTGATTGTAGATTGGGGGGAGGGAGGGGCCCACCACCATGAAAATCAGGGAGGAGAGAGAGAGAGGCAATTTATGTTAACCCTTTCATAGGTTCCCGTAGATGTAGAAAGATGTGAAATGCGTGAATGTGTAGTGGACGTACTATTGGAGTGCCTAAGATAAATTGTGTATGTAGACCCTATGTGTTTATTTACTTTGCATGTTAGCTTTGTCTCGATTCAATAAAAAGCAGAGTTGGTGATGATGGTGTGCCTTCCATCCTGCAATATAGGCCGTCCGATCTATACTAACGGATAGGAAGTAAACTATGACAATTTACCCACACTCCTCTCCACATTTGCAGATAAGGCCTTCCCTCATTCATCCTTTTCTCCCACAAGATCTTGATGTTCCGTGCAACGCACGGGCATCTTACTAGTTTTCTATAAACTTGGTCAAATATTATGAAGTCTGACTTCAGTCAAACCTAATATGCGGAGTAAATAAAAACAGAGGGAGTATCTTACTCCATGACCAAGACGGAAGGGAAAACGAGACAACTTATTGTTTATTTGAGCCGTTCAAGTATAATCATGCGGCGTTGCTTATTTCTCATTCCTCTCCAACCCTCTTCTCCATCGATCATGCCACCCTCCGGCCGAGTCCATCCTCCCACATGCGTCATTTGAACATTCCGCCGAGTATCATTTGCATGTGGGCCTAGACCATGCTTGTATTTCCAATGTTGTAATTTGTCCGACATGCATACGAAGAAACGGTTCGTTTAAAGTTTCACTTTGCCTGCACTACATGTCGCTTCCCGTCTTAGTTTTGACATCCCATTTGGTTCATGCCCCAACACATCTTGACGAGATCGATTGATGTTGAGAGATCAACTGCATGTCGTGCAAGGAGATAAAGGTTTGGTCTGTTTCTATGATAGAAATGACCCGTGGGGGGAGGGGGTCTGTGGGGATCAGAGGGAGTATATTATACGTTCATAAGTGAAACAAACGTATTGTACCCACCCTAGTCCTCTTTCAATCAATCTCCGGACCCCAAGATGAAATCGAGAGAAAACGAGTGGGTGCATGTGTGATACCTAAGGCGGATTCAAAATTTTGAACCGGTGATCATAGCATCCGCAAATCATATATAAAGGGTATTCAATGTTCGTTTCGCTTTTGAACGTACAATATACTCCCTCCGATCATTTCTAGTTTACATATAAGTTTTATGTGTAGTCAAAGTATCTCTACTTTGATCAAACTTACAGAAAGAAGTATCAAAATTCAACAACTCCCAATCAATATTGTTAGATTCGTACGTACTCCTAGATTTGTATTCAAACAGAGATGGTTTCCACTTTGTTTTCAACCACGTGAATGTGCTTGTTCTCGCACAAGCTCTTCCTACTAGGATTTCGCCATGTATAGCCAGTAAAATAGTAAGTTTTTTAAGCTCCCTGTCGAATAGTACTAGTGGAGTACTGACAACATCTGTAGTAGAGTATGCAGTGCTCATAGTACTCCCTCCTTCCATTTATATAGGGCCTAAGAGCAAGTCTAATAAGGCCTAGTCAGCATGCTATACGACTTGTCAGGTCATTAAAATCCTACTTGGAGGAGTGAGAAGAGAGGAGAGAGAGCGAAGCGGGCTCTTAGATTCAACAGCCCGACCATAACACATAGATCAAGGAAAAATAGTATGCATGCAACTCTCTTCCAATCATTTAGTACCTTGCTCATGCAAATATTAAATGCTTAGAGCCAACCTAATAGCCATTCTAAGAGCCAACTTACATGGCACTTTTGCCTATCTGAAGGAGAGAGATGTGAAAAAGTAAGGGGAGTGAGCTCTCAGGCTGGTTGTAATGGAGAGTATCATATACTAGTATCATACATATGATACTAGTGTATGATACTACATCCATAATGCAAAGTATCATATGTTGGTATCATAGAGTATTACATTTATTGCCATGCATGACACAAAGTAGCACATCATTTAATATGATACGGTATCATGATATGATACCCAAGCATCTCTTTCTTCATTTAATTCTATGCCATCTCATCAAAATTGCTTAGTTGTCATGCATGATACCACCTATGATACTACCATTACGAGAAGCCTCATGCAAGAGCCTAACTATATACGCATTCCTAGGTAAATACAATAAATATGAAGAAAGAGATAGAGAGGAGACGGGAAAAAGTACTAATACAATAGCCTACCTTTTATATTATTTTTTTGGGATATTTAAATTAGTGCCCTTGGTTCCTTGGTTGTGCTCACTTTTCCCCATGCTCCAAACTTTTGCTCACTTTTCCCCTCTTCTTAGCTGAAACTCTCACAAATGCTCATAGCGTGCGTTTGCCGTCTTGACCGTCCATTGACCGTTAATTGCTGACGAGTGGGGCCGAGTCATCATCTGACCGTTGCTTGCTGACGGGTGGGACCGCAAGGAGACACGTATTGGGCAGCTTGTCTGAATCTAAAACAGATCTAGACAGGCCACACCGCACCGCGCCGCCCCGCCCCCTCCGCCAACATCGTGCCGCGTCCACCGCAGTTGTTTCCTCCACCCTATGCCCCTATTCCGTTAAATCGTGACGCTGGCGTCTCCGCCAGATATAGCCCACCTCCCCATCTGGGATTACATATCGATGTTGAGTGAGGACGCCCCGAAGGCAGTCGACCGTGGAGAGGATTGGGTCGAATCCATGGCAGATAATTCATGGATTAAACCTGGGTAAGCATCGTTTCCTCTCAAATTGACGTTCTAAGTCGTATTGTAGGCCGTATTTGACTTCTGTTTGCTCGAATAGTTCGAATTTGTGCTCGATTTTACCCGGCTAACTGAAGCCTTTGTTTCAACAAAATAGGATTGATCCCGCACTGGCTTTCCGGCTGGCGATCAGAATGGAAACTAGTGTGCTGCGTGGTACTAAACCGTTATCTACTTGATGTATTTTTTGGTGATCAACTTGCGGGTTCAGTGACCTTGTGAACTTATGCATAGGGGTTGGCACATGTTTTCATCTTGACTCTCCGGTAGAAACTTTGGGGCACTCTTTGAAGTTCTTTGTGTTAGTTGAATAGATGAATCTGAGATTGTGTGATGCATTATACGCATTTGATTTCATCATTTTTCTAACCCAAAGTGGTAGAAACCAACATATCTTTCAAAGATTTGCGAGCTGAGCTCCGCAACACCTACCCCTGGAGTGATGCCGATGCTGTTGAACTGAATTACTTCAGCAGTGACGAGCAAAGATTTCTCCCACTAACTTGCGATGATCATATGCCGTTGCTTTTTGCTGGGATTGCTGGCTATCGATTCGGTAAACTCCAAATCGATGTGTGTTGGTGTCAAAACTGGCGGATCTCGGGTAGGGGGTCCCCAACTGTGCGTCTAGGCGGATGGTAATAGGAGACAAGGGACATGATGTTTTTACCCAGGTTCGGGCCCTCTCGATGGAGGTAAAACCCTACTCCTGCTTGATTAATATTGATGATATGGGTAGTACAAGAGTAGATCTACCACGAGATCAGAGAGGCTAAACCCTAGAAGCTAGCCTATGGTATGATTGTTGTTCGTCCTACGGACTAAAACCCTCCGGTTTACATAGACACCAAAGAGGGCTAGGGTTACATAGAGTCGGTTACAATGGGAGGAGATCTACATATCCGTATTGCCAAGCTTGCCTTCCACGCCAAGGAAAGTCCCATCCGGACACGGGACGAAGTCTTCAATCTTGTATCTTCATAGTCCAGGAGTCCGGCCAAAGGCTGTAGTCCGGCCATCCGGACACCCCCTAATCCAGGACTCCCTCAGTAGCCCCTGAACCAGGCTTCAATGACGACGAGTCCGGCGCGCAGATTGTCTTCGGCATTGCAAGGCGGGTTCCTCCTCCGAATACTTCATAGAAGATTTGAACACAAGGATAGTGTCCGGCTCTGTAAAATAAGTTCCACATACCACCGCAGAGATAATAATATTTACACAAATCCAATATGCTGACGTATTTCGCAGCGTGACCTCACACCGCGGCCAAGCGTTTATTCGAATCGTTTTTACTGTCCCACCTCAGCGCGTTTAGCGAGGCAGTTTCCTTGGCACGTCTTGTCAAAGCAGAGATCGTGTCCCCTTATTCCAGGATTCTCATCAATACGGGCGTGGGTAACCCAATCGTGCCCGTTAGTATATTTCCTCAATCGAAGGCGAGTCCCAAGCGGTCACGGGGAGGGCTCTTGGTATTCAACCTCTTTATAAAGAGACTAAGGCTCTACTCCTTTCTTTCAATCTCAATCGAATCCGCCTCTCGCCTCGAGTTCCAACACCCAAAGCTCCAGATTCAGGCGCTTCGGACCTATGATGATGTCCGGCTCCGGCCTTCAAGGCCGGTGGATGCCTTCCTCCGTTACGGAAGAAGACGTGCTAAAGCTGAGAGATGCCAGGTACCTAACCGGCGAAATCTCGCATAGGCTGCCTACTCAAGGGCAGATTATTCCCACTCCCAAGCCTGGTGAGAGCGTGGTGTTCACGTCTCACTTCCTTCGGGGGCTAGGCTTCCCGACGGACCCCTTCGGGAGGGGGCTCATGTTTTATTATGGGCTGGAATTTCACGACTTGACTCGAGTCCATCCTCCACATCTCATCGTTCATCGTAATGCGAAGCCTTCCTCCGCATTACTCCTCACTTGGATTGTGGCTTAAGACCTTCAAAGTGGAGCCGAAGATGATCGAGGGGCAGCACGCGCGGAGTCTTGAGGCTATTATAAGCAAGAATGCCGACGCTCCATGGCACGAGGGCTCTTTTCAAGAGGAGTTCAGCTTATGGCAACGAGTGGTTTTATATCACAGCTCCCGGGGGCACCAAGTGGGTGGCGCCACCTGCCTTCGATCGGGTCCCCTCCACAGCTAGTGTCATGGGTCAATAAAGGGTTTGACTAGGGGCCGTCCAAGGGCGTGCCCTTGTTGCGAGGCCGCATTCGAGATTTCCTAGAGAGAGACATCAATCTGGTCGTGGTGACGAGGTCATGTTGATTCGCGGCACCTTGCCCTACAAACGCCGCCCCTCCGCTTTGTGGGAGTTTAATCCGGAGGGACCACGAGCTCTCCAACATTTCTGGTAGCGACGCCCATGGAGATGTACAAATTGTTCTTCGGATCACAAGCAATGTGTCCGGACTCAACCGAGGACGCAGGTCTGAGCTGCAATCGCCCGGATACTCAAGTAAGTAGTCCTGTACCCGGACACGCCATCCGTATATTTATCATAAAATTGCCTTTAAAAGAGTTGTCCCTTAAATAGGAGTGGATAGCGAAAGCAAAGTTCATTAGGTGTCCGGCCCCCCTCCATGAGACCACGCCGGAACCCGTGTTAACCAGGATGCTGGAGGTTGCGCCTTTGGAAGAAGGCGAAGGGGGAAACAAAGGCTACCGCCTCCCGAAGGAGGCTGTCAGAAAGGAGGAATCGAGAATCCCTCCATCCAGGGAAGAAGAGGACCGCATGTCGAAGACCCGGAGACCATGGTCTCAAAGCGGGGAAGAAATCTTTGTCGGAGGGTCTGGCAGGAGATGCCTCGGCCGCCTGTGCCCCCAAGGGATCAGCCCTCCAGTGAGCCGTAAGTAGAGAGGGAGTCTTAAAATAAGAGACATCCCTGTTCTATTTACGAGGAAGATAACCGAATTTTTACCTTGTAGTTCGGATCTCAGCCCTTCTCGTGAGCTCATCTTGAGGATCTACGTCCGGAGATGATGGAGAGCGAACGCCTCCCCTACCGTACCGCCTTGCGGCGGGAGACCCTGAGGTGTCATCATGGAGGTTTCTCCGAATCCGCAGGGCGGAAAGCGCAATGTCGCTCCCCGAAGCCCTCCGTGTCCGGCCTCCGAAAAAGGCCATCGGACGAGTCCGGCACCGTCCGGTGCACTGTCGGAGGAGCTGAAGCATCTGCTCGGGCGAGCGTCTATCTCAGAAGAACACCGTGCATTGATGGGCACGGTGATTGAAAGGATTTCATCCGCGGAGAGCGGGTTGCACGAGGCCGTCCGGAGTTTACTGATAGGTTTTGAGGTACGCAAAATGATGTACCTCTTAACAGTTCCGCATATAAAAGATGCGCCCTGTATAGATAGTAGCCCCTGAGACTCGGTGCGTTGTCAAAAATGACGGCGCGCCGAGGATCGTAAACCCAGGTATGATATGTCGCTTTTCCTATGTAGGTGGCGAAGTGTCCGGTGACTAGCCGGACTGATGAATTTGCCGAGCTAAAGCAGCAACTTGACGTGGCAGATGCCGACATCGCGCTTGTCAACAAGCGGCTTGACGAGTCCCAAGGTATGCGATTTCTCCGCGGACACCTGGTAAGGGGGCTTGATGTCCATGCCTTACAACATGTATGCTTGATGCAGATGGTGCCACTGCCATGGAGAACCTTCGGGCGGAACTCGCCCGAGCCAAGGAGCAGGCCAGGAAAAGTGATGCGGCTGCCTTAAAGGCGGCCGAAGAGCTGAGCCGAACAGGTTGCTCACTGCCGAAGCAAGAAGGAAATGGCCGAGATGGCTGTGAAGTTGAAGAATGCTGCCGACCGCTGCAAGTTTCTTGAAAAAAAAAGATCGGGCGGAACAGAAGGACCTGGAGAAGGCCACTACCAAGGCCAAGGACGCTCGCTCTGCAATGAGAGCTATGAAGAGGAGCTACGTCAGGCCGAAGATATCGCGGCTGGAAAGCCCTTTATGCCGCGGATGAAGTTCGGGGATCCTAAATATGCTCAATTGGACCGGTTGTGGAGTGCGGCGGATACTTACCTGGACTTGGCGGCTAGTGCCGCGGATGCGGCCGAACACTTCCGAGATTAAAAGGGGCACGAAGTGGAAAAGCTTTTTTGGTCGCAGTTCCATAATCCAGAGCACCCACTTCCATTAACAGATCGTTTGGCCGCATGGGCGAAGCTGAATAGGTTATTCGGACTCGCCATGAAGTATGTCGTGAGTCATATGTGGCTGGAAAGGCCCGAGCCGAAGAGTTATCTTAGCTTGGTGCAGCAATTCCTTGGTTCGGTGCCGCATATCAATGCGAAGAAGAGGTCAACGTGCATAGAGGGTGCACGGATGGCTCTTGCCCGTGTCAATACATACTGGGCGGAGATGAAGGCCACCGATGTTGCATCCCAAGATTCGGACGGGAGCCGAGTACCTGCCGAGCACTATTTTCAGGAAGTTCTGCAGGCTTTCGTTTAATAGAAACGCAGGTGCTCGAAGGATATTATGTTTGAATAACATGTATTATTGTAAAACAATGTTTTGAGGGAATATAAAAGCTTTTTATACTTGTGCCTTCAAGTATTAAAATACCTCCTGTGCGGCCGTTAATGTATATGTATATATAACCTGAAAGATGGCAGTCGTCGGCTCCAGCCCCCACGCATATAATGCGGGGGTGTTTGTAGAAGGCGCATTTTCACACTTGACCCAACGTCTTTGTCCTATAAAGGAGGTGATAGCGCAGCGAACTAGGCAACCAAACTATAATGCTTTAACACTTTCACTTAGCCATAGGAGTTTGACAGTGGGGCTACTATATAGCCCCTGGGGGCACCGCGCTCACCCGGATTCGGGGCGCGTGTGTGCTGGCCGAAACGCCTTCGTTAATGCGGAGGAATCCTAAAGATTCCGGTGGGTCATCGAGTGGTTGACCAGTCTCACGCTATATCATGACGGTCAGTTTTCGGCTTTCTCTCGAGGTGCTCGCTTTGGCGAACCGGGGCATAATCGCGATAGTTCTCCGGTGCCGCCTTAGCCGATAGAGCGGGCGTAAGGCAGCAAAACACAGGAGCCGGGCAAACCCAACATTTGACCAAAGACATGATTCGGAGCTGATGCATATAAGGCCAAACTCGCGACGCCGAACACTCCCTAAGGTATTCAGTCTTTATAAAAACGGGCTGAAGAATGCCCTTAGTAATAAGCCCCAGGTGTACAGGTACGTGCAAAATTCTGACGTGGCCACATGCCAAGACGCCAGCCTCCACCTCGGTTATAGCAAGAAACCGAGGGATGTGTATCAACAAGAGACAGTAAAAAAGGTTTATGCAGGGTCTTAATTTGAAAAGAATCCTTGGAACGGGTCCCTACTGCACGTCTGCGCCTGTGTCTACTGTGCCGTATCACGGGCCGGGTGTAGCATGGTGTTCATCTGTAAAAGATCGGAACTTAGTTGAAAAAGATCGTGCGAAAAATGTACGTTATATTAAATAAACAAAGTACGATTCAAAAAATGAATAAAATTGAGCTTTATTGTCTCTTGTTGTACACGCGCGGAGCCCCTTGTACGGGGGTATGCGGCTAGTAAGCCCTTGTATGTTTACGCCGGACTCGTCTAGCCGTGTCCAGGGTCTGAACGACTTGTTTAGGCACTTTGATTAGCGAAGCCGGTTTAGCATGTGGCTGTTAAGGCAGCCGCACAATCGTCTGCGCCGAGGAACACTCGATATTTCCTTTAATGAGATGATGCCTCATGGACGGGCATTTTAAGTGTAAGAGATGCATAATGCTGTATTGCGTTAAAGCGGGCGAAAGCTTGGCGTCCCCAAAGAGTGCTTAATAGCTACTTGTAAATGGGGCGATGTGGAAGGTTAGCTTTTGGCGGGCGGAAGTTGTCGGGTGAGCGAACATAACTTCTAGCGTGAGAGAGCCCGCATAATGGGCATCTGGGCTGGCGTTACCTTGAAAGGAAGTGTTGCTATGGCGAATTGTTGTTGGGTCTATCCCCATTTTGCGGATTGTGTCCTGATATAGTAGGTTTAGATCACTGCCGCCGTCCATTAGGACTTGTGTAAAGTGGAGTCCGTCAATTATCGGATCTAATACCAGGGCAGTCCAGCCTGCGTTCCGGATACTTCTAGAGTAATCCTGTTGGTCGAAGGTGATTGGTTTTAACAACCAGTGGCGGGACTCCTGCAGGATAGGCCGTATGGCGTATCTCTATAGGCGCCACTATGTTTTTCCTTTTGTCACGTGAAGTGAGTTTACTGTTTTGACTTCTTGTGGGAAATTCTTTTGTTTTCCGATTGCTCTGCTTGTGGGGTTCGTCATCGTCCTCGCTTGGTGTGTCGAGCCTTGTGTTCGGCGTTGAGTTTTCCGGATTTATTGAAGACACAACAATCTATGTGGTTATGGTTTTCAGTCTTCTAGTGAGTATTGTTGATTTGACATATCTTGTCCAAGATTTTGTTTATGTTAGATAGCTCATCCCTGTTATCCTTGAGGGGCAGCTTTTACGATTCTACCGAGAGCTTTTGAATCCGGCGTTGGTATCGTACTCTTGGGCTGTTTCCTTGGTCGGCGCTGGTCCTTGCTGCGTCAGCGGTTTCCCATTTCCATCCCTAACCCGGATGTACTTGGGTCATTTGATGCGCATCTTGCTAACCAGCTATCCTCTCTTCTTGCATAAAAGTGGGTCATGAGGCTTGTTAATGCGGCCATTGTTCTTGGCTTTTCTTGGCCGAGGTGTCTGGCGAGCCATTCGTCTCGAACGCTGTGTTTGAAAGCTGCTAAGTCTTCGGCGTCAGGATAGTCGACTATCTGGTTCTTTTTAGTAAGAAATCTGTTCCAGAGTTTCCGGGCTGAATCTCCGGGTTGTTGAGTTATATGACTTAAATCGTCTGCATCCGGAGGTCGGACATAAGTCCCTTGAAAATTTGCCCGAAAAGCATCCTCGAGCTCTTCTCAACTTCCAATGGTGTTTTCGGGAAGGCTTTTAAGCCAATGCCGGGCTGGCCCTTTGAGCTTGAGGGGTAAGTATTTTATGGCGTGGAGATCATCTCCTCTAGCCATGTGTATGTGGAGGATGTAATCCTCAATCCAGACTCCAGGGTCTGTTGTTCCGTCGTATGCCTCTATATTTACGGGCTTGAATCCTGCTGGAAAGTCATGATCCAGCACCTCATCGGTGAAACATAGGGGGTGTGCGGCACCCCTATATTTGGGTGTACCGTGATGTTCGGATACTTGACGCGTTGCATTGCTTACTAGAGCTTGCTTTCTTGGCCCGTAGATAGATCTAGCTGGGCCATCTTTTGATGTGAATCCTTCAGCGGATCGCATGCCGACTTGTGTGCGGCGCCCTTTGCCGCTCTATGTTGGCCATGGGGTTGTTCACCCGACCGGGTGGCTTCCTTATTTTTTGATTGCGGGGGCAATAATTTTCGCTTCGGGTAGCTCTTTGTACGGCGACTGTCGCCGTATTTGTCTGCGGTGTTGAGTACTTTGCTCCATCTGGTTCTGAGTGCATCTTCCGCTGTTTTGAGCTTCCGCTTACGCTTTTCAGGCTACAGCGATGGCGACGAGCCTTTTGTGGAGGTTCTTCTGCTCCGGTAGCTTGTCCGGCGTGAGGTCGTCCGGACTGTTATCTTTGCCGGGGACGGGTTGTTTATCCAAGTTGCCCTGTTCGGACATTTGCTCAATGGCATGTTCATCGTCCGCCGGTTCGCCCTGCTCTATGGCTGGGTCTCTATCGAGGTGGGGTTTGGAGCGGCGCTTACGCCGCCGTTTTGACTGCTTTTCGAGGGAACGATCCCTCGTTGCGTCCCTTTGTTCCTCGTCGTCGTTTCTTCTAGGTGTGTCCACCATGTATACATCCTGGGATGAGGTGGTTGCCCAGTGCCCTATAGGCGCTGGTTCCTGTTCGTCTCCTACATCGTCGTCCATACCGTCGATGTCTTCGGAGTCGAAGTCGAGCATGTCGGTTAAATCATCGACAATGGCTATGGAGTGGGTGGTGGGTGGGCTTTGAGTTTCTTCGTCGTCCGCATCCCAACCTTGCTGACCATAGTCCGGCGAGGCTCTCGATAAAGAGAGAGACTTTAGTGAATTCAGGATGTCGCGAAGGGCGAAGTCGAAAGATGTCATGACAATGAAACTCCATGACCGGCGCCCAATCGGATTCGATTGCCAGGGGCGCAGAAGGTTCAGAGTCCGGAGAGGAGTCCAGCACCTTGGAGTCGCGGGCTTCGCAAAGGACAAAGCTGGTGTTCGGCTCGATCGCCGTAGAGATTGCAGCCCCCGAGGCGGTGTCCAGCCACCCGTCCTTGATTGACGCAGTCGGCTCCGAGCTAAGGGTCGGAGCGGACACTGGCGCGCCTCTCCGTGGCAATCGCTCAGCGATGAGCTAGATCATGCCCATCGTGACAGTGCGGCGTGCTTGGCTGTGGCTCGAACCCGTCGAAGATCAAGTCTCCACGGACGTCAACCGTGTAGTTCGAACTTCCAAATTTGACCTGGGCCAGGGGCGTAGCTTTCGATCTGCTCCAGATGGCCAAGCGAGTTGGCCCGCAGTGCAAAGCCACCGAATACGAAGATCTATCCGGGGAGAAAAGTCTCACCCAGGAGCACATCATTGTGTGATGATCGGAGGAGCCATCAGGCCTAAAGATGACGTCTGGAGGAACTCTCAATGAAAGCACCAATGTCGGTGTCAAAACCGGCGGATCTCGGGTAGGGGGTCCCGAGCGTGCGTCTAGGCGGATGGTAACAGGAGACAAGGGACACGATGTTTTTACCCAGGTTTGGGCCCTATCGATGGAGGTAAAACCCTACTCCTGCTTGATTAATATTGATGATATGGGTAGTACAAGAGTAGATCTACCACGAGATCAGAGGCTAAACCCTAGAAGCTAGCCTATGGTATGATTGTTGTTCGTCCTACGGACTAAAACCCTCCGGTTTATATAGACATCGGAGAGGGCTAGGGTTACATAGAGTCGGTTACAATGGGAGGAGATCTACATATCCGTATCGCCAAGCTTGCCTTCCACGCCAAGGAAAGTCCCATCCGGACACGGGACGAAGTCTTCAATCTTGTATCTTCATAGTCCAGGAGTCCGGCCATCCGGACACCCCCTAATCCAGGACTCCCTCAATGTGCTTCAGCCACACGCAGAACAGGTGAAGGGGAAGGGAGTTCAGACATCATCTATCTCTGCTAATAGCCAGCACCCCGGAACTCCTTGTAGGTCGACACCAAGTAAAGCAAGTGGTTCATGGAGCCACAACATTCCTGCTGCCAATTCTGGTTCCGATTCAGCTGCTGCTTCTCGTGTACCTTCTACAGTTGATGTAGAAGAAGATGCAGAACCTGATGAGGCAGTGCCTACAAATGATGATGATGACGAGATGATGTTCCCTAAACTGGTCGATGTAGCCAGTCAGCAAGCAGTGGATGATGAATATACGGAGGAGCCCATCAGCCAAGATAGGTTTGATGACACTGACGATGAAGAGAAGGTGGAGAACATGGACAGCTTAATCGAGGATGAATACGATGGTGATGACATGCCAACAATTGAGTGGAACAGGGAAAAACCTGAGCTTAGTGTAGGTACCATTTTCCAATCAACGGTGGACTGTCGAATGCGATGACAACATGGTGCATTATATCTGAAAACACCTATAAGATTAAAAGGAGTGAGCCAGCAAGGTTCACAGTTTTTTGTCCATATCCTAGGTGTAGGTGGAAGTTGCATGCATCTCGTATGATAAAGAGCAAATATATCCAGGTAATCCAAGTTTAGTTAGTAATTTAGTTTCAGATCATTGAGTAAGGTTTCTTAACTGTTTTTTACCCTTTTATTTTGTTTCAGATAAAGAAAAACCCACACAAGCACACCTGTCCACCGAGGGGAGGGGGAAGGCCAAAACCAAGCTAATAAAAACTAGGTGGGTGGCAGATGCTATAATGGATTGGCTGAGAGAAGAGCCTGGACTTGGTCCAACATCACTCCATGGGAAGCTTTTTGAGAAGTACAAGATAGAAATTCCTTACATGTGAAATTTCAATGCTAGGGAAAAGGCTCTTGACAGAATTAATGGTCAATGGAATGACAGTTTTCAGCTGCTCTACACTTTCAAAGCTGAAGTGGAGATGGCAAGTCCAGGGAGTGTTGTAGAGATTGACAAGCATACAGCTCCATTCAAAATAAAAGGGAAGTCATTTGAGAAGGAGTGCTTCAGAAGGGCTTTTGTTTGTTTCAAGGCTTGCTGGCAGGGGTTTCTAGATGGTTGCAGGCCCTATTTGGCTGTAGATGCTACACATTTGACTGGAAGATGGAGAGGACAACTAATAGCAGCTTCTGCAGCTGATGGACACAACTGGCTATTCCCAGTTGCATTTGGTGTGGTGGAGGCAGAGTCTGAGGAAAGTTGGGTCTAGTTTCTGCAGCAGTTGCACAACATTATAGGCACACCCCCAGGTTTAGCTATACACACGGATGCTTGCAAGGGTTTAGAGAGTGCAGTGGAAATTGTATTCCCTGGAGTGGAGCACAGGGAATGTATGCGACACCTACTGTCGTGGATTTGTCACGGCAGATGTCCTTAGTGTCAGGACTTAGTCGCGAGGCCAACACATCTATGTGGTAGCTTGAGAGGGGTTGAGTGGGACGAGAGACGCGAGGCGGATCATCACACAAGACGAGGATTTAGACAGCTTCGGGCCCCGGGAAACATCATCCGGTAACAACCCTACATGCTGTTTGAGGCTAGATCTCATTATCATCATGAGAGAGTCGTCGGTAAGCCGGCTCTCCTCTAGTTGTGTCTAGCCCTTAGAGATTATTGCTTCCTCTTGCCCCTCTTTGGGGAGCCCTGCCCCTCCTTATATAAGTTAGAGGGGCGGGTTACTTGTGGAGTCCTAGTAGGACTAGGACTAGTCTATCTTCTCTTACAAGTTGATTACAAGTCCGGGTCTTGCTTCCACGTAAGGGAAATATTCGTCATCCCTTTCCTCTTAAACCGGCCCACCATAGCGTGATCCGGCCTTCCATAAACTGCCCGTTGGGCCACCGGGTCTTGTCGCTCCTCTGACCCGCCTGTCGGATTACCAATGAATCTTAAACCGCCAGGTCCAAGTGGGTCGCCGGTGAATCGCCAAACTCTAGCCGGGTCATACATCCGGCGGTTTATACCGCGGGGTATATCCCCGACATTAGCCCCCAGTTTAATTTGGATTCATCCATGTTAAACTGATCTGCAACATAAACACAAGAACAAATTTGTCGGGTTGTGCTCCGGTTTAAATATTTTTGGTAAACCGGCACTTGATCATCCTTAAATCCTTGTCATTTCTTCCTTCTAAAAAATCCGAGTCAATAGACCAGTTTCATAATCGATTTGCTTGCAGAAGATATTTTGTAAATAAAGAATCCATTTGAATTGGCCTTCAATGCTCTGACTTGACAAAAATATTAGTCTCTGAAATATTCAACTGATACTCAACCGGTTTGAAAATGTAGAGCTTGCCGGTTTATCATTTCCAAAATTGCCAGGTTTATAAAAACTGATGATTGCGGGTCATGATTGTTGCCAACGTCGGCTCATGATTGTTGCCAACGCCAATTTATGAATGTTGATGACGCTGGTTTACAGACACAGGGTCATAATGATTGGTGACGCCGGGTCAATCTGGTTTTGCTCAAAACAGAGAAATTGAAAATATTTCTTTGATAATAATATAATACCTGTAGCCCCCAAGTCTTGAGCAGAACAAAACCATGCACTTTGAAGAAATCCATGTTGTTCATCCCAGTCACTAGCAAAAACTGAATATTCCATATTATGTAGCCACCAAGTGTCGGGTTGTCATGCTTGCAGCAACCTGGGACTTGTAATTGCCTGATGCTCAAAAATTTCAACCAGTGTAGCCCCCAAGGGCCGGGTCATTATGCAATAATGAGCAGGGACTTTATAAATATGATCATGTAAATTTGAACAGCAATGTGTAGCCCCCAAGGGCCGGCTTAGTAAAATAATCTTGCTGGGACTTTTCATTGAAAATAATCATATGATGTAACCCTCACCATGGGGCTTGAATCCACGTCCACAAGGTTAAGAGCTTTGTGCTTTACCAACTAAGCAGTGGATCCTTCAATATAATGGATTAAGACTTGTGTACCTTGAATTGTTGACAGGAGCAATTGGTAGCCCCCAAGGGCCGGCTTATCATAATGTGATGAGTCGGGTCTTCAACAAGGCCAATAAAAAGTAATCTTGCATTAGCCCCCAAGTGCCATGGTGCATGCTGGCAGTGACATGGGACTTGCACATTTGATGTAATCTCAATTTGAATAATGTAGCCCCCAAGTGCGGGTCCTAAGCACTGCAGTGACTCGGGACTATTTCTTCCATTGTAAAATAAATCATATCCTTTGAAAAATAATAGCCATTGCGCTAAAAGCGACTTTGAAAATCTCAATCATACCGGTTATTAATAACCATAATAAAAATCCAGCCATGTTGGCTATTCAAGATAATATAATCCGGTATGAAAACCTTATTTATTCAATATCATAATGAAAATTCAGCCAAGTTTGGCTATTTGCATAATATCCAATGATTTATAAGCGCATGATTCCAATGGCGCAATCCAAATATATACTGGCGACTTATAGTCCAAAGCCAGGCCGGTTTAATAAACACCGTATAATTTCTCATCATATACTGGCGACTTATCGTCTTAAAGCCAGGCCGGTTTAATAATCACCGGATAATTTATCATCATACTGGCAAAAATATAGTTGAAAGACAGGCTGGTTTATTAAACACCGGTGATTTATAATCATGCTTTATTCAACCTGTTTCTAGATACAACAAGTTTAAAGCGTCCTGGCGGTTTACCGCCGGACGGGTCATAATGCCCAACATATAACCTGGGTTTATAACCAAGGCTGCACTTAAGAATAATCAAATATGAACTATATCATACCTGTGACATTGAATCACATCATTGGTTTACCAACTTTTTGTAGTAAGAGTGATAACCCCAATCTTGAGTAATGATAACTCCTTTCATACTGTGCCGGTTTATGATAAAGCCGTACCGGGTTGTGATAAACACCGGATTATCCATATATAACACTGGCGACTTGTAGTCGAAACCAGACCGGGCTGATAGTCTCCGGATTATAACTTGATCATGCACTGACAACTTGTAATTGACAGCTTAACCGGATTGATGAACACCGGTTTGACAACATCACAAATCTTAGCAAAAGAAAAAGAAATTTAGCAAAAGGCAAATAAAAATGTTGTAGTCGAGGCTTTTCACGGGCTGCCAGGCCCCAAATTTGATCAAGAGGTGTTGCTATGGTTCGGGTTCGACCAAGCCCCCAAATGATGTTGTGGCATTACGCCGATCAAAAGGCATTGCTATGGTTCGGGTTCGACCAAGCCCTCAAGTGATTCTGTTGCTTTACGCCGATCAAGAAGCATAGTCATGGTTCGAGTTCGACCATGCTCCCAAGTGATGTTGTGGCATTACGCCGATCAAGAGGTGTAGCTATGGTTCGGATACGACCAAGCCCCCAAGTGATTCTGTGGCTTTACGCCGATCAAGAGGCGTAGTCATGGTTCAGGTTCAACCATGCTCCCAAGTGATGATGTGGCATTACGCCGATCAAGAGGTGTAGCTATGGTTCGGATACGACCAAGCCCCCAAGTGATCAATGATATAATAAACCAATAAGGCATGATACCCATGTTTGAACCGCGCATCATGGCAGCAGCTCCTCTTTGGCACCCTTTAACTTTTTGCAAGAGATAAATCCTTCTTGAACCGGGATTTTGGACCGGATATTGAGAGCTTCAAAGCTTTGTGGGAGAACATATTTCCCTTAAACCGGATTGCAAACCGGATTCTACATTTTCAGCCGGAAATTTTCTGACAGCCTTTCAACTCGAACTTGCGAGAAGTTAATTCCTTTTTGAACCGGACATTTTTAAACCGGATTTGAGAGCTTCAGAGCTTTGTCGGAGACAGATTTCCCTTGAAACGGATTGTAAACCGGATATTTGAGAGCTTCAGTGAGACTGACTTCCCTTGAACCGGATTTTAAACCGGAATCCTTTCTGATGTCCCGAAACTTCTTCATTGAGCCGGGATTTTGTAACTGTCATATACTTTCTAAGCCGGAAATTTTCTGACGGCCTTTAAATTTTTATCAATATATCAGTAGCCTCCGGGACCGGGTTATCTTTTCCTCCATCGTCCTGGGGTTCTTTAAATTTGCTGAAACTGACAAGATTTGCTGAGTCATGTCATCGTAGCCCCCGAGTCTCAAAGGTGACTCGAGGAGTTGGCTTGAGACTCTCCATATTTGACCGTGATGTAAACTGGCATAACTTGTATATCATCGGTGTTGATAGCACGATGTGAATCCACAGAAGGTTGAAGTGACTGCGGCGGGTATAAACGATCCCGTATGAGCCGTGCCAGCAACTCGGCCAATGGTTCCTTCCAACTGACGATTTGAAATTAACCAAACTGTAGGGGTGGCGACTTGTGCGCCTGCCCATTGAGCCACCCAGTGCAGACGGAGGTTGATAGTATATGATAATTTGCCTCCATTTTGTTGAAAGAAAACTGGGCTACCCAAGCTATGACTTGCTCAGACAGCTCATGCAGACAGGTGCGGCCCGGTATGCTGATGTAGACCAGGCCGCGAGAGGCGGACGACAAAGACGACCTCAGCATCAGAGGCGGCTCAGATAGATGAACCGGCCGCGATGTTGTAAACCGGCGCGGACGGGCGAGTCAACCATGTCATTTTAATGTAGTGAACAATTGTCCTGCATCAAAAACATCGCAGGCCAGAGTAATTGTTTTTTGACAAAAGGAATATGTGCCAAAATTATATTTAGAAGGATATCACCTGATTCGCCCAGTCAACAGACGAGTCGCCTGTGGCATTGTAAAACAGCGTGGATGGGAGAGTCGGCCACGGGGTCAGACGGGTAAGTCGCCCATAGTGTTGCAAACCATCACGGACGAGCGAGCTGTCCTCCATGTTGCAAGCTGGCGCGGACACGTGAACCGGCCGTGAGGACGGACGGGCGAGTCGTTCGTGGCGCTGTAAGGTGGTGCGTACACATGAGTCAGTCGCAGGCGCGGTAAACCACGCAGCGGGCGAGTTAATCGCGGGCATGGTAAGCCACACGACCGGCGAGTTAATCGCGGGCGTGGTAAGCCACACAGCCGGCGAGTTAATCACGGGCGTCCCGACGAGTTGATGTAGATTTGAGCTGTACGGGCGGCGGCTTGCGCATACCCATTCCATCAGTAAGCGGGAGCGGACGCCGGTCCGTGATGATGCTGACGCACACTTCATCGGTACAACATGGTACCACTTTTGCTGTACATAAAAATATACAAACCAAAGTAATTGCTCTCTTTAATTAAAATATGTACTAAAAGTAGATAGAAACAGTAGCACCTGGTCTATTATCAGATGAACACAAATGCTGGTATTGAATAATGCTGGACAGCATCAGCACCCACGTGGCCCTTTTTTTAATACATCCCTTTGATTTCCATGCACTTTGGCACGACTAGCAGTTCCTCCCCATTCTTCTTTCCTCAAACCTGAATCCTAGACCCCGTAGAAAATTCTTCTGAATCCAAATCTGTGTTGGGGGCTGCCTCTTAATCCTTCCTATGCGTGTACAGTGTCTGTACTAGTTGATGATTTCTTCACATGCAGGAGCTAGGGAATTCATCAGACTTGGACCCTTGATCCCTGTGCGTATGCTAGGTTGACCCAGAGATTTCACGGGTTAAAACAGACCAGCTCGGGCGCGGGCCGAGGCCGCTTGAGACGCCTCGACAACTTTGCAGCAGAGCAAGAACGACTTGGAGCCAGGTAGTAGTGCAAGCGAGCGGAGGCTACAGTGATGTAGGCGACGATGGCGGCTCGTGAACAGGTCTCAACGGAGGCAGCGGCTCGGCAGGGCCGGCCTCAGCAGAGGTGCACCACACTGGTGACGAGCGGTTCGTGGGCAACAGTAGTCGCGGGTTGTTTGAGGCAGCGACAAGGGCCATCCAAGGCGGCCCCAAGGCGGGAGAAAAACGCAGTGATGGCGGCTCGACGTGTGCAGAAAACCCGACGAAGGTGAGGCAGCGGGGGTGGCTTAAGAGCAGTCGACGGCTTGAGGAGGCACCGGACCGGTGAACCACTGCGGGGGCCGTCGGCTTGGTAGAGACCGAAGCGACTCGGGGCGAGGTGCGGCAGAAACAAAATGGGAGGGTCACACGCCGCCGGTGAGCGGACGGTTTGAAGATGAAAACGGCGGCTTGGAGGCGAGGCCCAGCAGTGAAGATGCGCCGGCAAGGTACGGCCACAGCTGCGGCCGAGTCGGAGTCCTTGTTATTCTCCTGGTCGTAGTCGCTTTGACCAATTCAACTGCTCCTTTTTTTCTCACACGGGAGTAGATGAATACATCTCCTCTTGGCTTTTTTTTCTTGACTTGAGGTGTAAACAACGTAGTAATATATGTTGGCTTTGATCTTCTCATGGACTAGTATGATGCAGCCACGGAGATCTAGTAATAGCAGAAACGCAGACGGGATGCTAGGCCGCGACCGCCAGCGAGATCGTCGAGATGGAAGTGGATCATGGGTGGAGGACCGGCGGCAGCTGTGGCAGCGGCCAGCAGCGTGTGGCGGACGACGCTTAGGAAGCGAACAGCCAGCCAGATCAGCCCCTCACGGCGTGATCTACTTGCAAACGGGAAAACGCAGCGGTTGTGCGTCCGAATCTGGCAGCGCCTTGGTCTTGGTGACCTTACACGGCAGCGGGCGACTTCATTTGAATCAGGACGTAACAACTGTAATTGATGATTTTGATCCATACCGATGGAACCCTTCGCTCTTGGCTTCTCGCGGCGGTGCAGCGGAAAGTGATTTGGCCACAACGGATCGCCTGGTTGCGTGTGATGGTGTAGACAAACGCAATCCGATTCTTCTTTATCTGAAAATCATGAACTTCTCGAAACCCTGAGAAAGATCCCTTCAAGAACTCAACACCACGGTGCGCAGGCCCCACGGTGGGCGCCAACTGTCGTGGATTTGTCACGGCAGATGTCCTTAGTGTCAGGACTTAGTCGCGAGGCCAACGCATCTATGTGGTAGCTTGAGAGGGGTTGAGTGGGGCGAGAGACGCGAGGCGGATCATCACACAAGACGAGGATTTAGACAGCTTCGGGCCCCGGAAAACATCATCCGTAACAACCCTACATGCTGTTTGAGGCTAGATCTCATTATCATCACGAGAGGGTCATCGATAAGCCGGCTCTCCTCTAGTTGTGTCTAGCCCTTAGAGATTATTGCTTCCCCTTGCCCCTCTTTGGGGAGCCCTGCCCCTCCTTATATAAGTTAGAGGGGCGGGTTACATGTGGAGTCCTAGTAGGACTAGGACTAGTCTATCTTCTCTTACAAGTTGATTACAAGTCCGGATCTTGCTTCCTCGTAAAGGAAATATTCGTCATCCCTTTCCTCTTAAACCGGCCCACCATAGCGTGATCCGGCCTTCCATAAACTGCCCGTTGGGCCACCGGGTCTTGTCGCTCCTCTGACCCGCCTACCGGATTACCAATGAATCTTAAACCGCCAGGTCCAAGTGGGTCGTCGGTGAATCACCAAACTCTAGCCGGGGCATACATTCGGCGACTTATACCGCGGGGTATATCCCCGCACCTAGCGCATAATTTCAAAAAGAAGTTCAAAGGTAAAGTTTATGATGAGAACTTATGGACAGCATCATACACATGCAGCAAAAGGAAGCATGAACACCATTTGAGTGTGTTGTATGCTCAAAATCCTCTTGTGAAGGAGTACATGGATGCACATCATGGCAAGGTGTGGTCAAGAAGCTAATTCAACGAAATCTGCAAAGTAGATTATGTGACCAGTAACCTTGCAGAATGCTTCAATTCAAAGTTCAAGCCAGTGAAAGGGCTCTTGTTGTGGCAAGCATTTGACAAGATGAGGTAGATGATCATGATAAAGATGGCTCTTCGCAAAAGAATTGCAGAAACACAATATGTTGGTCATCAAATGCTCCCATCACTGATTAAGGAATTGCACTTGAAGGCAAGAGGACTGAAGATGAAATGTATTTGATCTGGTACATATGAGGGAGAGGTTACCTATACTGACACTAAAAATAGGGTATGGAGGTACCCTGTGAACCTAAGTACTAGAGAAAGTACTTGTAGGCAATGGTAGATCCGTGGGAAGCCATGCATACATGCCCTACATCTGATGACCATTATCGGGGGTGCAGATGGTGAAGTTGATCAATATTGCTCTGAGTATTTCTCTGTTGCCAAATTTATGGTTACTTATGCTGACAATGTGCCTGCACTCTTGGGGAAAGATCAATGGAACATAGTAGATCCAGGGTTCAAACTCCACGCTCCTGTCATTACTAGACCACCAGGAAGACCAAGGAACCAGAGGATTAGAGCAGGTGAGGAGGGTCGTCTACCAAAGAAGCGTGCTTGCAAAAAATGTGGAGTTCTGGGGCATATTGCTAGGCTTTGTACCAATGCAGTGGATGCATCATTTGGAGAGGAGGAAAGATGGACAACAGCCAATGCAGAGGTGAATGCAGCAGCAATGGAGACTGAAGATGCAGAGGAGAATGCAGCAGCAATGGAGGCTGACGATGCAGTGGAGAATGCAGTAGCAAATGAAGCATCTTGGTATGTGTTTGCATTTGTAGAATGCAGCTACCCTTTTGTTTGCATTTGTTCTCTTTTTGCCTATGGCTTATAATTTTATTTACCAGCTCTAGGGAGAAAAAGGCCAAGAGATGAAGAAGCTGAAGATTTTGAAACTATGGCCTTTGATGGTTTTGAAGCTATAAGAGAGGAAGAGGAAGGGGTAATTTTTCCAATTGTGCCTTTAAAGATTACTGAACCCATAGATGACCGTCAAATGGTCGTCAAGTGCTCGTGAGTGGAACTACTCCATCAAGACCTCCATGGTGAAAACCCCAAGTAAAGATCAAAAGGAACAAGAGTCCGAAAGAAAAGAGCATCTCAACTAGGGAAACCAGGAGCAAGACGGTGAAGCCATTTGCAAACACAAGGAGCAAGTCGAAAATTTGAATTAAGTTGTTGGGAAATGTTTGTGTTGTCAATTTGAGGGCGAGTCGATCGCTTAAAACTTGGTAGATTTGTATTAAGATGTTGGCATCTTAAAACTTGGTAGATTTGAGCTACTGTGAAAACTTATTAGTTGTAATAATGTTGCTTCTACTTTGGTTTCTTATTTGAGTCAGAATTCAAATTTCCATCAAAATTTGAATTTAAATCAATATTTGAATTCGGGCCAAAATTTGGATTTGAGCCAAAGTTGAAGTTGAACATTGGAGGTTCATTGCTCTGTGCGGTGTATTTGATCGAGCATTTGAAGTCCAATATTCGTAGGTGAACAGTCCGAATGAGAAATGTGCTAGAAACGAGCTCTAAAGCTAGGGTAAACAACCCTATTTGTAATCAAGTTTTTTTTGACCTTGTCTAAATGAGGCATATATATTTTTATTAACACTTGTTCCATATATATAGGGTAAAAACGAAATCTCACTATTTATTGATTAATATTCATATTACTACATTTGTTTTGAAAAAATATGCTTTTAATTCAAAATCGTCAAATAACACGTTTTAGATATGAAAATGAAAAAGTAAGTTCAGATCCTTCTTATTCACTCCAAAATGAAGCTATGGAGATTTTTCTGTTTTTTTTTGAATTTATTTTGGTTTTTTTCAAACCCTAAACCCTCTCTCCCTATTCTACGAACTCTGAACATGTTCATAGGTGATAGCTCATTTGTGTGAAGCCTTTTTCATGAAAATGACTTACACCAAGTTTATATTTTTTTTCTCATAACCTTGTCACATATGACGGCTGTGCGCAAGAATTACAACATTTTGATTTTTTTAAAAAAATTTAAAATCATTTGAACTTGATTTCGACACATCACTTCAAAAAATGATTTTTCAAAAAAAAAACGCCCCTATACCGAGTTTATATTTTTTTATGGTAACTAGGTCTCATAAACAGACGAACTATGTTTTTTTTTATTTTTTGCGATTTTTTCTAATTTAGTTATGGCCATTTGAAATCTGGTCAAACCCTAATAACCCCGTTGACTGGCTCATAACCCCGCAGAAATGCTCCAAACCCTAGCGTCGAACGTCCGTCGTTGGATCCTACCAAGCGCCAAACACCACCCGTCAGATGTGAGGCGGGCATGCAGCGATCCAGCGATCTTGGTTTTGCATCTGATTAGCTCTTGACCTTTGTCCTTCTCGGGTTTTTACGATCTGCCCCACTTTACATTTGAAATTGTATTTTTCGCACATGACCACCACATGTCAGTGTTATGAGTTGGTTCAGATATTCAAACTGCAAAATACAATGTGGCAAATCATCAATATAGCTTCCCCTTCTCCTCTTCTCCATCTGACAGACAAAGGCATCGAGCAGATCTCGAGCAGTTCCTCTGTTTCTTTCCCCATCTTCTCGTTCTTCTTCCTCTCGAGCAATTCCTCTGTTTCTTCCTCTCCGGCGATATGTCGACCTCCTCGTCAGCCCCCTGTTCCACGTGGCTGGTGTATGGTCCAATGCTAATGAATCGATGCACTGACTGCCCACAGACTGCGCCACTGAAGCGGTTGACTTCAAAGGAGGAGAAGAATGGGAACTTTGGGCGCGAGTTCGTCAAATGTGAGAGCAAGCCGGAGGGGCAGGTTAGATCTGAGTTTTCCTCGCATCCTTTATCTCTAATTTCTCAAAAAATCTGTCAGATTTGGGATTTAGGTTACATGATTTCATTTTCAGATCGTGAAGAAATGCCACCATTTCGAGTGGATGGATGATTACATCCAGAGGCTTCAAGGGTTGGGCTTGCTGGATTCAAGGGGGAATGCAATCCCCGAGTTCAATCTACCCCATGACAGTGCCGCTCCGGCAGTAGCAGCCCGTCTGGAATACCGACGGTGGTAGATGTCGAACTAAAGACGGAATTGAAGAAGATGAACAAGAACTTCAAGCAGCTGATTGAGTTGAAGAAGCAATCCAATATGATAGCTTTAGGAATACTTGCTCTAGGAATTTTTTACTTGATGGCCATCTCTCATTAGAGATGTGTGTCTACTGTTGCTGCCACTTTTTAGCAATCCAAGTCTGTTTATCTCAAATGCAACTCTGTTTAGTGCAACTGTCGATCTCTGAATGTATGCAGTTTACTGTTATGTTTCTACACTTTCAGTTTCGGCAGAAGACAACTACTAGTTCAGTGATAGGATTATTTTGTTAGCTAATAACCTTGAGTGTTGGATCATACCCTAGCTCGTCAGATGACAGTAAGCGGTACTTGAGCAGCACTGGGGATACACATCAAGTTCATCTCTTCTCTCTTGCACTTGCCAAACTATTGTCCTCGAGTTCGTCAGTTCTGCTAGAAAAAAATCCTAGTTCGTGGGCCCAAAGAGAATCAAGCTGCAATAGGCCCACAAAGGATAAATGAGGCCCAGAAACAAGCGATGTTTCTTTTTTTGTTTAGGAACGATTGCCCAATCTCTTCTATTTCATTGAGGATTTTTTTTGGCTTTCCTTTATGGGTCCCTTTATTTTTTTTGATTTGATTTCTGTTCACCGTATGTGCTTTTGTTTTGCTTGCTCACAACCTGGCTTAGTTTGGCGGTGAAGTAATTTTAGAATCAAAGTATTTGCAAACCGCAGTATTATTATGCCTAGCGAACCAATACTTCAGTATTGGAAAAAGAGGTCCAACCCTCTTTTTTTATATACTTCAAAAATAGTGTAGTTTTCTAGATATCAAAGTATATAGAACTACACTTTTGACTAAAGCCAAACATCTCAAAGTATTTGATACTTCAATATTTCTGGAAACCAAAGTATTCTTGGAATACCTAAAAAATACAGAGCTCCCAAACCAAAGCCGTGTACAATATGTTCTTATTTTTTAGAAGGCATCTATAAACACATCATTTTCAGTTAGTTTGGTTAATTTTGCCCACGTCAATTAGCCGTGTCTAAACTTGGGACAAACAAAATACAAACATAACAAAGCATTAATATAACACACATAACTTAACTTAGATAGGGTTGCTAGGGCAACACAAGTTCTTACATATAACACGACACCGATAGATAATTAACCTTACATAGATAGGGTAGCTAGCTCGGGCAACACACACACACACCAAACTCACACTACATAGTAGATAGGGTAGCTACGGCAACACCGCCATGTCTTCACCGTCATCTTCACCTTAACCGCCGGCTTCACTGTCTTCTTCGTCGCCGGCTTCATTACTGCTCCTCCTCATGGCCGTTCTCGCCGAGGTAGTACGGGAGGCTATGCATGCGGTTGTGAGCGGGGAAGACGCTCTCGAAGTCGGTGAAGATGTTATAGGTGGTGAATGCGATGAACTCGCACCCACACCAATACACCTTGCCGAGCAGGTAGTAGGCATCGAACGTGTTGGTGAAGTGGGCGACGAGCCCTACCACTGGAGCGTTGGCGTGGAGACGCTGCTCCACGAGGTTGAACATGGGCGGCCAGCCCGCCGGGAGGTGGTTTTGACTAAAGCCAATTCATCAATGTAATGTAGGCATGTATTCTAAATATAGTCATACGTGCTTATGGAAAAGAACTTGCATGACATCTTTTGTCCTACCCTCCCGTGGCAGCGGGGTCCTATTGGAAACTAAGGCATATTAAGGCCTCCTTTTAATAGAGAACCGGAACAAAGCATTAGCACATAGTGAATACATGAACTCCTAAAACTATGGTCATCACCGGGAGTGGTCCCGATTATTGTCACTTCGGGTTGCGGATCATAACACATAGTAGGTGACTATAGACTTGCAAGATACGATCAAGAACTCACATATATTCATGAAAACATAATAGGTTCAGATCTGAAATCATGGCACATCGGGCCCTAGTGAGAAGCATTAAGCATAGCAAAGTCATAGCAACATCAATCTCAGAACATAGTGGATACTAGGGATCAAACTCTAACAAAACTAACTCGATTACATGATAAATCTCATCCAACCCATCACCGTCCAGCAAGCCTACGATGGAATTACTCACGCACGGCGGTGAGCATCATGAAATTGGTGATGGAGGATGGTTGATGATGACGGCGGCGACGAATCCCCCTCTCCGGAGCCCCGAACGGACTCCAGATCAGCCCGTAAGCCAATATATAGAGTTGGAGTTGGCGTCGTATCGTAAGACGCAATGATTTCTTCTCTCTGATTTTTTTCTCCCCGAAAGCCAATATATAGAGTTGGAGTTGGCGTCGGAAGGTGTCCAGGGGGCCCACGAGGTAGGGGGCGCGCCCAGGAGGGGGGGGGGGCGCCCCCCCACCCTCGTCGACAAGGTGTGGGGCCCCTGGTCTTCATCTTTGGCGAGAATTTTTATTTTATTTTTTATAAGACATCCCGTGGAGTTTTCAGGTCATTCCGAGAACTTTTGTTTTCTACACATAAAACAACATCATGGCAATTCTGCTGAAAACAGCGTCAGTCCGGGTTAGTTCCATTCAAATCATACAAGTTAGAGTCCAAAACAAGGGCAAAAGTGTTTGGAAATGTAGATACGACGGAGACGTATCAACTCCCCCAAGCTTAAACCCTTGCTTGTCCTCAAGCAATTCAGTTGACAAACTGGAAGAGAAAAAGAAAAACTTTTACAAACTCTGTTTGCTCTTGTTGTTGTACCTATGTTAAGCCAGCGTTCAGGTTTTCAGCAAAGGTCATAACTAACCACATTTGTAATAACTCCTAGGTCTCATGAGTACTCATATCAATGGCATAATCAACTAGCGAGTTATAATAATAAATCTCGGATGACAACACTTTCTCAAAACAATCATAATATGATATAATAAGATGGTATCTCGCTAGCCCGTTCTGAGACCGCAAAACATAAATGCAGAGCACCTTCAAAGATCAAGGACTGACTAGACATTGTAATTCATGGTAAAAGAGATCCAATCATAATTATACCCGATATAAATTAACAGTAATGAATGCAAATGACAATTTGTGCTCTCCAGCTAGTGCTTTTGATAAGAGGGTGATGACTCAACATAAAAGTAAATAGATAGGCCCTTCAGTAGAGGGAAGCGAGGATTTGTAGAGGTGCGAGCTCAGTTTTGAAATAGAGATAAATTATATTTTGAGTGGCATACTTTCATTGTCAACATAACAACTAAGAGATGACGATATCTTCCATGCTAATCAAATTATAGGTGGTTCCCAAACAGAATGGTAAAGTTTATACTCCCCCTCCTCCACAAGCATCAATCCATGGCTTGCTCAAACAACGAAAGTGCCTCCAAAATTCAACGGGTCCTGTGGGGAGTTTTGTTTGCAATTATTTTGATTTAGTTTGCATAAAGCATGGGACTGGGCATCCCGGTGACCAACCATTTTCTCGTGAGTGAGGAGCGGAGTCCACTCCTCTTGAGAATAACCCGCCTAACACGGAAGATAAGGGAAGCCCTAGTTGATATTTGAGCTATTCGAGCATGCAAAACAGAATGTTTATTTGAAGGTGTAGAGTTTGGCACATACAAATTTACTTGGAACGGCAGGTAGATTCCGCATATAGGAAGGTATGGTGGACTCACATGGAATAACTTTGGGGTTTAAGGGATTGGATGCACAAGCAGTATTCCCGCTTAGTACAAGTGAAGGCTAACAAAAGAATGGGAAGCGACCAACTAGAGAGCGACAATAGTCATGAACATGCATTAAAATTAATAAACATTGGATGCAAGCATGAGTAGGATATAATCCACCATGAACATAAATATCGTGAAGGCTATGTTGATTTCTTTCAACTACATGCGTGAACATGTGCCAAGTCAAGTCACTTAAATCATTCAAAGGAGGATACCACCCCATCATACCACATCATAACCATTTTAATAGCATGTTGGCACGCAAGGTAAACCACTATAACTCATAGCTAATCAAGCATGGCACGAGCAACCATGATCTCTAATTGTCATTGCAAAGCATGTTTATTCATAATAAGCTGAATCAAGAATGATGAACTCATCATATTTACAAAAACAAAAGAGGTCGAGTTCATACCAGCTTTTCCCATCTCAGTCAGTCCATCATATATCATCATAATTGCCTTTCATTTGCATGACCGAACGGTGTGAATAATAATAAGAGTGCACGTGCATTGGAATAAAATTTGGAATCATGCGAGCATTCAATAAACAGGAGAAGACAAGGCAATATGGGCTCTTGGTTAAATCAACAATGATGCATATAAGAGCCACTTCAACAATTTAATCATGGTCTTCTCCTCGACCCCCAAAGAAAAGAAAAGAAATAAAAACTATTTACACGGGAAAGCTCCCAACAAGCAAAAGAAGAACGGGAAATATTTTTGGGTTTTCTTTTTAATTACTACAGCAAAGAAATAAACTACCACTAATTTTTTTGTTTTTATTAAGGTTTATTAAACACACAAGAAGAAAGCAGGAAAAAGAAAATAAACTAGCATGGATATTACAATGAAAGAGTATGAGCACCGACATCTAGCAATGAGTGTGTGTGAACATAAATGTAATGTCGGTGAGAATACGTACTCCCCAAGCTTAGGCTTTTGGCCTAAGTTGGTCTATTGCCGAGGATAGCTGGCGAGATACCCGTAGGTGTATGGGGTCATCTGCGACGAAGAATAGTTGGGATCATCTGTGATGAAGAGGACCACTGGCGCCTTTGGTAACAGCGCCTTCGGATCCCAAGAATAAACAGACTGTCGTGGAGGCTCATCTTGTGGTTCCGGTTCTGGGCCTGGTGCAGGATTCCGATAGGCTTGAACGACCGCCCACGGAACGAGGTGAGGACCTGCAGACAAGTTAAACAAAGAAGGAGCAGGCAAAGTAATAGTCTCAGGGTGATGTTTATCATAGTACAATTTATATTTGAGCTCCCCTTCACGACTCTTAACAATAAAATCATGTGCTAGCATACTCTTATAATCTAAATAAGCCCTGGGCAACGATGTTTCTTCTTTCTCCAAATGCCTAATAGGTATGTCAAAATATTCAGCTAGGCGTGAGGCATAAATGCCTCCAAAGATGGGGCCCTTAGTACGGTTCAAACTTAACCTTCTAGCAACAATTCCACCCATACTAACAGAGTTATTGCGGTATAAACCATGGAACAAAATAATAATATCAGGAACACTAAGGTTTCCACAGTTTCCGCGACCAATCAAGCAACGACTAGCAAATAAGGCAAAGTAGCGTAAAACAGGGAAAATGTATGCTAGTAATCCTTGCATCGAAACCTTCCTGGTTTCCCCACAGTGATAGTGTTAATAAAAGCTTCCACTTCATTACGGTGTGGTTCATCCAAGGTACCCTCAAAGGGTATTTTGCAAACCTCGCAAAATTCAGCTAATGGCATCTTCTTAACAACATCATATAAATGAAACTCTACTGATGGAGGTGATTCCTTAGGGAAAAAGTAGAAGTTTTGCACAAAAGTATTTGTGAGTAAGATATACTGATGATGTTGGTCGCGGAGGAAGTTGGTGAGGCCAGCATTCTTAGTCAATAAATGAAAATCCTCATAAATTCCGGCTCTCCTCAAGAAGTCATCGGAAGGCCATTCACACGGCCGGACCTCCATGATCGAGGCAAATTATATTTGGGCTTACGTGCTTCTTCCTTTTGTTTTTCCTTCGAGCTTGGTGGGCGAGCCCCTCAAAAGTCTCTTCATTATTTTCTGAAATAATCTGAAATTTTTAGTAACTTCAAACAAAAGTGAACCAACTTCAATAAAATTGATAGCAACTACTCCTACAAGTGCCTAGAGCCTATATCAAGCATTAGAAGTACTTGGAACCATATAAATTTGACATGCAAGCTCAAGAACATGGTCACCTATGCAGCACAAATTTGCAAAGAATAAAGCAGTAGAACAAAAACTAATTGGACCAATGGAGGAGTCACATACCAAGGAACAATCTCCCCAAGCAGTTTTGCGAGAGGTGCTTTGTGCAAGGAGATCGAAAATCACAACAGAAGTGGTTGGAACTCGTGCTTGAGTTGGTTTTTAGGGTTTGTGTGAGGCAGAGGAAGAAGATGGGTGCAGGGATAAGTGGAGGAGGGCCACCGTGGGCCCACGAGGCAGGGGGCGCGTCCAGGGGGGTAGGGTGCACCCTCCACCCTCGTGGCCAGGTGGCAGCTCCCCCCGCGGTAATTTTTGCACTAAAAATTCTTAAATATTCCCGAAAAAATCCTATTAAATTGGCATGGCATTCTGAGGACTTTTATTTTCAGGGTATTTTTATATTGCACAGATAAATCAGGAAACAGACAGAAAAATACTATTTTACTTTATTTCTACTAAATAACAAAAAATATAAAGAGGGTACAGAAGGTTGTGCTTCTAGTTTCATCCATCTCATGCTCATCAAAAGGAATCCACTAACAAGGTTGATCAAGTCTTGTTAACAAACTCATTCCGATTAACATGGAACCCGAGAAGTTTCGAATAACACTATGTTACCTCAACGGGGATATGGACATCCCCAATAATAAGTATATCATATTTCTTCTTGACAGTAGGGAGAGGAAATTCGAAACCTCCAAATATAATCGATGGAATTTTTCCAATAGAGTTGATACTATGAACTTGAGGTTGTTTCCTCGGAAAGTGTACCGTGTGCTCATTACCATTAACATGAAAAGTGACATTGCCTTTGTTGCAATCAATAACAGCCCCTGCAGTATTAAGGAAAGGTCTTCCAAGAATAATAGACATACTATCATCCTCAGGATATATCAAGAATAACAAAGTCCGTTAAGATAGTAACGTTTACAACCACAACAGGCACATCCTCACAAATACCGACAGGTATAGCAGTTGATTTATCAGCCATTTGCAAAGATATTTCAGTAGGTGTCAACTTATTCAAGTCAAGTCTACGATATAAAGAGAGGGGCATAACACTAACACCGGCTCCAAGATCACATAAAGCAGTTTTACCGTAATTTCTCTTAATGGAGCATGGTATAGTAGGCACTCCTGGATCTCCAAGTTTCTTTGGTATTCCACCCTTAAAAGTATAATTAGCAAGCATGGTGGAAATTTCAGCTTCCGGTATCTTTCTTTTATTTGTAACAATATCTTTCATATATTTAGCATAAGGATTCATTTTGAGCATATCAGTCAATCGCATACGCAAAAATATGGGTCTAATCATTTCAGCAAAGCGCTCAATATCCTCATCATCCTTTTCCTTGGATGGTTTGGGAGGAAAAGGCATTGGTTTCTGAACCCAAGGTTTTCTTTCTTTACCATGTTTCCTACCAACAAAGTCTCCTTTATCATAACGTTGATTTTGATTGTGGGTTATCAAGATTAACAACAGGTTCAACTTCTACATCATTATCATTACTAGGTTGAGCATCATCATGAACATCATCATTAAAATTTTCACTAGGTTCATGTTCATTACCAGATTGTGTTTCAGCATCAGACATAGAGATATCATTTGGATTTTCAGGTGGTTCGACAATAGGTTCACTAGAAGTTTGCAAAGTCCTATCATTTTTCTTTTCTTCCTTTTAGAAGAACTAGGTACATCAATATTATTTCTCTGAGAATCTTGCTCGATTCTCTTAGGGTGGCCTTCAGGATACAAAGGTTCCTGAGTCATTCTACCAGTTCTAGTGGCCACTCTAACAACATAATCATTTTTCTTACTATTCATTTCATCAAGCACTTCTTTTTGGGCTTTAAGTACTTGTTCTACTTGAGTGGTAACCATAGAAGCATGTTTCCTAACAAGTTTAAGTTCACCTCTAATATTAGCCATATAATCACCCAAGTGTTTAATCATATAAGCATCTTGTTTTAATTGTCTACCAAAATAAGGATTAAAGTCATCTTGCTTAAACATAAAGTTATCGAACTCATCCAAGCACTGACTAGCAATTTTGGTAGGAGGGACTTCAGCTTTATCATATCTATAGAGAGAATTTACCTTTACTACCTGTGTCGGGATATCGGGACCAGGGAGGTTCTTGATGAATAAAGAATTGGGATCATATACTTCGTCAACAAAGTGTAAATTAAGACCATGTATTTCTTCAATAGGAGGTAAATTCTTAACATCTTCAGCTTTAATACCTTTTTATTTCATAGATTTCTTTGCCTCTTGCATATCTTCAGGACTGAGAAATAGAACACCTCTCTTCTTCGGAGTTGGTTTAGGGATAGGCTCAGCAATTGGAGCAGGAGCTGGCTCACGAGGTGCCCAATTATTTTCATTTGTCAACATATTATTCAATAGAATTTCAGCTTCATCTAGTGTTCTTTCCCTGAAAAGAGAACCAGCACAACTATCCAGGTAATCTCTGGAAGCATCGGTTAGTCCATTATAAAAGTTATCAAGTATTTCAGGTTTCTTAAGAGGATGATTAGGCAAAGCATTAAGTAACTTGAGAAGCCTCCCCCAAGCTTGTGGGAGACTCTCTTCTTTAATTTGCAGAAGTTGTATATTTCCCTCAAAGCAGCTTGTTTCTTATGAGCAGGGAAATATTTAGCGGAGAAGTAATAAATCATATCACAGGGACTACGCACACAACCAGGATCAAGAGAATTAAACCATATCTTAGCATCACCCTTTAATGAGAACGGAAATATTTTGAGTATATAAAAGTAGCGCGATCTCTCATCATTAGTAAACAGGGCGGCTATATCATTTAACTTAGTAAGATGCGCCACAACAGTTTCAGATTCATAGCCATAAAAAGGATCAGATTTGACCAAAGTAATTATATCTGGATCAACAGAAAATTCATAATCCTTATGAGGAACACAGATAGGTGAAGTAGCAAAAGCAGGGTCAGGTTTCATTCTGTCTCTAAGAGATTCTTTGTTCCAGTTAACTAATAACCTTTTGAGCTCATATCTATCCTTGCAAGCAAAAATAGCTGCAGAAGATTCCATATCGAAAAGATAACCCTCAGGAATAGCAGGCATATCTTCATCATCACTTTCATCAACATATTCAGTTTCAATAGTTTCTTTCTCTCTAGACCTAGAAATTTGTTCATCAAGAAATTCACCAAGGGGCACAGTAGTATCATGCATAGCAGAAGTGGCATCATCAATAACATGCGACATATCGGAACGAATAGCAGAAGCAGGTTTAGGTGTCGCTAGCTTACTCATAACAGAAGGTGAATCAAGTGCAGAGCTAGATGGCAGTTCCTTACCTCCCCTCGTAGTTGAGGGATAAATTTTTGTCTTAGCGTCTTTCAAGTTCTTCATAGTGAACATCAGATATAAATCCCAAGTAACTCAAAGAATAGAGCTATGCTCCCCGGCAACTGTGCCAGAAAAAGGTCTTGATAACCCACAAGTATAGGGGATCGCAACCGTTTTCGAGGGTAGAGTACTCAACCCAAATTTATTGATTCGACACAAGGGGAGCCAAACAATACTCTCAAGTATTAGCAGCTGAGTTGTCAATTCAACCACACCTGGAAACTTAGTATCTGCAGCAAAGTGTTCAGTAGCAAAGTAATATAATAGTGGTGGTAACGGTAACAAAAGTAAAGACAACAAAAGTAATGTTTTTGGTATTTTGTAGTGATTGTAACTGTAGCAGCAGGAAAGTAAATAAGCGAAGACCAGTATATGGAAAGCTCGTAGGCACCGGATCAATGATGGATAATTATGCCGGATGCGGTTCGTCATGTAACAGTCATAACATAGGGTGACACAGAAATAGCTCCAATTCATCAATGTAATGTAGGCATGTATTCCGAATATAGTCATACGTGCTTATGGAAAAGAACTTGCATGACATCTTTTGTCCTACCCTCCCGTGGCAGCGGGTCCTATTGGAAACTAAGGGATATTAAGGCCTCCTTTTAATAGAGAACCGGAACAAAGCATTAGCACATCTTGAATACATGAACTCCTCAAACTATGGTCATCATCTGGGAGTGGTCCCGATTATTGTCACTTGGGTTGCGGATCATAACACATAGTAGGTGACTATAGACTTGCAAGATAGGATCAAGAACTCACATATATTCATGAAAACATAATAGGTTCAGATCTGAAATCATGGCACTCGGGCCCTAGTGACAAGCATTAAGCATAGAAAAGTCATAGCAACATCAATCTCAGAACATAGTGGATACTAGGGATCTAACCCTAACAAAACTAACTCGATTACATGATAAATCTCATCCAACCCATCACTGTCCAGCAAGCCTACGATGGAATTACTCAGGCACGGCGGTGAGCATCATTAAATTGGTGATGGAGGATGGTTGATGATGACGACGGCGACGAATCCCCCTCTCTGGAGCCCCGAACGGACTCCAGATCAGCCCTCCCGAGAGAGATTAGGGCTTGGTGGCGGCTTCGTATCATAAAACGCGATGATTTCTTCTCTTTGATTTTTTTCTCCCCGAAAGCCAATATATAGAGTTGGAGTTGGCATTGGAAGCTGTCTAGGGGGCCCCCGAGGTAGGGGCGCGCCAGAGGGAGGCGCCCCACCCTCGTGGATGATAGTGTGGGCCCCTGGTCTTCATCTTTGGCGGGGATTTTTATTATTTTTATAAGACATCCCGTGGAGTTTCAGGTCATTCCGAGAACTTTTGTTTTATGCACATAAAACAACATCATGGCAATTCTGCTGAAAACAGCGTCAGTCCAGGTTAGTTCCATTCAAATCATACAAGTTAGAGTCCAAAACAAGGGCAAAAGTGTTTGGAAAAGTAGATACGACGGAGACGTATCAAACCACACCTGGATAACTTAATATCTGCAGCAAAGTATTTAGTAGCAAAGTAATATGATAGTAGTGGTAACGGTAACAAAAGAGTAATGAAAGCAAAAGTAATATTTTGGTGTTTTGTAAGGTTTGTAACCGTAGCATCGATAAAGTAAAGAAGCGAAAACCAGTATATGGAAAGCTCGTAGGCGTTGGATCGGTGATGGATAATTATGCCGGATGCGGTTCATCATGTAACAGTCATAACATAGGGTGACACAGAACTAGCTCCAATTCATCAATGTAATGTAGGCATGTATTCGAATATAGTCATACGTGCTTATAGAAAAGAACTTGCATGACATCTTTTGTCCTACCCTCCCGTGGCAGCGGGTCCTAATGGAAACTAAGGGATATTAAGGCCTCCTTTTAATAGAGTGCGGAACAAAGCATTAGCACATAGTGAATACATGAACTCCTCAAACTATGGTCATCACCGGGAGTGGTCCCGACTATTGTCACTTCGGGGTTGCCGGATCATAACACATAGTAGGTGACTATAGACTTGCAAGATAGGATCAAGAACTCACATATATTCATGAAAACATAATAGGTTCAGATCTGAAATCATGGCACTCGGGCCCTAGTGACAAGCATTAAGCATAGCAAAGTCATAACAACATCAATCTTAGAACATAATGGATACTAGGGATCAAACCCTAACAAAACTAACTCGATTACATGATAGATCTCATCCAACCCATCACCGTCCAGCAAGCCTACGATGGAATTACTCACGCACGGCGGTGAGCATCATGAAATTGGTGATGGAGGATGGTTGATGATGATGACGGCGACGAATCCCCCTCTCCGGAGCCCCGAACGGACTCCAGATCAGCCCTCCAGAGAGGTTTTAGGGCTTGGCAGCGACTCTATACCGTAAAACGCGATGATTTCTTCTCCTTGATTTTTTTCTCCCCGAAAGCAAATATATAGAGTCAGAGTTGGCGTCGGAGGAGCTCCAGGGAGCCCACGAGGTAGGGGGGCGCCCCCCACCCTCGTGGACAGGGTGTGGGGCCCCTGGTCTTCGTCTTTGGCAAGGATTTTTTATTATTTTTAACTAGATGTTCCGTGGAGTTTCAGGTCATTCCAAGAACTTTTGTTTTCTGCACATAAAACAACATCATGGCCATTCTGTTGAAAACAGCGTCAGTCCGGGTTAGTTCCATTCAAATCATACAGGTTAGAGTCCAAAACAAGGGCAAACGTGTTTGGAAAAGTAGATACGACGCAGACGTATCAAACCACACCTGGATAACTTAATATCTGCAGCAAAGTATTTAGTAGCAATGTAATATGATAGTAGTGGTAACGGTAACAAAAGAGTAATGAAAGCAAAAGTAATATTTTTGGTGTTTTGTAGTGATTGTAACCGTAGCAACGAGAAAGTAAATAAGCGAAAACCAGTATATGGAAAGCTCGTAGGCGTTGGATCGGTGATGGATAATTATGCCGGATGCGGTTCATCATGTAACAGTCATAACATAGGGTGACACAGAACTAGCTCCAATTCATCAATGTAATGTAGGCATGTATTCGAATATAGTCATACGTGCTTATAGAAAAGAACTTGCATGACATCTTTTGTCCTACCCTCCCGTGGCAGCGGGGTCCTAATGGAAACTAAGGGATATTAAGGCCTCCTTTTAATAGAGTACCGGAACAAAGCATTAGCACATAGTGAATACATGAACTCCTCAAACTATGGTCATCACCGAGAGTGGTCCCGACTATTGTCACTTCGGTGTTGCCGGATCATAACACATAGTAGGTGACTATAGACTTGCAAGATAGGATCAATAACTCACATATATTCATGAAAACATAATAGGTTTAGATCTGAAATCATGGCACTCGGGCCCTAGTGACAAGCATTAAGCATAGCAAAGTCATAGCAACATCAATCTTAGAACATAATGGATACTAGGGAGCAAACCCTAACAAAACTAACTCGATTACATGATAGATCTCATCCAACCCATCACCGTCCAGCAAGCCTACGATGGAATTACTCACACACGGTGGTGAGCATCATGAAATTGGTGATGGAGGATGGTTGATGATGATGACGGCGACGAATCCCCCTCTCCGGAGCCCCAAACGGACTCCAGATCAGCCCTCCCGAGAGGTTTTAGGGCTTGGCGGCGGCTTCGTATCGTCAAACACGATGATTTCTTCTCCTTGATTTTTTTCTCCCCGAAAGCTAATATATAGAGTCGGAGTTGGCGTCGGAGGAGCTCCAGGGGGCCCACGAGGTAGGGGGCGCGCCACAGGGGCGCCCCACCCTCGTGGACAGGGTGTTGGGCCCCTGGTCTTCGTCTTTGGCAAGGATTTTTTATTATTTTTAACTAGATGTTCCGTGGAGTTTCAGGTCATTCCGTGAACTTTTGTTTTCTGCACATAAAACAACATCATGGCCATTTATTCTGCTGAAAACAGCGTCAGTCTGGGTTAGTTCCATTCAAATCATGCAAGTTAGAGTCCAAAACAAGGGCAAAAGTGTTTGGAAAAGTAGATACGACGGAGACGTATCAAACGCCCACACGCGGAGCGATGCCTCGACGACGATGTTGGCGGGGTACCGCCGTTCTGGCACGGTGGGCGGCTCGAGGAACGTCGGCCCGTTGTACTGCATCTTTCTCGCTTTGCTGAGTGTTTGCTTTGGCTTTTGGGGGAAGAAGAGAAGGGGGAGGCGCAGATGGATCTGTAGAAGAAGAGGCAATGAAGGGCGATTTAAATAGCCGGGGGAGACGAAGAGGGTACACGCGGAAACGGCGTAGATCATGACTCAGTGTGTGCGTGAACAGATGCGATCATCAATGTGTGAATGTGAATCGATGCGAGCGTGCTCTGCGTGCACGTCTGCCTGCCTCCCCCTTCTGCGTGCTCTGTGTGAATCGATGCCACAACTGAATCGACCGGCAGCCGTGCGGCGTGAACCGATGCCTGGACATATGGACGCGAGCGTGCAACCTTCCCCTTCTGCCACCGGCGCGTAGGCCTGCGACGCGTGAAACAACGCTGCAGAGCGACTGAATCCACCGGCAACTGTGCGATACGGATCGATGCGTGCGTGTCGGCATGCATGCATGCGATTAGGTCTAGGTCACTAGATGCGTGCGTGGCAGTGTTCACATGCGTACCAGGCTGCATCGATGCCAAAGTCGGGCATGCATAGCAGGCTGCATCCATCGATAGCAGGCTTTTTTAATTTATTACCAACAAACTAACGGTCCCGTCGTATGAACACAAACACGGCCCAACCAGCGAAGCTACAGCCACAGTCAACAGAGTCCAACGTGGCCCCACAAGTCAGAGTTAACGGCCAAGACGACAAACGTCTGCTATGAACATTTGTGAGAGTTTTAGCTAAGGGAGTGGGGAAAAGTGAGCAAAAGTTTGGAGCGTGGGGAAAACTGAGCACAACTAAGGAATTGGGGGCACAGATGGAATAATCCCTATTTTTTGCGGGAAATAGCAAACCTTATAGCCCACACTATTGTATGAGTGCATATAGATGATGGCTATAGATGACATGGCAGTTCCTTTTAGCCATCGGCTGGCTATATTATTAACCATGCTCTAATGCGTTTTTCAAAACCGCCTTTGACTATTGAAAAGATTAATAGTACATGAGATGTATAATGTGAAAATTATATCATTGGAAGCTCCTTTCACATACGAATTTGACCGTATGCTTTGTGTAAGTTGCATGTCATATATTCTAACATTTGGTCAAAGTTAGCCTCGAAAAATGCATTAGGCCCTGTAGATGGAAGGAGGGAGTAGTAGTGGAAGTGGATCCTCTGCCGTAGGTATCCATGCCTTACCCTCCCTTTCGTTCACTTATTGGTGGACCCCATGCTTGCTAGGCCCCGCATATCAGTTACTCAATGGATTCGGCCACGTCAGGGGATCCTCATCCGTAGTATACTCCCTCTGTTTTTATTTACTCCGTATAAAACGGAGGGAGTGGTATTATAAGTGACGTGGGTGGGGGATGGGGAGGGACGTCGGTTTGCTCTCAACTACGGTCCCACAAGCGAGCGAAAACGCAAGACGAAGCGCGTTCCATTCGGTGAATGACGTGGAGGGTCCAGCGTGCCGGGGTGCAACGCGAACGCGACAAGAGCGATGTACAGTCAAAACCGATTGACCTTTGCTGCTCGGCCGGAACCACTATTCACACGAGAACCTTCGCTGCTCGGCCTACGCCAGCCACTGCCCCAAAACCACACCTCCACTCCAGCCCATTCCCCCACCTTTCGATCCCCTAACCCGCATCAAGCGTCCCCTAGTTCGCCGGAAAGCCATGGTGCCCCGCAAGATCACGTACTACAAGATGCTGACACTGGAGCACCGCGCAGAAATCGCGGCGGTGGTCGGTGCCACAGACCTCCGTTCCCAAGCTCGCTTTGCGGCGGGCCAATCCCCGAGTTCTCTGGAGCCAAGCTACGAGGAGGAGGAAGCTGATCCAATGTTCATGGCGGAGGTCGTGGCGCAGAAGGCCCCCGATGGGTATGAGACGATGGACGTCGACTTCGTGTCGGCGTCCGGGTCCCCCATGGTGCAGGCGGACCACCGGTTCAAGCTGGCGATACTAAAGGAGGACCGGGAGGTAGATGCTCAACTCGACGCGGAGCACGCGCATGCCGCTGCCATCGAGGCTCTCCTGCAGGCGGAACTGGATGTTGTGGATGTGAACCGGGCGGCGGAGGCTCAACTCGACGCGGAGCGCGCGGATGCCACTGCCATCGAGGCCCTCCTACAGGCGGAACCGGACGTCCTGGACTTGAACCGGGCAGCGGAGGCTCAACTCGACGCGGAGCGCGCGGATGCCGCTGCCATCGAGGCCCTCATGCAGGTGGAACCGGACGTCCTGGACTTGAACCGGGCGGCAGAGGCTCAACTCGACGCGGAGCGCGCGGATGCCGCTGCC
Organism: Aegilops bicornis; assembly: GCA_021605145.1. NCBI lineage: Eukaryota > Viridiplantae > Streptophyta > Magnoliopsida > Poales > Poaceae > Aegilops > Aegilops bicornis. The sequence goes on from CM038669.1 coordinate 285,269,960, forward strand.
ATCAAGGCCCTCCCGCAGGAGGAACCAGACGTCCTCGACTTGAACCGGGCGGTGCTCTCATCCGTGCAGAGCGCCCGCACGCTCCGCGTGAATGAGTAGCTGGAGGCCGAGGACAACCACGGTGCGGAGACACACGTCTGCAGCTACGGCTGGTTCGCACCGGCAGCCAAAGACGACGAGGCCGTCTCGTTCCGCGAGCAGTGATAGTTTTTCTTTATGTTGTTGTTTTTAGGGATCTTTTGCTGTGTAAAAACATATATTGTTATGCAAGTCGCCTGACTTTCATCATTTGGGTCAGTCTACCATTTCAGGCGGTTGGATGAATATCCTACGTCTCCTAACCCTTCTTCCTCAACTTTTCTTCTTCCCCAACATACTACCGCACGGTCCGTACGGACCCACCCCAACATGCAGTTGGATAAACATAATGTATGAACAAAAAATATCTATCAGCGGTAGCACGTGTCAGTGAGGGTGTGTTCCCTTGGTTGGGTTTGCGGCGTGCATGAGCGACTGTGTGAGGGTGCGGTGCGACCGCGGTGTGCAGGAGCGACCGTGTGAGGGTGCGGTACGACCACGACAGCCGTGCGCAAGTGTAACTCCTTTTCATTTTGAAAACTTTAGGCAAGCTTGGCAAAAATGTGTGGCGAAGTATGGCAATGCAAGGCCTAGACCCAAACAGGATAAGTACGTACATACTAGGAGTACTAGTGTTAAAAAAGAAAGGCGGGGTTTTCCTTGGCGGGATTAATCGATACAAATTCTCGTTTGACGTGTCAATTAATGCGTATTTTTTCTCCAAAGCCCAAAGAGCTAACATCTCACTCCGCATCGCTTGATTAATGCAGCGACATGCAAACAAACCTTCTCACTTCCGCATGCATGCAAGGGTATATTAATGTCCTTGGTTGCTAGTACGAGACAAACCCCATCAATTTTGCCTCGATTAGTGTTAGTGGCCTTTTGCAAATTGTAATTTTGATATACTGGCCTCGTGTACAAAAAAATGGAGGTAGTAACTATTTGACTTCCTTCCCCATTGCGGTGACGTCGACGATATCTCGAACGTTGTGGTTTGGTGAAGTGTGTTCGACGGAGAACACCATTGAGGGAGACCACGGTAAGTCGTTCGCAAGTGCCGCCTGCAAGCCGAGACAACCGCCTTATTTACATCCAGGAAGTCCGTTGAACCAAAGGACGCGTAAATGTACTAGTACTACTAGTACACAATAGCGTCGTCCGTCCAGCTTAGTGCGGTGAGGTGGTTTCTCGAAGAAGACGATGGAGAAGCGGAGTCAGCGAAGAGTGAAATGATGGTTGCTTCGTCCGTGATTTGTGATTTGATGCCTCACTGCTTTGTGATAGAAGGGACAGGGGAGTAGACTCTATGCTCTATACTGTACATGCGTCCAAGCACTAGAGAAAGAGGAGAGACGTTGCATTTTTCTATTCCTTCAATCAATCAATCAGGGAGCTTCGGTTCCATCTTTTTGGCTTTGGCAGCACCGTCCACAATGGTTCCCATCGATGACAAAAGCTATTTTCACATTTGGCTACCCATTGAGGATGCCCTTAACCATACCACTTGGTTTGATCCTGTGTGCTATCTATACAAATCTCAATTATATTGATCTAAAAAATTATAGAATCAAGATTACTAAAAAGGAGGTGATTTTGCCACGCAGATGGCGGCAGCGAGGGGGGGGGGGTTCTTATTTTTAGAGGACGTTGGCCTGGCGGTTTGCTAACATGCGGTCCCACGTGTCAGTGCTTTACCAAGATGATCCGCGTCCCACATGAGGCAGAACAACGGCATAAGCAACACGTCGTTAACTTGAAGAAGATGAGGGGAAGCGGATTCAGAAACAAATGAAATGATGGTTGCTTCGTCCCTCCAACTTCTTTTTTTACTAGAATTATTATTACTCGTCCCTCCAACTTAACTGCGGGAAAGGTGCAGCTTTGTGATTTGACGCCTCATTGCTCATTACTACGCCGGCGCCATGACTAGGGTGCTTCACCCCTGCTGCTCTGCACTGTATTTCGGTATGGCACGTGGACCCGGTAGCTTGATGTCCCACATGTCGGCCAAAGGGACTAGAACATTTATGAAAGCGAGTGCCCCACTCTTACGTCGGAGGAGTACACGACACGGCGGCGCAGTGAACTATCAATTGTACTGTATAGTACTATAGTTTTGCTGTTTCGCACGATCAATCGATACAAACCCGATTAAACAGGAAAGGGCGGGATTTTCCCACGCGGTAGATGATACTGGCCATACATTTCAAAGGCAATTTTAATGTATGCAAACTGAATAATTAAGTAACAATATGATATCTAGTAAAACTAAAAACACATATGATTTATTGTGTCAGAGTGTATAGTAGTGCTGTATTGCATAGTTGTTAGATGTAACATGTGAGAACGTGTAGAGATGTAGTTTTGGAGGGCCTACAGAGAGAAAGCATAATACGGTCACCGAACTTCAGAATAGGCTCATTATGGTCACTATATACGTTTTGCCGTGATTATACGGTCACTTGCTCACCATTCAGCATCGGATTGCACTCTATTGACCGGCTAAATAGTCTGCGTGGCACCATGTTGACTAGTTAAATTGACCATGTTCCTTGTGGGTCCCACCTGCCAGTTCGCATAGGAAAAAGGTCAGATAAACACAAATTTACGCAGGCACGACAAGATTCCAACCCATGCGTGGGAATCACCTGGTTGTGTATGTGTCTGCCAGGGCCTGATGTGTGCGCATGCACGTGTAGGTTGAGCATGTAGCGACCGGACCCGAATGGATCAAGTCTCTGTGCTCAGGTGTCATCCCTGGATCAGTAATGCTGACACCACACAATACTTCGAAGGATTTATAGCAGAGTAGCAATCACACACTTATTACAACGTTGTCCACAAGGGAACTTATTACAATAATATGGCTTGAGGCCATCTAATAATAACAGCGGAAGGCTTGGAAGACAAGTGAGTCCATCAACTCCATCAGCATCACTGAGTATAGAACCACGACCTAACACTTTACTCGTCGTCTGAAAAGTGCAGAACGTGAAAGTTGCAGCAAAAACGGGTCACACATGGAATATGCTGGCATGTAACACATAGAGAGCAAATGAAGGAATAAGCCTATACTACATGCATATATGGCTGGTGGTAAAGCTCTCTGATTCTGATTGTGCATAAAGCTAATTTTTCCCTACAACAAAGGAATAATTTTGTTTTAACTATCATGGTGGTTGTTAAACATTGAGAATGGTTGATGACATCCTCAATCCCAATTAAAAGGTACTCATCAAAACCCAATAACATTTATTAGAAGTAACATGTTGAGATTCACATGATATTTAAGTACTAGATACTCAAAACGTCCATAACCGGGGACACGGCTAATCATGATTAGTTTATACACTCTGCAGAGGTTTGCGCACTTTTCCCCACAAGACTCGATCGCCTCCGTTTGGTTCTCGCACTGCATGGTGTTTGAGAGACGGATAATCGAGACACAGTCTTTCAGAAGCACTAGCACCTTACATGTGGGTAGACCGTACCAACCTACATCCCTACATCAGCTAGCCTACCCGTAAGAGTTCGCACAACTTACTCAACTATGCGAGCCCATATTGGCTTGTGGCTGCTACGGAAGTTTCTATTTTAAATAATCTCATGATCCCTTAGAGCCTGGGTGGCGGTCCGAAGAAATACTGAGCAAGTCTGATAGAAACCAGTGCCTCAATCCACCCAGATGTGTGTTTAGGTTGCCACCTTAAATAAACCATTAATTAACAATCTCACATCCGTCATGGATATTCACTCACCCAATCCACGTCTACTAGCATAGCATGGCATAATAAGCAAACGTAGAAGTAACTCCCAAGGTTTCATAAGTAAACAGGTAATAGGTACTACCTCAATCTACTTCCCATCCCACAATTTAAGTTGATCCTAAACATGCAAGTGTTTGAGGAATAGGGCTAATGCATAAAACTGGGTAGTAGAAAAGGTATGATCAAGTGTTACTTGCCTTGCTGATGATCCGCGAGACCTAAAGATTCGAAGTAACAAGCTGCGCACTCCGGGTGATCTAACGCAGACAAACAACAAGCATACAATAAGTACTCATCTAATGCACAGGGAAAATCTCGAATAAAAGATCTAACCAGAGAGTTCAACTTAAGAACCACAGTTGCAAAAGAATCAAATCAAAATAAGCAACGAAAGTCGAAAGTCGAAAGAGAACGACTCAGTTTTAGCAATTTGAAACTAGGTCAAAATTTTACAGTAGCAAAACTTTGTTTAAGTAGATTAGTCGGAACGGCGGTTTTGAAACGAAACTCCAGGCGCTTGAATCACCTGATTCCGATAAACGAGCGAGAAAATAAACAGATTTGAAAATTGGATCTGAAATCGAATTCGGAAAATAACGGATTAAATCCGATTAAAAAAACGACGAACAGTTAAAACGACGGACGTTCGTTAACAGAAACTAACCGACGAACACGTTCATTTAAAACGAACGGATCGGTGAACGTTCACTAGTTAATAAAACCGAAAAAAATAACCAATCTAGGGTTTTAAAAAAAACTGATTAACGGAAAAAAACCGGATCGGTTTTTAAAGCAAAAACCGGATCGGGGCGGGTCGGCGGGTCGGCGGGTCGGATGAGGGCGGCGAGGGCAGCGTCGGCGGCAGGCGGCGGCGACTTCGGGTTGAAGCGGCGGCGGGGTGAGGAGGAGAGAGGGGGCTCCGGTTATAAAGGGGGCTCGGTGCCTTGGGGAAGGGGCAACGGGCGAGGCGGGCCGAGCCGGACTCGATCGGCGGTGGCGGCGGGACTCCTCCATGGGCGCGAGGGGAGGGGGAGCTGGTCGGTGGTGGGCCCTTGGCCCAAAGCGGCGCTGCTTTTTAAACAAAACTAAACGAAATAAAAATAAAACCTTACGGACTCCATTTTTATTAATATTAATTTTCCCCGTCTCCTATAAATGAGTCGAACAATATTAACTTTAAAACGGGGCAAATATGCATATTTTTAAAATACTCATTTTTTTTCCTAAAGCAAATAAACTTTCAAAAACCAAAATAGATTTATTTATTAAATCTTCATTTTTCCTAAATGTTGGGAAAGTCATATTATTCCCTCTCTTAATTTTTTTATTGGAAAAATATTTGAAGATAATTAAATAAATCCAAATGATCCTATTTTCAAAATTTGAGTAAACCCAAATATGAAAATAATGAAATCTCCAACTCTCTCCGAGGGTCCTTGAGTTGCGTGAAATTTTCTAGGATCGAAAAAATGCGAGAAAATATGATATGCATGATGACCTAATGTATAACATTCAAATTGAAAATTTGGGATGTTACAAACCTACCCTTAAGATGAATCTAGCCCTCGAGATTCGGGTTGGCTAGAAAATAGGTGAGGTGGTCCTTGAGCAAAACTTCCTCTCTTTCCTGGTGGCTTCATCTTGAGTGTGGTGGCTCCTTGAACTTTGCAAAACTTGATAACCTTGCTGCGAGTAACTCTGCTGGTATAGTCAAGAATCTTAACTGGTTTTTCCTCATATGTTAAGTCATCCTTCAACTGAATTGCTTCCAATGGCACTGTGTCTCTTAACGGTATCTCTGCTATCTCGGGGTGACATTTCTTTAGCTGAGAAACATGGAATACATCATGAACTCCTGACAGTCCTTCTGGCAATTCCAGCTTATAAGCAACTTCTCCCATGCGTTGCAAAATCTTATACGGTCCAACGAAACGGGGTGCTAATTTTCCTTTAACTCCAAAACGCTTAACTCCTCGAAGCGGGGATACTCTAAGATATATTACATCTCCGACTTCATACTCAATCGCTGCGCTTTGAATCTGCATAGCTCTTACATGCGGACTGGGCTACCTTGAGCCTATCCCGAATCAATTTAACCTTCGCCGAGACTCCTTAATCAAATCTGGTCCAAACAAGCGGCGATCTCGGTTTAGGTCCCATGACAACGGTGTCCTGCATCTCCTTCCATCTGAGCCTCAAAAGGTGCCATCTTCAAGCTGGTTTGGTAGCTGTTGTTATAAGAAAATTCTGCATACTGCAAATTTTCATCCCAACTAGATCCATAATCTAGTGCACAAGCTCTCGACATATCCTCCAAAATCTGATTCACTCTCTCGGTCATCCATCGATTCTGTGGGTGGAAAGCTATCTTGAATTCGATCTGGTTCCCAATGTCTCGTGCAAGCTGGTTCCAAAATTTTGAGGTAAATTGGGTTCCTCTATACGTCTGATGCTCCTCGGAACTCCGTGTAAACACACAATTCTGGTCATGTATATCTTTGCCAACTTAGCACTGCTATAGGTAGTCTTGATTTGGAATGAAATGAGCTACCTTCAAGCGGTCGACTATAACCCAAATCGAGTCATATCCTGAGCAGTCTTTGGTAAACCTGTGATGAAATCCATGCCTAGTTTATCCCACTTCCATTCGGGTATCGGCAATGGTTGTAACAATCCTGTGGCTTCGATGTTACGCCTTTACTCTCGACATACATCGCCATAAACTGCTACATACTCCGCAATATCTTTCTTCATTCCGGTCCACCGTAAAGTATTCTTCAAATCCAAATACATCTTGGTATTTCTGGGTGAATCGAATAGGGTGAATCATGGGCTTCTTGCAAAATCAACTTCACGATCTCCGGGTTATTTGGCACATAAACACGGTCCTCAAACCATAGGGTATCGTGCTCATCCTCACGAAATCCTTTAGCTTTTCCTTTGCTCATTTTCTCCCTTATAGAGGCAACTTCCTTATCCGCCTTTTGGGCTTCTCCGATTTTGTCCATTAGTGTTGTTGAATCTCCAATGCTGCTACATAGCCTCTCGGAACTATTTCCAAACATAGCTCTCGAAGGTCCTCGGCTAACTCATTTGGTATCCCTCCCATCATTAGGGTATTGGCGTGGCTCTTACGGCTCAATGCGTAAATGCCTTTCGACATTAGCCTTTCCGGGTGATAATGCAATCTCATATCATAATCCTTGATAAGTTCTAACCATCTCCTCTCTCGAGATTTAATTCCTTCTGTGTGAAAATGTATTTCAAACTCTTATGATCCGTATATACTTCACAATGATTTCCAATGAGAAAATGTCTCCATGTCTTCAAGGCATGCACAACGGATGCCAACTCCAAATCATGTGTGGCATAATTTAACTCGTGAGGCTTAAGTTGTCGTGAAGCATACGAAACAACTCTTCCTTCCTGCATAAGCACTGCTCCAAGTCCTCGATGTGAAGCGTCGCAATACACCTCATAATCCTTGGTTTGATCTGGCAATATTAAAACTGGTGAGGTAACCAATCTTTTCTTCAACTCCTGAAAACTTGCCTCACAGTCCTCAGTCCATATGAATTTGTTATCATTCTTCAACAATTACATCATAGGCTTTGCAATCCTTGAGAAATTCTCAATGAATCTTCGGTAGTATCCTGCGAGTCCAAGGAAACTCGAATCTCTCCAACTGTCGTTGGTGCTTCCCATTTGGTTCTGGTTTCAACCTTTGTGGGGTCAACTGCTATTCCTTCTCCGGATATAACATGTCCAAGAAATCCAACTTCCTTTAGCCAAAACTCACATTTGCTGAACTTGGCATATAACTGATGTTCCCTCAGTTTCTCCAAAACCAATCGCAAATGTTCCTTATGTTCTTCTTCATTCTTCGAGAAAATCAAAATATCATCAATGAACACCACGACGAACTTATCCAAAAACTCCATAAACACTTTGTTCATCAGGTTCATGAAATAGGCTGGTGCGTTAGTCAGTCCAAATGACATAACGGTATACTCATACTGATCCATATCTCGTGGTAAATGCTTTGTCTTAGGTATGTCCTGCTCCCTAATCTTCAATCGATGGTACCACGATCGTAAGTCGATCTTGGAAAACACTTTAGCTCCTTGCAAGCGATCAAGCAGATCATTTATCATTGGTAGTGGGTACTTGTTCTTGATTGTTACTTCATTCAATCCACGATAATCAACAACCATTCTCAAAGATCCATCCTTCTTCTCCACTAACAGTACGGGTGATCCCCAAGGTGAAGAACTTGGGCGGATAAAACCTTTATCCAATAGTTCCTTAATCTGCTTCTTGATTTCCGCCAAATCACATGCGAGCATCACATGCAGTCGCTTCGATATCGGGCCTGTTCCTGGCAACAGCTCAATCAAAAACTCAATGTCTCTATCCGGTGGCATTCCTGGCAACTCTTCCGGAAATACATCAGGAAAATCCTTCACCACTGGTACTTCTTCCTGCACCACTCCTGATAAGCAATTTACTTGCACTCTCCTCGGCTCGTGCCGTGATACATACTTGATCCTTCTTCCTTACGGAGTGGTGAGCAAAATTGATCTAGTGGAGCAATCAATGTTCCTCCATACTTTGATAACCAATCCATACCTAATATCACATCCAATCCTTGGGATTCGAACTATTAGGTGCGATGGGAAAACATAGTGTCCAATCCTCAATGGCGATCGATCACACCATTTACTAGCCATGTATTCTGCTCCGGGTGAGGTTACTAGCATGGGTGACCTAAGGGCTTGGGTCGGTAATTTGTACTTATCCACAAATCCCTTGATATGTATGAATGCGATGCACCAGTATCGAAAAGAACAACTGCAGTAAATGACTTAACCAAAACTTACCGATTCTTTGCATCGGGCTGATCTTCAACCTCCTCCACATCAATGTGATTCACATCCCCTGTTGAAAGGGTTTGGCTTCTTTCGAGCTTCCATTGCCATTTCCGTTCGCCTATACGGACGATCATTTGCATAATGCCCGGTCTTGCGGCACTTAAAGCAAGTGATGTGACTCAGTCTACCTTGGATGGTGTTGATGGGTTGGTGCGGTTCATCCATTGCTTCCTCCATTCCCGTTCCCATTCTTAGGGCCATTATGGTTATGTGAATTACCTCCTCCATGGGTATCTTTGGCCTGAATTCCTGATTTAGGGTATAACGAGGCTTCTGCTGGGCTCGAGTTATACTTTCCCTGTCCATACTTCCTCTTGCGGTTCTCAATTTCTTCTGCTGCTTTCCTTCAATCATGAGAGCTCGTTCTACCAACTCCTGGTAGTTATTGAAACTTGCTACCATCAACGGCATCTGAACTCATCATTCAGTCCTTCCGAAACTTCTCACCTTAGCGGCGTCAGAGCAACGTCATCCGGGGCATAACGTGCTAACTTACTAAAATCATCTACGTCTTGTGCCAACAGTCCTTCCTCCTTGGCATAAGTTGCGAAACTCACGCTTCTTCATGGCCATAGCTCCTGCTGAAACATGGGCGGTCGAAAAGCTTCTTGGCCGATCCCATGTGGCGGTGTCTACCGGCTAAGTGGCTGTAAAATTTTCCCACCAAGCTGCTGCGGGCCCTTCAAGCTGGTGTGCTGCAAACTTCACTCTTTCTCCATCTGTGCATCCTGCAGTGGTCAACTCCCTTCCTATCTTGCGGAGCCAATCATCTGCTACAATCGGCTCGGTGCTACTGGAATACACCGGCGGATTCAGTCTAAGGAAACGAGTCAAGTGATCCGCAGGTGGTGGTGGGTGGTTGTTGTTGTTGTTGCCCTGGTTCTGCACCAACGTTTGAATCAAGGTGTTCTGCTGCTGAATCAATTGGGTGATCTCTGGCGGGAAAACAAACCCGGGGTCGCGTCTCGGAGGCATCTGAGGGGTTTAGAAAAGGCGAGAAATTAAGAATAGAATGAGGTCTAAGGGGAATCACTACCCAAATGCACATGAGCAAATGCGCACAAAATCACTTCATTCAATCAAACAAAAGGGTTTACAACGATCTATCTATCGCAAAAGTGCGTTTACTATAATGTTTACATGGAGGTAATACTACTAATATGTGGGGGACTTCTACTAGTTTGAACCGGTGGAAGACTCCATGATGTCTGCTCCAGCTTCGTCTTTAAAGTCGGGTTCACTTGGATCCGAATCGGTGTCGTCGATGTTGATGTAGTCGCTTGGACAACCGACATACTGGTCTTCATTCCTGAGCGCCAACTTCTTCTTGAGTTCTTCGATCTCGTACTTAAGATCGTTATTGTGTCTTGCTAGAGCTACGATCTCGTCCATGTAGTCCTTGCGTGTAGTCTTTAGTTCTTATTCAAGTTCGATGACCCTTCCCTTTGCATTCTGCAACTCCAACATATCATTGCACATCTGGTTCTCCTGGCGTCGAATGTGCTGGTTTAACTCCTGGATGAAAGCTGCAATGGATCTATCCTTCTTGGTGCTGACTATGTTCCATTGTTCATCTCGGCGTCCGCAAATCTGGTAGATAGTGTCTTTGAGGTCTTCTTGATAAACTTCTCCAATGAGTCCCATGGTGATATGAGCTGCCATGCTCTTTCCCAGACTCCAAGTTGGTGCTTGAAAACACTATCTATAGGTTTGGTGATTGGTGAAAGTCCTTCCCGAACGTGAGCTTGAATCTTCGGTAGCTCCTCTTGAGGCAGAGTGGCGTTGAAAGTCCGGTGAAGCTTGGTAATCCAATGTTCGGTACTTGGTGACTTCCTTGGTGAAATCCAAAGGTGTGCCTTCATCCGGTTGGGCGTACTTGATCTTGGCGTCCTTCATCCTAAATGAGTAGAAAAGATGAGGAGTTAGAAAATGGGAAGAGAGTAGTGATCTATGGCTTTAACTTAGTGGTCGTGGTCCTACGGTCGGCGTGTGCTCGATACCATCTCATGGCGACCGGACCCGAATGGATCAAGTCTTCGTGCTCGGTGTCATCCCTGGATCGATAATCCGACACCACACAAGATGCCGAAGGATTTATAGCAGAGTAGCAATCACACACTTATTACAACGTTGTCCACAAGGGAACTTATTACAATAATATGGCTTGAGGCCATCTAATAATAACAACGGAAGGCTTGGAAGACAAGTGAGTCCATCAACTCTATCGGCATCACTGAGTATAGAACCACGACCTAACACTTTACTCGTCGTCTGAAAAGTCTGCAACATGAAAGTTGCAGCCCGAAAACGGGTCAGCACATGGAATATGCTGGCATGTAACACATAGAGAGCAAATGAAGGAATAAGCCTATACTACATGCATATATGGCTGGTGGTAAAGCTCTCTGATTCTGATTTTGCATAAAGCTAATTTTTCCCTACAACAAAGGAATAATTTTGTTTTAACGATCATGGTGGTTGTTAAACATTGAGAATGGTTGACAGCATCCTCAATCCCAATTAAAAGGTACTCATCAAAACCCAATAACATTTATTAGAAGTAACATGTTGAGATTCACATGATATTTAAGTACTAGATACTCAAAACGTCCATAACCGGGGACACGGCTAATCATGATTAGTTTATACACTCTGCAGAGGTTTAGCACTTTTCCCCACAAGACTCGATCGCCTCCGTTTGGTTCTCGCACTACATGGTGTTTGAGAGACGGATAATCGAGACACAGTCTTTCAGAAGCACTAGCACCTTACATGTGGGTAGACCGTACCAACCTACATCCCCTACATCAGCTAGCCTACCCGTAAGAGTTCGCACAACTTACTCAACTATGCCAGAGCCCATATTGGCTTGTGGCTGCACACGAGAGTTTCTAGTTTAAATAATCTCATGATCCCTTAGAGCACGGGTGGCGGTCCGAAGAAATCTGAGCAAGTCCTCGATAGAAACCGGTGCCTCAATCCACCCAGATGTGTGTTTAGGTTCCCACCTTAGATAAACCATTAATTAACAATCTCACATCTGTCATGGATATTCACTCACCCAATCCACGTCTACTAGCATAGCATGGCATAATAAGCAAACGTAGAAGTAACTCCCAAGGTTTCATAAGTAAGCAATGTAATAGGTACTACCTCAATCTACTTCCCATCCCACAATTTAAGTTGATCCTAAACATGCAAGTGTTTGAGGAATAGGGCTAATGCATAAAACTAGGTAGTAGAAAAGGTATGATCAAGTGTTACTTGCCTTGCCGATGATCCGCGAGACCTAAAGATTCGAAGTAACAAGCTGCGCACTCCGGGTGATCTAACGCAGACAAACAACAAGCATACAATAAGTACTCATCTAATGCACAGGGAAAATCTCGAATAAAAGATCTAACCAGAGAGTTCAACTTAAGAACCCTGGTTGCAAAAGAATCAAATCAAAATAAGCAACGAAAGTCGAAAGTCGAAAGAGAACGACTCAGTTTTAGCAATTTGAAACTAGGTCAAAATTTTACAGTAGCAAAACTTTGTTTAAGTAGATTAGTCGGAACAGCGGTTTCGAAAGCGAAACTCAGCGCTTGAATCACCTGATTCGATAAACGAGCGAGAAAATAAACAGATTTGAAAATTGGATCTGAAATCGAATTGAGAAAATAACGGATTAAATCCGATTAAAAAGCGACAAGCAGTTAAAACGACGGACGTTCGTTAACGAAACTAAGCAGCGAACACGTTCATTTAAAAGCGAGCGGATCGGTGAACGCGTTCACTAGTTAATAAAACCGAAAAAATTAACCAATCTAGGGTTTTTAAAAACTGATTAACGGAAAAAAACCGGATCGGTTTTAAAGCAAAACCGGATCGGGTGGTGGCGGCGGCTACCTCGGCTAATCGCCGGGCGGCTCCGGGGGCGGCGTGGCAGGTCGGCGGGTCAAGGGTCGGATGAGGGCGGCGAGGCGGCTGACGGGCAAAGCGGCGACGGCCTGTTGAGGGCGGCGGCGGCTGGGTGAGGAGGAGAGAGGGGGCTCGGTTATAAAGGGGCTCGGTGCCTTGGGGAAGGGGCAACGGCGGCGAGGCGGGCCGAGCCGACTCGATCGGCGGGCGCGGCAAGGACTCCTCCATGGGCGCGAGGGGACGGGGAGCCGGGTCAGCGGTGGGCTGGGCCCTTGGCCCAGGCGGGGCGGCGCGTTTTTTTTAAACAAAACTAAACGAAATAAAAATAAAACCAAACGGACTCCAAATTTAATAAAATTAATTTTCCCCGACTCCTAAAAATGAGTCGAACAAAATGAACTTTAAAACGGGGCAAATATGCATATTTTTAAAATACTCATTTTTTTCCTAAAGCAAATAAACTTTCAAAAACCAAAATAGATTTATTTATTAAATCTTCATTTTTCCTAAATGTTGGGAAAGTCATATTATTCCCTCTCTTAATTTTTTTATTGGAAAAATATTTGAAGATAATTAAATAAATCCAAATGATCCTATTTTCAAAATTTGAGTAAACCCAAATATGAAAATAATGAAATCTCCAACTCTCTCCGAGGGTCCTTGAGTTGCGTGAAATTTTCTAGGATCGGAAAAATGCGAGAAAATATGATATGCATGATGACCTAATGTATAACATTCCAAATTGAAAATTTGGGATGTTACAGAGCATTTTAGCGTGAGAGTGTGTGTTGGTCGTGTGGTGTGTGCATGCATGCGTGCGTGTGTGCGTGTGAGTGTTGCGTGCGTGCGTGACTGCATGTGTACGTGTGAGTGTTGTGTGCGTGCGTGGCTGCATGTGTTCGTGTGAGTGTTGCGTGCATGCAGTTCGTGTGCATGCGTGCGTGTGTGTATAATCACCACACCAGCTCCTGTGTGTTAAAACAGACGGCTCAGCATACCAATACAAGGCCACCTTGTCCGATGTGCCCGCGGTCATGACTGTGAACCACCGTCCAATATTTTCTTGTCGTTTGTTTTCATTCTTACTAGCAAGATGCCCGTGCGTTGCACGTAACATCAAGATGCGTTTGTATGACTAGTTTATCTTGTGAGAGAAAAGGATGAACGAGGGAAGGCCTTATTTGCAAATGTGGAGTGTGTGTGGGTACCTTTTTGCAAAATTGCCATAGTTTCCTTCCTATCCGTCAGATATAAATCGGACGGCCTATATTGCAGGATGGCAGGCACACCATCATCACCAACTCTGTTTTTTATAAGAGTGTAGTTATTATAAGAGTGTAGATTTAGATGTAGAATAGATACAAGCCGACAGGTGGGCTCAATGGTAGTGAGATAATGTGATGCAACACTAGAGGTGCCACGTGGAGTGTTTAACTGGTCAACTAGTCATGTCTTGAGCAAATACAGATCTGTACGGGAGCCCCTGACTCTATAATAACCATACAACATAAATGGTGACCATAATGAGTGGATTCTAAAGTCCAATGTACGTATTGTGCTTTCGCTTCAAATACAATGATCGTCACTGTATATATCGCGAGAGAAAGATGAAACATGCGTGAATGTGCTGGGGGCTTACTTTTAGAGGACCTGGAGATAGTTTGTGTGCGTACGTGAAAGGGGCGTAGAGGAGGTGTATGCGATGGAGAGCGATATGCTCTTGGTTTCTCTTTATTATGACTAACTTTATATATAGTATAAAAATATAAAAATTCACAGTGCATAATAAATATCATTGTGGGCACCATGCAATGCAAATACACGCTCATACTCCTCCATATAACTTTGTAATGTTGTATATATTTAGAAATTATAAAAAAAAATGGCCACACTTTATTCAAAAGGAATGTTGTATGCGAAATAAATGTGAAGAGAGGGCTTTTTAGATCAATGGGGTACATGATGTAACATGTATGAATGTGTAGTTGATGTATGTGGCAGGGCCTATAGAGGTATGTGGGTGTATTAAGTATTCGAGAGAGGCATGGATAAAGGGGCCGGCGGGGGGAGGGGGGCGTGGGAGAGATAGCATGAGAAATGAGAGAGGTCTAGAGAGACAGAGACGAATATGATGTCATGGCGAGAGATTCCCTTGAGTGTGTATATGCAAGGGGGGAGGGGACAGAGGCACAAGGAGATATTTTTTTGTGTGGTGTATGTGTTGGTATGTGTGGGTGTGAGAAGATAACGAGACCTTGGGGCAGAGGGTGTGTCACCGCGTGAGGTCCGGTGGGTCGAGGTGAGGCCCTTGGTTCGGTTCTGTCCTACGCCACATTGGTCGGCCCGTGACGCATTTCGGGAGACCCATGGATGACTAATCGTACAAGACAAAGATAGCAGAATTGTGAAGGACTCTGTGTCCACTGACAAAGCCGGCTAGGATTTGTAACCCTAGGTTCTCGGACTAAGGTAACCCCTTATCTCTGATATTACTATTCATCCAACCAAACTTTAAGGGGCATCCTACAGAATGCTCTGCTAGAATCATACTCGTTGATTAGGAAGAGAGGTGTGAGACAATGTGTGAGAGACATGCCTAAAGATAATGTGCGTACAGGAGAAACGTATGCATGTCTATGTATATAGAAAGGGTCGATGGGGATTGTGCGTGTGTATGCTTGTGAGAGGAAGAGTGCTTATGATAAAGGTTAGTGAAAACAGTCGTAAATGGTTACGAGAGGGAGGGAGGGTTATATCGAGAGCATGTCTGCGAGAAAGACACCTCGGGAGAGAGTGTGTGAGTATGTGTGAGAGACCACCAATGGAGAGTGAAACTACACGTAAAAGATTGATGTACACATTGATTAAAGATATAAATTGTATCCAAATATTAGGATGGGATCATTATATTTGCAATTCGTGTAAGGAACAGTCATTGATCCATCAGACATCTAGATTCTATCGAATTTGAGCATGTCTATGGTATTATTCGACATAATTGATCCACATAGTTAGTATTTTGAACTCTAGACAATGCATCGCTTTAGCAATCGAATATAAACGTGAGTATAGTTCATGTTGTGTGTGTAAAGCACATTATACATACGAAAGTTACACAATGAACATTATAAATAGCTAGCTATGAACTAGCATACATTTGAATTCAACTTAAGGTGGTTTAAAAAAATCAAATTCAACATGAAGTCCATTCAATTATTTGAATTCGATATCATGGCATTTGTAAATCATACCTAAATCGTGGGGGCGCCAATCTTTGCTCTGATTTTGTACATAATAGCATCTATAGTCATGTACAAAATAGATTCAAATTTAGCTCCTCCATTCCAAAATAATCGTAGTTATAAGATTTTCAAGTGTCAAAATTTCAAAAAGAAGCGGATAATTTAATGAGGTTTTCAAACATACAAGTCAAATTTAACATTGTCTATTTTGGTCAATCCTCAAAGTTCAAGAGTACTCTAAACGTGAATGCTTCTGTTTCAAAATTTCGAACGAAGCGCCAAAAGAGCCTCTACTCGCTCGAAACCGCGTGAGACCAATGTTCGGTAGTAGAAGGAAATTACTTTTCTAACTCCGACCCGTGAAACCTACCGGCCCGACGTCCAAAGGTCTAAAATGGGGTAGGTTTGTAGATTCATCTAGACGCCACGAACCACCTCCGAAAAACATTCATACACAATGGCCGCCTAAGCACACATGCGCGCGGCCAAAATCGTTCCTGCCTACTATTTGGGACACCTAGGATTACCATCCTACCCCGACCCGCAGTAGGTCCGAAATTTAAGAGGGGGGCAAAGTTTGTAATTTCCCCAAATTTAAAACAAGCGTGTCCCATCTGTTCAAAAAAGCCAAAAACAAGCGCGTCCCAGACCGAAACATGGTTCTCCCTTAGCTCCCCCCGCCCCCTGCCCCCCTGGTCCGATTCCCCATTCATACTCCGTGGGTGCCAAAACCACCTCTCGACTAGCCGCGAAACCCCGACGTCCTCCGTCCGCCACCCCATCCCACCCATCAACCGCTGCCCTCCTCTCCATCATGCCGGAGCCGATACCCCAACGTCGTCGTCCACCGCAACCTCAACTGCAACGCCCTCCAAGGGTAGTAGTTGAAGCCGAGGCCGCGCCGTCCGTACCCGAGCCAGTTCTACCACGTCGTCATGCGCCTCACCGCTGCCGCTCCAACTTCGCCACCGTCCACCGCACCGGAGCTGTTCCTGCTACGCCGTCCTTCGCCGCCTCGGATCTGCTTACCCTCCGCCGACATACGGCCACGGCAACACAATCAACAATTTGGCCATGGGTTCGTCCAAGCCTGCACCCTCCTCTAAAACATCGGTTTCCCCGGCAAAAAGAAGAAGATCGGCGCGACATATAGAGGCGACCACACTGGCAACCGGAAATGGTACTCCTCTTCCCTTATTCGTGCAAATCTTACGTGTCTGCTTGCACGGTATTCATCCCACAGAAGACACTAGTTGACCGCTTCTTCTTCATACTAGATGTTCCTAGTAACTCGCGATGCGCAAGGTTTATCCTCATATACTATTTCACCTTAGCTAGAGGTTCGTCGCCCCCTGGATTTCAATTCCTGGTCAGTTGATTCCCAATTAACAGAAGCATTCCCCGGTGTAACAGGCGCTAGTCCGCCTATTACACCGGGGAAGTAGCGCCTCGCTGTTTATCTTAGGGGCGTGTGGGACCTAGAGCTGCTGGAGCCCGATCTGGAGATCGACCGGGATTAAAGGGATGGCCTGGGGGCGCTGCCAAGCATGGTGGTGGTGTGAGGTCGAGGGGAGGGCATGGCGGGGAGGCAGGGGTCAGGGCCGGTGGTCGCTGGCGGTTCGAGAAAGATCATCAACAGTGACTGGCGGGAGGTAGACGAAGGCCATCTGCCTGTTCCTTATAGATCAGACGGTTCATAAAAAAATCAACTGACCTATTTATTTTCAGTCGACTGTTATCTTGATAGGACCACATGTGGTGGTGTGCTGGAGGAGTACCTGCATTTCCTGTGCTCATATATTACAAAATCATACGGAGTAGAATCTAATTTTGTTTGCCATGCAATGTTGTAGAGCTATCATATGTCTCCTGTCATTTATTTTTCAGCCACCTGCTATCTGCTACTTTTACAGTGCACTAGTTCTGCACACACTTCAGCCATACTCTCACTATTGTGTTTTTATGCAAGGGTATTTCAGACTCTGCCTTGACAGAAGCAAAAAAGAAAAGAGAGAAGTCGCTCCTGCTTGCTTCGCGGGCAGGCAAGACACGTGTTTTCGCTTTAAATGTTGGATGATTAACAGATGGAGACGCTAAACTAGCTCTGGAGTTGATGATCTTGCTCGCCATGAACCACCATCCCAGGTGCTTGCTTTAACTTCACGGTGTCATATGTGGTTTCATGTTGCATATGGTGTCTAGCTTGTATTCGAAAGGCCAAAGTCGGTCTTTATCAAGATAAGGAAAGATATTTTTTACATGAACCACCATCCCGGGAGCACCAGAAGACAAATAGCTAGTTAGGGCACTGGCCGAGCCAGTGACAAGCCTAGCACAGACATGCATCACCTGGAAGCCAACTAAAAAGCCATGATGGTGGCGAAGCAGCCCGCCTCCTACCAGGCTCTCAGGTCCTAGATGATCATGCTCACCACTCCAGCCGGATATCTAGCTTGTATTGCTTCCAATTTGGTTAAATTGCATCTGCTTAGCTTACACACTATATCTTTGAATATGGCATGCCTTACTGTTTTTGGTACATACTAGTACATCTATCTATTAACCATGTTCTTACATCAAACTAATGTTCTTGTGTATCCTCATCAATCACTTATGATGAGGCAGTCAGGCCAGTGGACTACTGTGATAAAAGATCCTCATTTAAAGAATGCAACGTCAGCCTTCCCACATGATTCTCAAGAAACAGCAAGGCTAGATGAAGATAGTGAACGTAGCTCTATAGTTGATTACCGCATTTCCCCTATACTAGCATCGCATGTGCTTGCTCTAACTTGGCAGTGTGATATGTGGTTGCATGTTGCATATGGTGTCTAGATTGTAATTCTTCCAATCTGGTTAAATTGCATGTGCTATTCTGCTTAGTTTATACATTATACCTATTAATGTGACATGCCTTCCTGTTTTTAGTACATAGTACATCTGTCTATTAAGCATGTCCTCACATAAAACTATTGTTTTTTTGTATCCCGCACAAATCAATATGACGAGACACCTTTAGTATATGCAGTGTGATATTAGTTGCATCTTTCATATGATTTATAGCATGCACTGCTTCTAGTTTGTTGAAATGCCATTTATGATGGGACGCTTTTAACTTTGGCGAGTCATATTGG
The DNA here is from genome assembly GCA_021605145.1 of Aegilops bicornis. NCBI lineage: Eukaryota > Viridiplantae > Streptophyta > Magnoliopsida > Poales > Poaceae > Aegilops > Aegilops bicornis. The sequence continues at coordinate 285,289,018 of CM038669.1, forward strand.
TTGCATCTTTCATGTGGTGTCTAGCTTGCATTGCTTCTTATTTGTTGAAATGGTTTCTGCTTAGTTTACACAAACAGTTGTGAATATGCCATGCCGTCCTGTTTTTCGTATTATTCCATACTGGTATCATGTGTTTGCCTTACATCAAAGTAGTGATTGTCAGTATCATGCACGAGTGAGTTCTGAAGAGTGAATTTTATTGCTTTTTCTTGTCGGTTTACTTGACAATTCAAAATCAATAAAGCGGAAGGAAGTTAGCAAGGCAACGGATGAAGGTGCTCCTTCCAAATGGAGGGCCTCTACAGATTCTACTCCTCCATCCCCAAAAGATGATTTCCAACACAACACATGCATAGACACTCAATGTAGCTGTGTTGGTGATGAGAACGTCTCCCCTAGTGCACCATCATAGGTGCTCCGTCTAACTTGGCACTGTTATATGTCGTTGCATGTTATGTATGATGTCTAGCTTTCATTGCTTCTAATTTTGTTGAATTTCATCTGCTTACATTACACATTATACTTGTGACTAAGACACGTGTTCCTGTTTCTAGAACATACAATATCTGTCTATCACACCATGTTCTTACATCAAAGTACTACTGTTGTGTAACCTGCAACAATCACTTATCATAAGACACGTTTGACTTGGGAGTGTGATATAGGTTAGATCTCGCATTCTTTTCTAGCTCGTACTACTTCTAATTTGTTGAAATGGCACTTATGACGAGACAATTTTAACTTGGTAGAGTGATATTCGTTGCATCTTTCATATGGTGTCTAGCTTTCATTGCTTCTAATTTGTTGAAATGCCTTCTCCTTAGTTTACACATCATAAGCTGTGAATATGAAATGCTGTGAATATGCAATGGCACTAATGACGAGAGACCTTTAACTTGGTAGTGTGATGTTGTTTGCATCTTGCATATGATTTATTTCTTGTACCGCTTCACATTTGTTTAAACGGCATTTATGATGAGACACTGTTAACTTGGCAGAGCGATATTTGTAGCATCTTTCATATGGTGTCTACCTTCCATTGCATTGCTTCTAATTTAGTGAAATGTCCTCTTCTTAGTTTACACATCATAGTTCTGGTTATCTCATGGCGTCATGTTTTTCGTACATATTACATCCTCCTATCATGTGGTTGTCTAACATGAAAGTTCAGTTCGTCTGTATCACGCATCAATTTGTTCTGAAGAACTAAATTGTTATTCTTTTTCTTGTTGGCTTGACTTAACATGGCACAGAGAAAGAGGAAGCAACACAGAACGACAGGGAAAGGGAAGCGGAAGAATCCTGCAGATTCTGCCGGTACTGATGGTGCAATAGAAGGTCAAAGTCCAGCAGGAAATTGTACCGACAGGTTATCCCGTGCTACACGAGCTGCAGAACAAGCCAAACAGAAACAAATAGGTGCCACCAAACAAGCAAAGACAACCCTAGTTGTTGCAACACCTTCCACAGTACCACCAGGTGCACGATTTACTCGTTGGTCAACTCAGCTAGCAGCACGTTCCCAAGCTCCCTTGCAACCTGACACAACTTTCGAAGCACTCTTGACACAAGATGAGTTGGCAAGATCAGATGAACTTTGTGAGCTTCAACAGCAAGAAGGTAGTTCTTTGGAGTCAAGTTACTGATTGCATGCTTCTTTATATGTAGTCTCACGCTTTGATGTACACTAACACTTCCTATGTTCGTTGTTGGACTAGCACCTAGGCGCAAGAGGAAACAAACATCGTGGATAATGCTCGATAGGTTAACTGAATCTAGAGGAGGAAGAATGGAGATCCGTTTTGAGGCAGGTTTAAAAAGGCCACGTGATGCTGCTGAGTCGCCCAAGTTAGTATCGAGGCGTGGGCTGCTGTTAGGTGTCATGTGCGTATCCTCCCAACATGGATTCAAGATGCAGAATGACAAAGACGAAACCCAGTTCAACACCTTCCTCGACCATTTATCTCTAAGTATGGTTAGGTATGGAAACTAGTAATATCGTCTTGCTCATCCAATACTTTCTAGGTTGTCGATAATGAGACTCCCATAATTTTCAACAGATGAAGTTAAAGTTGGATAGCCAAGATGATGCAAACTGACAACCTTGCACCCATGTTTTCAAGTCCGCTCTGCTGACAAGATGTCGGTATAACTTGAGGAATACTCACTTTGAAGGCAAGGCTAACAGTGAACTTTCCCAAACATCTCCAGTGGAAAATATCGGATGAAGACTGGAGAGGCCTCGTTAAACACTGGTCTGATCCAAATTATCAGGTACATTATATATATGTGATCAGATCACATGTTGAAGTCCTATTTACGCATGTTGCACACAAATCTATCTTCTTGTAGGTGAACTGTTCAATGAACAAGGCCAACCGTACGAAAGTGAAATTCCAACAGACGACGGGATCTCATAGCTATATTGCACACTGCGAGGCTCTTGTAATTAGCTGTTGTTTCACTCTTTTCATTGTACCATATTATCATATCTATATTGACTTGTTCCAAATGCAGAGGAAAGCCCGCAAGGACCAAAAAGTACCTGAACCAAATGCTGTGGAAATCTTCAAGGACTGTCACACCAAAGAAGACGAAGGGCATGACTACACGATCAAAGCCGTTGTTGTAAGTCCTTAATCCTCATGCCTTTTAACTACTACTTACTCTGACTTGTGCCTTGAACTGCATGGTTAGCAGCCAATGTCTATTACTCTTTTCAATTTTATACACAATTGTCTTAGCGTATCATTGCACCTGACAAGGTCTAAAAGAGAGGAGTGATGCTCCTTTGATCTTGACATGTAATCTAGTTCCGTGTTGGACTTGCCCACACAACGTTACAATTGCATGTTTGTCTGTTCTCAGTTGTTTTTGGATATGAATGATGTCATACTATGCTTACCGTATTATAAACTTTGTCTCTTTATCCTTAGCTGTCAATACAATGTGAAGAAATAGACAATACATTAGCCATGGTACATGGTCATATGTTTGGAACCTGGTTTTATTATGTACTTTGCAGTAAAATACAACTAATATTTTACATGGGTTCACCAGAATAAGTTCGGTATATAGACCAAAGCTATTTTGTTTGGTTTTCCTGCCTCCTTAATATCTTCTGTTCTGGTACTACTAATGTAAAAACTCAGCTTTTCAGCAAGCTATGGAAAATATGGTGGAACCTCCACCTTCTGAAGGTGGCGAGGCAACTATAACTGCAATGTCAGCTCTTGCTGCAGTGGGTCAGTACCTGTCCACTAACAGTGCCAAAAGCATGTTCATGCGTAATACTGGGTTGGTTGTTAATGCAATCTCGTCCAAACTGCCTCATGATCAAGATTTGCAGGCTCAAAACAATGTTATATCTGTGCTCCAGACACAAGTCCATTCCCTAACAGAGACCCTTTGTGAAACAAGGACAGACATTGTTCGATGTCATCAAGATATGCATGGTTTTGAAACCAGACTATCAGACATTTGCTATGTTGTTTAGGAGCCTAGGAGAAATGAAGGTGAAGGTTATGGTGCTCCATCGGACAATACAACATGGAGATGTAACAGTCAGGTCAAATGAACTGAGTTTCTGAACTTCTGGCGGTGCATTTATCTGCCAGACTGTTAACTTTTATGCCAACCTTCCTTTTGTTTGTAGTTTTAATTTGTTTTATTGCGATACAAAATTTGTTCTTAACGTGCAACCACCGGCTGAAGAAAACAGCAAGCCATTTTTGTATAGTGTAGGGTGTTCCCTATATTTGCATTGGTGTCGATCTTTGATGCCCAGTGGATGTAGTATGTGCAATCGCCTTAATAGCCTAGCGTTAGTTTCGTGCTTATTTATTTCCTAGTCTTCTTTTTCCCTGGTTTTCTAGTGGCCGCAACAACCATGGGCCATATACGGACCGTGGTAACCTTGACCCTGCTACGGGCCGTAGGATCCATGCCTCCTATGGGCCGTCTTTAAATGGGCCTCCAACATGGCCGTAGAATCGGTGGGCCTTGGGCCATCGGATAAATGGGTTTACATGGGTCGTAAACGGGCGTAACTGGTATTGGCCTAGCACGGTAACGGGCCGTTAACAGGCCGGAGGACAGCAAAGGCTTAATTCTATCACAGGCATAACGGGTCATTAATGGGCCAGAATATAGGACGGGCTGGAAACGGCGCAACGGGTTAATAGGCCAGAAACGGGACGACTCTTGCCACGGGCCGGATTTGGCCCATTAGGCGAACAGGCCAGTAAAGGGCCGGAAGTAATCGAGGGCCGGAAAGGAGCCCAAGAACATATGGGCCGTCAGTAGGCCGAAAGCTAACACGGGCTGGAAACGGCCAATGTGAATCATGGGCTGTTAACGGGTACAAAGAAATTTACTGTTCATTATGAGCTAGAGTCACCGTGGGCCTCTAAAGGGCCTAAAGATACGAAGGCCTCAGATGGGCCGAAAGACATCGTGGGCCATACATGGGTCGAAAGTGAAATGGGCTGGTGTTATATTCGACGGACCACATGACATTGTTGGGCCGATTTCGTGTAGGCCCTGACGGGCCATGAGTTACCGGGCTGTAAAATGGGCTATTTGCGAAGAGACCGTTAACAGGTTTTTCATGGGCCAGCCTGCTAACTTTTGACCAAGTTAAATGGGCCGGCCTTTTAAGCTAAATGGGCCAGTGGTGGGCCGTCGCACGTGTCGACATATCATAGGCGCCTATCTGACCCACTGACGAGCTGACACATGTTTCCTCCGGCCAATCAAAATTTACATGTGGAAATTTCCCATTGGTCCTCGTTGTTAACGGGTTATCAGATCCAAAACCAGACCCGATAGCTTAACGGCAACCCTTACGGTGGATGCCACATGTCGGTCACCCTTGACGAAAGCACTTATGTGACGCGCGATTTATTGTCATGGAAGTGGACACTTCCGTTATGATAATTTTGGTAATGTCATGGAACACTTCTACGATAGCACAGGTATGACTATCTTGATTCTGTCATAAAATCGTTATGGATGTACATGCATGACTGAAAACGTGACCTACTGTGACAAACACGTATCATCACGGAAGTGTCTTTTTTTTGTAGTGAGGTGGACTGATACAGATATTATACTGACACCTATATTGGGAGATTATGCCTATATTGCAGGAGCCGGTGGACCGGTCCGAATCTCTGGATCAATCCATCGTCTCCTGCAATATGGGCATATGAATAGTGCCGGTCAGTTTAGTCGAATCCAATCTGGAGAGAAGATGTTGCCATGACACGATGCGACGCCAATCAAATCCTATTGGGAAGAAATATCCGGAGGAGATAAGCTGAGCACTTGCACAAGAGTATTGTTCTTATCGCGTACAATGCGGTGCACGACTGAATATTTTCCCAGAGAGTGGCATTGCCTAACCACTTGTCCTCCTAGAAACGAATCTCCAAGCCTTCCCTCATCACGAATGACCCAAAACGAAAAATGTGTCTCTTTGTCGCTATTAGACCTGCTGAAAAGAGTGAATCTCTAGGTTTTCAAAATGCCTCGGACACAACCTTTGTCCCAGATACTTATTGGGTAATAGGGTTTATCAAACATCATCCTTAGTAAGTAGTTTTAATAATCATTTACTAAGTAAGGCATCATTCATAACAAACCACACTCCATTTGGTTAGCCGTTACTTTTTTTTACTGTCTCCTTGGCCCATCAGCCAAAGCTTCGAGGCCGGTTTTTGATGCACTATCGACAGAGGAGTAGGGCCATGACATGGGACCAAAGTTATTGATGCAGGAAATTCACGAATACATGACCCTTTGGGTCTGGCTGGAACAAGTGAGACTACGCCACGAGGAGATGGACAGAGTCGCTTGGGCCTGGGACAAGACTGGAGATTTCTCGGCTCGATCGGCCCATCAAGCCAAGTTCATGGGCCGCGAGGTCATACCCACAGCGGAATTAACCTGAAAGTCTAGAGCATAGCTACGATGTCGATTCTTCGCATGGCTCGTGTTACAAAACAGATGTTGGACCTCGGATAGACTCACCAGGCGCCGGCTGGATCACCAGGAGGCATGCCCTTTCTATGCTCAGCATGAGGAAACCATTGAGCATATCTTACTACAATGTGTCTTCGCGTGGGAGGTATGGCTAGTCGTGTGCTCCCCTATGGGCAAACCCTTTCTGTGCTCAGTTTTATTGAACGCACGTCACCTCCGCGTATTGCACACGTTCAACTCGGTGATGTCCCTCGCCTTCTTGATCCAGCAAGACGTCGAGGTAGTAGATGAGTTCCGTCAGCACGACAGCGTGATGGCGTGATGATGAAGTGATCCTCGCATGGCTTTGCCTAAGCACTACGAAAATATGACCGAGGGAGTTAACGGTGGACGGGGGCGCCGCACACGACTAAGACCATGTGGTGTGTCCTTGTGTGGCGCCCCTACCCATGTATATATAGGTGGGAGGGGAGGAGGTAGCCCCTAGGGCGCCCCAAGAGACCTGGTGGCAGCCCTAGGGCTGCTGCCTTGCCCCGCGCTTCCCCTTTCCTTATTTGGACTGTGGGAGGAAGGCAGGGGAGGGTGGCGCCCCCCTTTCCTTTCTCCCATGAGAGGGAAAGGCAGGAGGGGCTAGTCCTCCCCCTTTTCCTTCCCTAGGGCTGGAAAAACAAGGGAGGGGGCGCACCAGCCCCCTTGTGGGCTGGTCTGTCCCCTCCTTTGTCCCATAAGGCCCATAACTTGCCGGGGGGTGCCCGGAACCCCTTCAGGTGACCCGATTCCTTCCCGGTAAGTCCCGAAACACTTCCGGTGTCCAAATACCATCGTCCTATATATATCAATATTTACCTCTCTACCATTTCGACACTCCTCGTCATGTCCATGGTCTTATCCGGGACTTCAAACAACATTCTGTCACCAAATCACATAACTCATATAATACAATATCGTCAACGAACGTTAAGCGTGTGGACCCTACGGGTTCGAGAACTATGTAGATATGACCGGGACACCTCTCCGGTCAATAACCAATAGAGGAACCTGAATGCCCATATTGGCTCCTACATATTCTACGAATATCTTTATCGGTCGAACCGTTGTGGCAACATACGTAATTCCCTTTCTCCATCCGTATGTTACTTGCCCGAGATTCGATCGTCGATATCTTCGTTCCTAGTTCAATCTCGTTACTGGCAAGTCTATTTACTCGTTTCGTAATACATCACCTCATGACCAACTCCTTAGTCATTTGCTTGCAAGCTTATGATGTGTATTACTGAGAGGGCCCAGAGATACCTCTCCAATACTCAGAGTGATAAATCCTAATCTCGATCTATGCCAACTCAACAAACACCTTTGGAGATACCTGTAGAGCATCTTTATAATCACCCAGTTACGTTGTGACGTTTGATAGCACACAACGCATTCCTCCGGTATCTGGGAGTTGCCTAATCTCATAGTCGAAGGAATATGTATTTGACATGAAGAAAGCAATAGCAATAAAATTGAACGATCATTATGCTAAGCTAATGGATGGGTCCTGCCCATCACATCATTCTCCTAATGATGTGATCCCATTATCAAATGACAACACATGTCCATGATTAGGAAACCTTAACCATCTTTGATCAACGAGTTAGTCTAGTAGAGGCATATTAGGGACACGGTATTTGTTTATGTATTCACACATGTATTAAGGTTTCCGATCAATACAATTCTAGCATGAATAATAGGAAATATAAAATAACAACTTGATTATTGCCTCTAGAGTCGATAATCCAGTTCACATCGCCATATGATTAACACCAATATTTCATATCATCATGTGATTAACACCCATAGTTCACATCGCCATGTGACCAACACCCAAAGGGTTTACTAGAGTCAATAATCTAGTTCACATCGCCATGTGATTAATACCCAAAGAGTACTAAGGTGTGATCATGTTTTGCTTGTGAGAGATGTTTAGTCAACGGGTCTTCCATATTCAGATCCGTATGTATTTTGCAAATTTCTATGTCTACAATGCTCTACACGGAGCTACTCTAGCTAATTGCTCCACCTTTCAATATGTATCCAGATTGAGACTCAAAGTCATCTGGAAAAGTGTCAAAGCTTGCATCGACATAACCCTTTACGATGAACTCTTTGTCACCTCCATAACCAAGAAACATTTCCTTAGTCTTTTTAGGTACCTAAGGATAATTTTGACTGTTGTCCAATGATCTACTCCTGGATCACTATTGTACCCCCTTGCCAAACTCATGGCACGGTACACAATAGGTGCAGTACATGACATGGCATACTTTATAGAACCTATGGCTGAGGCATAGGGAATGACTTTCATTCTCTCTCTATCTTCTGTAGTGGTCGGGTTTTGAGTCTTACTCAACTTCACACCTTGCAACACAGACAAGAAAGGGACTGATCTACTTTGAACTTGTTCAAAAGTTTGCCAAGGTATATACTTTGTGAAAGTTCTATAAAGCGTCTCGATCTATCCCTATAGATCTTGATGCCTAATATATAAGCAGCTTCATCGAGGTCTTTCATTGAAAAAAATCTTATTCAAGTATCCTTTTATGCTATCTAGAAATTCTACATCATTTCCGATCAACAATATGTCATCCACTTATAGTATCATAAATGGTATAGAGCTCACACTCACTTTCTTGTAAATACATGCTTCACCATAAGTCTGTATAAAACCATATGCTTTGATCACCTTATCAAAGCGTATATTCCAACTCTGAGATGCTCGCACCAGTTCACAGATGGATCCTGGAGCTTGCACACTTTGTTAGCACCTTTAGGATCGAGAAAACCTTCTGGTTGTATCATATACAACACTTCTTTAAGAAATCCATTAAGGAATGCAGTTTTGACGTCCATTTGCCAGATTTCATAATTATAAAATGCAACAATTGCTAACATGATTCGGACAGACTTAAGCATCGCTACGGGTGAGAAAGTCTCATCTTAGTCAACTCTTTGAACTTGTCGAAAACCTTTTGCGACAAGTCGAGATTTGTAGACAGTAACATTACCATCAGCGTCAGTCTTCTTCTTGAAGATCCATTTATTCTCTATTGCTTGCCGATCATTGGGCAATTCCACCAAAGTCCACACTTTGTTCTCATACATGGATCTTATCTCAGATTTCATGGCCTCAAGCCATTTCTCGAAATCTGGGCTCATCATAGCTTCTTCATAGCTCGTAGGTTCACCTTGGTCTAATAACATGACTTCTAGAACAGGATTACCATACCACTCTGGTGCGGAACATGCTCTGTCCGACCTACGAGGTCCAGTAGTAACTTGATTTGAAGTTTCATGATCATCATCATTAGTTTCCTCTCTAGTTGGTGCAGGCAGCACGGGAATGGATTTCTCTGATGTGCTACTTTCCAAATTGAAAGAAGGTACAATTACCTCATCAAATTCTACTTTCCTCCCACTTACTTCTCTTGAGAGAAACTCCTTCTCTAGAAATATTCCATTCTTGGCAACAAAGATTTTGCCTTCGAATTTGTGGTACAAGGTGTACCCAATTGTTTACTTAGGGTATCCTATGAAGACGCACTTCTCCGATTTGGGTTCGAGCTTATCAGGCTGAAGCCTTTTGACATAAGCGTCACATCCCCAAACTTTAAGAAACGACAGCTTAGGTTTCTTGCCAAACCACAGTTCATACGGTGTCGTCTCAACAAATTTAGACGGTGCCCTATTTAACGTGAATGCAGCTGTCTCTAATGCATAACCCCAAAACGATAGTGGTAAATCAATAAGAGACATCATAGAACGCACCATATCTAATAAAGTACGGTTATGACGTTCGGAAACACCATTATGATGTGGTGTTCCAGGTGGCATGAGTTGTGAAACTATTCCACATTGTTTTAAATGAAGGCCAAACTCGTAACTCAAATATTCGCCTCCGCGATTAGATCATAGAAACTTTATTTTCTTGTTACGATGATTCTCCACTTCACTCTGAAATTCTTTGAACTTTTCAAATGTTTTAGACTTGTGTTTCATTAAGTACCCATATCTACTCAAATCATCTGTGAAGGTCACAAAATAATGATACCCGCCACGTGCTTCAATACTGATCGGACCGCATACATCGATATGTATTATATCCAATAAGTCATTAGCTCGCTCCATTATTCCAGAGTTTTAGTCATCTTGCCTATGAGGCATGGTTCGCAAGTATCAAATGATTCATAATCAAGTGATTCCAAAAGTCCATCTGTATGGAGTTTCTTCATGCGCTTTACACCAATATGACTAAAATGGCAGTGCCACAAGTATGTTGCACTATCATTATCAACTTTGCATCTTTTGGCATCAATATTATGAATATGTGTATTACTACAATCGCGATTTTACATTGGGTGCATGACCATAGAAGGTTTTATTCATGTAAACAGAACAACATTTATTCTTTGACTTAAAGGAATAACTGTATTGCAATAAACATGATCCAGTCATATTCATGCTCAACGCAGACACCAAATAACATTTATTTAGGTTCAATAATAGTCCTGAAGGTAGAGGGAGTATGTGATGGTGATCTTATCAGCCTTGGAATCACTTCCAACATACATCGTCACCTTGCCCCCAACTAGTCTATGTTAATTTTCTAACTCCTGTTTCGAGTTACTAATCTTAGCAACTGAATCGGTATCAAATACCCAGGGGCTACTATGAACACTAGTAAAGTACACATCAATAACATGTATATCAAATATACCTTTGTTAACTTTGCCATCCTTCTTATCCGCCAAGTATTTGGGGTAGTTCCGCTTCTAGTGACCATTTCCTTGGCAGTAGGAGCTATATCGCGAGCTATTGATCTACAACATAGATATGCAAATATTATCTGGACTAAGTTCATGATAAATTAAGTTCAATTAATCAAATTACTTAAGAACTCCCACTTAAATAGACATCCCTCTAGTCATCTAAGTGATACGTGATCCAAATCAACTAACCAATGTCCGATCATCACGTGAGATGGGGTAGTCATCAATGGTGAACATCTCTATGTTGATCATATCTACTATATGATTCACGTTCGACCTTTCGGTCTCTAGTGTTCTGAGGCCATGTCTGTACATGCTAGGCTCGTCAAGTTTAACCCAAGTATTCCGCATGTGCAAAACCGTCTTGCACCCGTTGTATGTGAACGTAGAGTCTATCACACCCGATCATCACTTGGTGTCTCAACACGACGAACTGTAGCAATGGTGCATACTCAGGGAGGACACTTTTACCTTGAAATTTAGTGAAGGGGTCATTTTATAATGCTACCGCCTTACTAAGCAATATAAGATGCATAAAAGATAAACATCACATGCAATCAAAATATATGACATGATATGGCCATCATCATCTTGTGCTTTTGATCTCAATCTCCAAAGCATCGTCATGATCTCCATCGTCACCAGCTCGACACCTTGATCTCCATCGTTGCGTCATGGTCGTTGATACGACCATTTTGCATCATCTTTTCCTACTGTTATTTATGATGTTTTTATGCATAATAATGCTTTTTGGAGTAATTCTAATGTATTTTCTCTCATAATATGCAAGGTACACACAAAGAGGGAGAATTCCGGCAGCTGGAAATCTGGACCTAGAAAAGCTACGTCAGGCTACCTATTCTGCACAACTCCAAACAAGCTGAAACTTCACTGAGATGTTTTATGAAATATTTGAGGAATATTGGAGCAAATAAGTACCAGAGGCGCGCCCTGGTGGGTTGTGCTCACCCAGGCCCACCTCCGGTGCCCATCTTCTGGTATATAGGCCATTTTGACCTAGAAAAGATAAGGAGAGGACTTTCGGGAAGGAGCGCCGCTGTCTCGAGGTGGAACTTGGGCAGGAGCACTTTTGCCCTCCGGCGGAGCGATTCCGACGGGGAACTTCCCTCCCGAAGGGGGGAATCATCATCATCATCACAGACAACTCTTACATCTTGGGGAGGGCAATCTCCATCAATATCTTCAACAAAACCATCTCATATCAAACCCTAGTTCATATCTTGTGTTCAATCTTCTTACCAGAACTATAGATTAGTGCTTGTGGGTGACTAGTAGTGTTGATTACATCTTGTAGTTGATTACTATATGGTTTATTTGGTGGAAGATTATATGTTCAGATCCATTATGATATTTAATACCCCTCTCATCTTGAGCATGATTATCATTTGTGAGTAGTTATTTTTGTTCTTGAGGTCACGAGAGAAATCATGTTGCAAGTAATCATGTGAACTTGATATGTGTTCAATATTTTGATAGTATGTATGTTGTGATTCCCTTAGAGGTGTCATGTGAACGTCGACTACATGACACTTCGCCATATTTGGGCCTAAGAGAATACATTGTGGAGTAGTTATTAGATGATGGGTTGCGAGAGTGACAGAAGCTTAAACCCTAGTTTATGCGCTATTCCATAAGGGACCGATTGGATCCAAAAGTTTAATGCTATGGTTAGAATTTATTCTTAATACTTTTCTCATAGTTACATATGCTTGCGAGAGGGTTAATCATAAGTAGGAGCTTTGTTCAAGTAAAAACAGCACCTAAGCACCGTTCCACCCACATATCAAATTATCAAAGTAGCGAACACAAATCGAACCAACATGATAAAAGTGACTAGATTAAATTCCCATGTACCCTCAAGAACGCTTTGCCTATTATAAGAGACCTTTTTGGCCTGTCCTTTGCCTCAAAAGGATTGGTCTAGTTTGCTGCACTTTTGTTACTATTATCATTACTTGCTCGTTACAAATTAACTTGCTATCAAACTACTCTATTACTTACAATTGCAGCACTTGCAGACATTACCTTACTGAAAACCACTTGTCATTTCCTTCTGCTCCTCGTTGGGTTCGACACTCTTACTTATCGAAAAGAGCTACAATTGATCCCATATACTTGTGGGTCATCAAGGCTATTTTCTGGCGCCGTTGCCGGGGAGTGAAGTGCCTTTGGTAAGTGGAATTTGGTAAGGAAACAATTATATAGTGTGCTGAAATTTATTGTCACTTGATACTATGGAAAATAATCCTTTGAGGGGTTTGTTCGGGGTATCTTCACCTCGTCCGAAACCATAATTAGCTACCCCTCAACCTACTACACCTCCTGAACATATTGAATATGAAATTCCTTCGAGTATGATAGAACAACTGCTAGCTAATCCTTATGCAGGAGATGGAACCGAACATCCTGATATGCACTTGATATATGTGGAACAAATTTGTGGATTGTTTAAGCTTGCAGGTTTACCCGGAGATGAAGTTAAGAAGAAGGTTTTCCCTTTATCTTTGAAGGGAAAAGCATTGGCATTGTATAGGCTATGCGGTGATATTGGATCTTGGAATTGGAATCGATTGAAACTGGAGTTCCACCAAAAAAATTATCCTATGCATCTAGTTCATCGTGATTGGAATTACATATATAATTTTTGGCCTCGTGAAGGAGAAAGTATCGCTCTAGCTTGGGGGAGGCTTAAGTCAATATTATATTCATGCCCCAATCATGAGCTCTCAAGAGAAACTATTATCTAGAATTTTTATGCTCGGCTTTCTCATAATGATTGATCCATGCTTGATACTTCTTGTGTTGGTTCTTTTATTAAGAAGACTATTGAATTCCGGTGGGATCTTTTGGAAAGAATTAAACGCAACTCTGAAGATTGGGAACTCGACGAAGGTAAAGAGTCAGGTATTAAGCTTAAGTATGATTGTGTTAAATCTTTTATGGATAGCGATGCTTTTCAAAATTTTAGCACTAAATATGGACTTTACTCTGAGATAGTAGCCTCCTTATGTGAATCATTTTCTACTCATGTTGATCTCCCTAAAGAGAAATGGTTTAAATATCACCCACCTATTAAAGAACAAATTAAAGAACCGGAACTAGGTAAAGAGGAAACTATACTCTACAATGTTGATCCAGTTGTTCCTACTGCTTATATTGAGAAACCACCTTTCCCTATTAGGGTAAAGGAACATGCTAAAGTTTCAACTATGGTCAACAAAAGTTATATTAGAACACCTAAACCTGATGAAAAAATTAAAGTAGAACCTAGTGTTTCTATGGTCAAGGATCTCTTGGAAGAAAATATAGATGGGCATGTTATTTACTTCTGTAATGAAGCTACTAGAATTGCCAAACCCGATAGAACGGATAATCATAGACCCGTTGTTGGCATGCCCGTTGTCTCAGTTAAAATAGGAGATCACTGTTATAATGGTTTATGTGACATAGGTGCTAGCGTGAGTGCTATTCCCTTCAGTTTCTATCAAGAGATTATGCATGACATAGCACCCGCTGAAATAGAAGAAATAGACACCACTATTAAAGTTGCTAATAGAGATGCCATCACACCACTTGGGATTGTCAGAGATGTTGAAGTCTTGTGTGGGAAAATAAAATACCCTACTGATTTTCTTGTTCTTGGTTCCCCACAAGATGACTTTTGTCCCATTATCTTTGGCAGACCTTTCTTGAACACCGTCAATGCTAAAATAGATTATGAGAAACAAACTGTCGGTGTTAGTTTTGGTGGTGCGTCTCATGAGTTTAATTTTTCCAAGTTTAGTAGAAAGCTTCATGAAAAAAAATTGCCTAGTAAGGATGAAATAATTGGACTTGCTTCTATTACTGTGCCTCCTACTGATCCACTAGAACAATATTTGCTAGACCATGAAAATGTTTACATATGCATGAAAGAAATGAAATAGATAATATTTTCTTTGAAAAACGGCCTCTGCTTAAACAAAATTTGCCTATTGAAACTCTAGGAGGTCCTCCTCCACCCAAAGGTGATCCTGTGTTTGAACTAAAACAATTGCCGGACACTTTAAAATATGCTTATCTTGATGAAAAGAATATATGTCATGTTATTATTAGTGCTAACCTTTCAGAACATGAAGAAGAAAGATTGTTGAAGGTTCTAAGAAAGCACCGAGCTGCTATTGGATATATTCTTGATGATTTAAAGGGCATTAGTCCCACTCTATGTCAGCAGAAGATTAATATGGAACTTGATGCTAAACCCGTTGTTGATCACCAACGTCGGTTAAATCTAAATATGAAAGAAGTGGTAAGAACGGAGATATTAAAATTTCTGGAAGCAAGTATAATCTATCCTATAGCTGATAGTAGATGGGTAAGTCCTGTTCATTGTGTTCCTAAGAAAGGAGGTATTACTGTTGTTCCTAATGATAAGAATGAACTTATTCCACAAAGAATTGTTACATGATATAGAATGGTAATTGATTTTAGAAAATTAAACAAAGCAACTAGAAAATATCATTATCCTTTGCCTTTTATTGATCAAATTCTAGAAAGATTATCCCTCCATGGATACTCTGGTTTTTCATAAATACATGTTTCTCAACCCGATCAATAAAAGACCACGTTCACTTGTCCCTTTGGAACTTATGCTTATAGACGTATGCCTTTTGGTTTATGCAATGCACCTGCTACCTTTCAAAGATGTATGCTTGCTATATTCTCTGACTCTTGTGAAAAGATTGTTGAGGTTTTCATGGACGATTTCTCTGTTTGTGGGAAGTCTTTTGATGATTGTTTAAGCAATCTTGATTGAGTTTTGCAGAGATGCGAGCAAACAAATCTTGTCTTGAATTAGGACAAGTGCCACTTTATGGTTAATGAAGGTATTGTCTTGGGTCATAAAATTTCTGAAAGAGTTATTGAAGTGGACAAAGCAAAGGTTGATGCAATTGAGAAAATGCCATGTCCTAAAGATATCAAAGGTATTCGTAGTTTCTTAGGTCATGCTGGTTTCTATAGGATATTTATCAAAGACTTTTCTAAAATAAGGCCTCTTACGAATCTTTTGCAAAAGGATATTCCTTTTGTTTTTTATGATGATTGTTTAGAAGCCTTCAAAACACTCAAGAAAGCCTTAATTTCTGCACCTATTGTTAAACCACCTGATTGGAACTTGCCTTTTGAAGTTATGTGTGATGCTAGTGATTATGATGTTGGTGTTGTTCTAGGACAAAGAGTTGATATGAAACTGAATGTTATTCATTATGCTTGTAAAACCCTAGACAGTGCTCAACAAAATTATGCTATTACTGAAAAAGAATTTCTAGCGGTGGTGTTTGCTTGTGATAAATTTAGATCCTACATTGTGTATTCAAAAGTAATTGTTCACACCGATCATGCTGCTATAAAATATCTTATGGAAAAGAAAGATGCTAAACCTAGACTTATTCGATGGGTTCTCTTGCTACAAGAATTTTATTTACATATTACTGATAGGAAACGAGCTGAGAACCCCGTGGCTGATAACTTGTATAGGCTTGAAAATGTGCTTGATGACCCCCTACCTATTGATGATAGTTTTCCTGATGAGCAGTTAGCTGCAATAAATGTTGCTTATAACACTCCTTGGTATGTTGACTATGCTAATTACATTGTTGCTAAATATTTACCACCTAGCTTTACATACCAACAAAAGAAAAAATTCTTCTATGAATTAAGACATTACTTTTGGGATGACCCACATCTTTATAAAGAAGGAGTAGATGGTATTATTAGTCGTTGTGTACCTGAGCATGAACAGGGACAAATCCTACGAAAATGTCACTCCAAAGCTTATGGAGGGCATCATGCTGGAGATAGAACTACTCACAAGGTATTGTAATCTGGATTTTATTGGCCTACTTTCTTCAAGGATGCCCGTAAGTTCGTCTTATCTTGTCATGAATGCCAAAGAATAGGTAATATTGGTAAGCGTTCAGAAATGCCTATGAATTATTCACTTGATGTTGAACCATTTGATGTTTGGGGATTTGATTACATGGGACCTTTTCCTTCCTCTAATGGGTATACACATATTTTGGTTCCTGTTGATTATGTTACTAAAAGGGTAGAAGCTATTCCAACCAGTATTGCTGATCACAACTCCTCTATTAAAATGCTTAAGGAAGTTATTTTCCCAAGGTTTGGAGTCCCTAGATACTTAATGACTGATGGTGGTTCACACTTTATTCATGGTGCTTTCCGTAAAATGTTTGCTAAGTATAATGTTACCCATAGAATTGCATCACCTTATCATCCTCAGTCTAGTGGTCAAGTTGAACTTAGCAATAGAGAAATAAAATTAATCTTGAAGAAGACTGTCAATAGGTCTCGGAAGAATTGGTCTAAGAAATTAGATGATGCACTTTGGGCTTATAGAACAACATATAAAAATCCTATGGGTATGTCTCCTTATAAAATGGTTTACGGGAAAGCTTGTCATTTGCCTCTTGAGTTAGAACATAAAGCATATTGGGCAATCAAAGAACTCAACTATGATTTCAAACTTGCCCATGAAAAGAGGTTATTTGATATTAGCTCATTAGATGAATGGAGAACCCAAGCTTGTGAAAATGCCAAGCTATTTACAGAAAAAGTTAAAAGATGGCATGATAAAAGAATTCAAAAGCGTGAGTTTAAAGTTGGAGAATATGTTCTTTTGTACAACTCTCGTTTCAGATTCTTTGCAGGAAAACTCCTCTTAAAATGGGAAGGACCCTATGTTATCGAGGAGGTTTATCGGTCTGGAGCTATCAAAATAAATAATGCTGAAGGTACTAACCCGAAGGTTGTCAATGGGCAACGAATAAAACATTATATTTCAGGTACGCCCATTAACGTTGAAAGTAATATTATCCAAACTTTGACACCGGAAGAACACATAAAAGAGTCCTTCCAGAACACTCCAGAATCGTGAAAATAAGGAGGTACATGATACGGTAAGTAAACGGACTCCGAAAAATCCGCAAAAATATTTTTTGTCAGTTTTGGAATATTTAGAAAATTAGGAAAATAAGAAACAACCAGGAAACGTACCCTGGTGGGCACAAGACACTGTATGCGCTTGGCTTGTTGACGCTACCAAAGCGGTTGTGCCCACTGGTTACCTTCCGGACTCCGTTTTTCTTCCATTTGCTTGTCTCCCAAGATAAAAAAAATCTTTATATACCCCCCGAACCAATTGACCACCATATCGTGGAGAAATCTTTTGTTTTGTTTTCTTGCTATTTCCCTGATAGATCCGAAAATATGTCATCCCAAGACTCTGAGGGTGAGAGCTATGTTGCTGATTTTGTCGCAAACCCCAAGTCTTATGGGGAGGTGGAGCATTATGGCTGGACCACGGAGGAGGAGGGGGACTATTATCCTAGGGAGAAGGAGGAGACGAGCTCAAATGAGGACGAAATTCCGTTGCCTCAACCTGGGGACATGCATGTGGAGTCCAAGAAGTCAAGCCTCCCTAACAAAGCAAAGAGGCCTAAGGTTCAGTTCATACCCTTTCGCCTTTTGCAGGAAAATAAGCAAGATCTATGCGAGAAGGTACTGGAGCTTGAACAGGAGGTCGGAGAATTGAACGAGGAAAATTCCATCCTCAAGCGGAAGCTAAGGAAGAAGGACAATACCACTACTCTACCACCACCACCTTCTTCTTCATCACAAAAAGAAAACTGATATCGGGTATGGACACTCCCTTGGCTTCCGCCAAGCTTGGGGGAGGTGCCCGGTATCGTATCATCCCCACTATCTTTTGTCTTTACTTATCTTAGTTTGATACATCGTTATCTTTTGCTTTAGATGAATAAAAGTTTAGTTCGATCCTCTCTTTTCAAGAGTTTGCTTAGTGATCTATCCTTGTAATCTTGTGCGAGATATATAATAAAGTTTAGTTTTTGTTTTTGCTTTCTTTACTTTCTTGTTGCAATAAAAAGAAAGGAAATAAATAAAAAGAAAGGAAATAAATGAAAAAGATCATATGCTAATATTATGGTAGGTGATGACACTACATAAGGAAAAGTATAAATAGAAAATTTTATTAGAGATTGACAAACATAGCATTGGTCAATGATGCAATTCATGAAAGAACTAATAAAGGGAAGAAAAGGTTCACATATAAATATACTATCCTAGAAATCTTTTGTGATTGTGAGCCCCCATCAAAATAATATATGCCAAAATTGTTGACGTTGGACAAGGAAGACAACTTAATGATTTATGTTTGTTCATATTCACATAGAAGTTATATTGTCATACATCATTTAACATGTGGTGCTTGCCCCCTATCTTTGCTAGCCAAAAATTCCGCACTAAGTAGAGATAATACTTGTGCATCTAAAAACCCTTAAACCCAAATCTTATTTTCAAGAGTCCACCATACCTACCTGGGGATTGAGCAAGATCCCTCAAGTAAGTTTTCATCGGTGCAATAAGGCAATAAAAATTGCTTCTAGAAGTGTGAGATCATTTAGTGTAAGAGAAAGTTGAGCGTTGTACGAACTTGTGATGAAGAAGAGTAAAAGCGACAGACTGCATAATAAAGGTCGCTATCACAAGGGGCAATACAACGTGACGTTCTTTTGCACTAAGGGGTTGAGCATACCAACAAATAAGCGCATGGCAACCTCTGCTTCCCTCTGCGAAGGGCCTATCTTTTACTTTTATGTATTTAGTTTTATGCAAAGAGTCAAAGTTTTTCTCTCTATTCCTTTTTATTTTCTCCTTTGGCAAGCATCATGTGGTGAGGAAAGATCTAGGCACATATGTCCAGTTGAATATGGGTAGCATGAGTTATTATTGTTGACATCACTCTTGAGGTGAATACGTTGGGAGGCGAAACTATAAGCCCCTATCTTTCTATGTGTCCGGTTGAAATGTTTTTCTCATGTGTATGCGGTGAGTGTTAGCAATCATAGAAGACTATATGATGGTTGAGTGCGTGGACTTGCCTAAAGGCTCCGATACGTGACCCTTCCTGAAAAAGATGATCAATTGTAGTTGCAAAGTTGACTGAGAACATAATTTTTTGGTTTCTAATAGAGTTTATGCTTTATACTTCGATTGTGTGATGAATTGTCACTTATTCATGGGAAGTCTATGAATAAAAGTTCTATGATAAAAGTTTTATGTTTAAATTTGTTGTTGTTATAATAATCTATATGATGCTTCTATGTACGTATTTTGTTTTTATCGACACCTCTCACACTAAGCATGTGGGCATGTTTTTTGATTTCGGTTTTCGCTTGAGGACAAGCGAGGTCTAAGCTTGGGGGAGTTGATACGTCCATTTTGCATGATGTTTTCCTACCGTTATTTATGATGTTTTATGCATAATAATGCTTTTTGGAGTAATTCTAATGCCTTTTCTCTCATAATATGCAAGGTACACACAAAGAGGGAGAATTCCGCCAGCTGGAAATCTGGACCTGGAAAAGCTACGTCAGCCTACGTATTCTACACAACTCCAAGCAAGCAGAAACTTCACGCAGAATTTTTATGAAATATTTGAGGAATATTGGAGCAAATAAGTACCAGAGGGGGCCATCCTGGTGAGCACAAGACACCAGGACGCGCCTGGGCCCCCCAAGCGGGCCCTGGTGAGTTGTGCTCGCCCAGGCCCACCTCCAGTGCCCATCTTCTGGTATATAGGTCATTTTGACCTAGAAAAAACAAGGAGAGGACTTTCGGGATGAAGCGCCGCCATCTCGAGGCGGAACTTGGGTAGGAGCACTTTTGCCCTCCGGTGGAGCGATTCCGCCGGGGGAACTTCCCTCTCGGAGGGGGAAATCACCGTCGTCATCATCACCAACAACTCTCCCATATTGGGGAGGGCAATCTCCATCAAGATCTTCAACAACACCATCTCATCTCAAGCCCTAGTTCATTTCTTGTGTTCAATCTTGTTACCGGAACTATAGATTGGTGCTTGTGGGTGACTAGTAGTGTTGATTACATCTTGTAGTTGATTACTATATGGTTTATCTGGTGGA
Organism: Aegilops bicornis; assembly: GCA_021605145.1. Lineage (NCBI taxonomy): Eukaryota > Viridiplantae > Streptophyta > Magnoliopsida > Poales > Poaceae > Aegilops > Aegilops bicornis. The sequence continues at coordinate 285,309,833 of CM038669.1, forward strand.
AGATTATATGTTCAGATCCATTATGCTATTTAATACCCCTTTGATCTTGAGCATGATTATCATTTGTGAGTAGTAACTTCTGTTCTTGAGGTCACGGGAGAAATCAAGTTGCAAGTAATCATGTGAACTTGATATGTGTTCGATATTTTGATAGTATGTATGTTGTGATTCCCTTAGTGGTGTCCTGTGAACCTCGACTACATGAAACTTCACCATATTTTGTCCTAAGGGAGTATTTATTAGATGATTGTTGCGAGAGTGACAGAAGCTTAAACCCTAAGTTATGCGCTATTCCGTAAGGGACCAATTGGATCCAAATGTTTAATGATATGGTTAGAATTTATTCTTAATATTTTTCTCATAGTTGCGGATGCTTGCAAGAGGGTTAATTATAAGTAGGAGGTTTGTTCAAGTAAGAACAGCACCTAAGTACCAGTCCACCCACATATCAAATTATCAAAGTAGTGAACACAAATCGAACCAACATGATAAAAGTGACTAGATTAAATTCCCGTGTACCATCAAAAACGCTTTGCCTATTATAAGAGACCTTTTTGGCCTGTCCTTTGCCTCAAAAGGATTGGGCTACCTTGCTGCACTTTTGTTACTATTATCGTTACTTTCTCGTTACAAATTATCTTGCTATCAAACTACTCTCTTACTTTCAATTTCAGCACTTGCAGACATTACCTTACTGAAAACCACTTGTCATTTCCTTCTGCTCCTCGTTGGGTTTGACACTCTTACTTATCAAAAAGAGCTACAAATGATCCCATATACTTGTGGGTCATCAGTCGTCTCGCAAACTATTGCTTCTACAACTATTGCTAATGCATAGTGATAAAGTAAAGTAGTTACATGGCGTTTGCATTTCATACAATAAAGATTCAACCACAAGGCTCCTGCCGGTTGCGGACAACTTACAAAACATGATCATCTCATACAATAACGTATATCACATCATGTCTTGACCATATCACATCACAACATACCCTGCAAAAACAAGTTAGACGTCATCTACTTTGTTGTTGCAAGTTTTACGTGGCTGCGATGGGCTACTAGCAAGAACCGTTCTTACCTAAGCATAAAACCACAATGGTGTTTCGTCAAGCTTGCTGTTTTAACCTTCTTCAAGGACTGGCCGCAGTCAAATTCGATTCAACTAAAGTAGGAGAAACAGACACCTGCCAGCCACCTTTATGCAAAACTAGTTGCATGTCTGTCGGTGGAACCGATCTCATGTGCGTGGACATGTAAGGTTGGTCCGGGCCGCTTCATCCCACAATACCGCCGAATCAAAATAAGACGTTGGTGGTAAGCAGTATGACTATCACCGCCCACAACTCTTTGTGTTCTCCTCGTGCATATCATCTACACATAGACCTGGCTCAGATGCCACTGTTGGGAAACGTAGCATTGAAAACAAAACAAAAATCTACGCACACGCAATGATCTATCCATGGAGATGCATAGCAACGAGGGGGAGAGTGTGTCTATGTACCCTCGTAGACCGTAAGTGGCAGCGTTTCACAACACGGTTGATGTAGTTGAACTTCTTCGTGCTTCAACCAATCAAGTACTGAACACACGACACCTCCGCGTTCTGCACACGTTCAGCTCAGTGACGTCCCTCGCCTTCTTGATCCAGCAATACGTCGAGGTAGTAGATGAGTTCCATCAACACAACAGCGTGATGACGATGATGGTAAAGTGATCTTCGCAGGGCTTCGCCTAAGCACTACGAAAATATGACCGAGGGAGTAAACGTTGGACGGGGGCGCCGCACACGGCTAAGCCATTGGTGTGTGTCCTTGTGTTGCGCCCCCTACCCATGTATATATAGGTGGGAGGGGAGGAGGCAGCCCGTAGGGTGCCCTAAGAGACCTGACGGCAGCCCTAGGGCTGCTGCCTTGCCCTGCGCCTCCCCTTTCCTTATTTGGAGTGTGGGAGGAAGGCAGGGGAGGGTGGCGCCCCCCCCCCTTTCCTTTCTCCCATGAGAGGGAAAGGCAGGAGGGGCTAGCCCTCCCCATTTTCCTTCCCTAGGGCTGGCCAAACAAGGGAGGAGGCACACCAGCCCCCTTGTGGGCTGGTCTGTCCCCTCCTTTGGCCCATAAGGCCCATATCTTGCCGGGGGGTACCCGAAACCCCTTCCGGTGACCCGATTCCTTCCCGGTAAGTCCTGAAACACTTGCAGTGTCCAAATACCATCGTCCTATATATCAACCTTTACCTCTCAACCATTTCGAGACTCCTCGTCGTGTTTGTGATCTCATCGAGGACTCTGAACAACATCCGGTCACCAAATCACATAACTCATATAATACTATATCGTCAACGAGCGTTGAGCGTGCGAACCCTATGGGTTCGAGAACTATGTAGACATGACCGAGACACCTCTCCGGTCAATAACCAATAGTGGAACCTGGATGCCCATATTGGCTCCTACATGTTCTACTAAGATCTTTATCGGTCGAACCGTTATGACAACATACGTAATTCCCTTTGTCCATCGGTATGTTACTTGCCCGAGATTCGATCGTCGGTATCTTCATACCTAGTTCAATCTCATTACTGGCAAGTATCTTTACTCATTCCGTAATACATCACCTCATGACCAACTCCTTAGTCATTTGCTTGCAAGCTTATGATGTGTATTACCGAGAGGGCCTAGATATACCTCTCCGATACTCGGAGTGACAAATACTAATCTCGATCTATGCCAACTCAACAAACACGTTCGGAGATACCTATAGAGCATCTTTATAATCACCCAGTTACGTTGTGACGTTTCATAGCACACAAGGCATTCCTCCGGTATCCAGGAGTTGCATAATCTCATAGTCAAAGGAATATGTATTTGACATGAAGAAAGCAATAGCAATAAAACTGAACGGTCATTATGCTAAGCTAACGGATGGGTCTTGTCCATCACATCATTCTCCTAATGATGTGATCCTGTTATCAAATGACAACACATGTCCCTGGTTAGGAAACCTTAACCATCTCTGATCAACGAGCTAGTCTAGTAGAGGCATATTAGGGACACGGTATTTGTTTATGTATTCACACATGTATTAAGGTTTCCGATCAATACAATTCTAGCATGAATAATAAACCTTTATCATGAATAAGGAAATATAAAATAACAACTTTATTATTGCCTCTAGGGCATATTTCCTTCAAGGGGATTGGTGCAACATCACTCATGGGAGTGGATCATGACCAAAGGATGACCGAGCCATCTTTCTTCTGACAATGTGGGAGCTGTGGAAGCATCGGGACGCCATTGTGTTTGACGGCGCATCGAAGAGGTGGGACAAACATGGAGCAAAGCCAAGATCCTCAGAGGGGATGTAGAGCCTCTATTTGGAATGCTTATGCGGTGGGCGAGTGAAAGTAGTTAGCCTAGGTTTTCTTTTTTCATGGAGTTGGTTCACATGTAACTTGTAACATGTACTAGACAACGTGGAGGGGTCTTCTTCCACCATCCCTTCTTTAATATATAGTGCGAACACTCTTGCGTATTTGAGAAAACAAATATGGATCTAAAGTAATCTAGTGTTTGTAAGAATCCTTTTGGAAGTTGGTAAAAAAGAGCATATGGAGAATCATAATTGATTGAAACTGGTTCTCCTCCAACTGAGAGAAACTTGCCTTTCCACCTCAATTGTTTTTCTAGGCGCTCTTCTACATATTATTAATATGCATTAGTGAGGCACTGACAATAGATTGGGATTCCTAAATATTTAATAGGGAATTGGCCTTGTGCACAACCAAATAGGTCCACATATGCGGCAAACACCTCACTGGCTTCTCCAAAGCAGAAAAAATCACTTTTATGAAAGTTAATTTTAAGGCCTGACATTTTTGCAAATGCTAGCAAGAACTTCATGTTTCAAGCCTTCTCCAAGTCATGTTCCATACAAAGAATCGTGACGTCGGGATATCAAAGAATCGAGAGGTCATCATCCTTAAGGTGTGGCATTACTCCTATAATATGACTTTCTTGCTTAGCGTGATCAATCAGGATGGCCAACATGTCGGCAATAGTGTTAAATAACACTGGAGACATGGGTCATCTTAACGTAATCTCTTTTGTCAAAAATAATGGCCAATGTCATCATTAGCTCTGACGGCCACACACTACCTCCTGTAACAATTTTTTTTGGATGCACTATCGCCGTTTCTCGGAGAAACCATTCATTTTGAGAGACTATTGGAGGACGAATTTGAATTTGTCGTAAGCCTTTTCAAAGTTAACCTTGAATACTACCCCACTCACATTTTCTAGTGCATCTCATCAACAGTCTCATGTAGGATTATAACTGCATCGAGTGCATTTCATCCTTGCATGAAAGTTGTTTCAGATGACAGGACCACATGGTCTGCGACCGCATTGAGCCTATTAGTAGCCACCTTGGTGAAAATCATGAAGATGACATTAAGGAGGCATATGGGTCTATATTGTTGGATCTGCTAAGCCTCCTTAATCTTTGGCAACAAAACAAAATCGTCAAAAGTAAGCCTAGATAGGTCAAGTTGGCCGGCATGAAGAGCATTGAACAATTCCATACTATTAGAATTAAGGATACCAGAAGTTCTGATAGAACTAGAGAATACTCTGCGTGTTGTTGCGTGATTTGGTTGATAAAAATTTGGGTTGATAACATTAGAACCAAAATTAAGAATACATATGACTTATTATGTTTTTATTATGTACGGTTGTAATAATATTTATTGAATATAAGTAGAATAATTGAATGAAATTCATTTCTCCATCCATGGTTGAATGTTGTCGTGGATATTTTTCCATGCATGATTGCATGTTGAGGTGGGCTGCTACCTCTTGAGCACTGTGTTGGATTTCCCCGAAGAGGAGAGGATGATGCAGCAAAGTAGCGTAAGTATTTCCCTTAGTTTTTGAGAACCAAGGTATCAATCCAGTAGGAGGCCACGCACAAGTCCCTCGTACCTGCACAAAACGATAGCTACTCGCAACCAACGTGATTAGGGGTTGTCAATCCCTTCACGGTCACTTACGAGAGTGAGATCTGATAGAGATGATAAATAATATTTTTGGTATTTTTGATATAGAGATGCAAAGTAAAAAGTAAAAGGCAAAGTAAAAAACAAAGCAAGTATTAAAGTGATGGAGATTGGTATGATGAAAATAGACCCGGGGTCCATAGGTTTCACTAGTGGCTTCTCTCAAGAGCATAAGTATTCTACGGTGGGTGAACAAATTACTGTTGAGCAATTGATAGAATTGAGCATAATTATGAGTATATCTAGGTGTGATCATGTATATAGGCATCACGTCCGAGACAAGTAGATCGAAACGATTCTGCTTCTACTACTATTACTCCACTCATCGACCGCTATCCAGCATGCATCTAGAGTATTAAGTTAAAAACAGCGTAACGCCTTAAGCAAGATGACATGATGTAGAGGGATAAATTCATGCAATATGATAAAAACCCCATCTTGTTATCCTCGATGGCAACAATACAATACATGCCTTGCAACCCTTTCTGCCACAAGAGAGGGGGAGAACATTGTATTGAGATCCAAAAAGAGAGAAGAAGCCATCTAGCTACTAACTATGGACCCGAAGGTCTGAGGTAAACTACTCACACTTCATCGGAGGGGCTATGGTGATGATGTAGAAGCCCTCCGTGGTGGATGCCCCCTCCGGCGGAGCTCCGGAACAGGCCCCAAGATGGGATCTCGTGGATACAGGAAGTTGCGGCGGTGGAATTAGGTTTTTGGCTCCGTATTTGATCTGTCGGGGGTACGTAGGTATATATAGGAGGAAGGAGTACGTCGGTGGAGCAACAGGGGGCCCACGAGGCAGGGGGGCGCGCCCCCCACCTCGTGACCGCCTCTTTTGTTCCTTGGAGTAGGGTCCAAGTCCCCTGGATCACGTTCGATGAGAAAATCACGTTTTCGAAGGTTTCATTCCGTTTGGACTCCGTTTGATATTCTGTTTCTTCGAAACACTGAAATAGGCAAAAAACATCAATTCTGGGCTGGGCCTCCGGTTAATAGGTTAGTCCCAAAAATAATATAAAAGTGGAAAATAAAGCCCAATATAGTCCAAAACAGTAGATAAAGTAGCATGGAGCAATAAAAAATTATAGATATGTTGGAGACATATCATGCATCCCCAAGCTTAATTCCTGCTCGTCCTCGAGTAGGTAAATGATAAAAAGAGAATTTTTGATGCGGAGTGATACTTTGGCATAATTTCAATGTAAATCTTCTTAATTGTGGCATGAATATTCTAGTCCGAATGAATACAAAATAAAAGTTCATATTGATAAAAGAAATAGTAATACTTCAAGCATACTAATCAAAGTAATCATGTCTTCTCAAAATAGCATGGCAAAAGAAAGTTCATCCCTACAAAATCATATGGTTAGGCTATGCTTCATTTTCGTCACACAAAGATGTTCCCAACATCTATACCCCCGATGACAAGCCAAGCAATTGTTTCACACTTAAATAATCTCAAACTTTTTCAACCTTCACGCAATACATGAGCGTGAGCCATGGATATAGCACTATGGGTGGAATAGAATATAATGATGGGGATGTGTGGAGAATACAAAAAAGGAGAAAGTCTCACATTGACGAGGATAATTAACGGGCTATGGAGATGCCCATCAATTGATGTCAACATGAGGAGTAGGGATTGCCATGCAATGGATGCACTAGAGCTATGAATGCTCAACAAAAAGAAAACTAGTGGGTGTGCATCCAACTTGCTTGCTCATGAAGACCTACGGCATTTGAGGAAGCCCATCGTAGGAATATACAAGCCAAGTTCTATAATGAAAAATTCCCACTAGTGTGAAAAGACAACTTATGAGACTCACTATATGAAAAACATGGTGCTACTTTGAGGCACAATATATGAGACTTCACTACATGGAGAACAAGGTGCTACTTTGAAGCACAAGTGTGGAAAAAGAGATAGTAACATTGCCCTTTTTATTTATTTTCTTTTTTTGGGCCTTTCATTTTTTGGCCTTTCTCTTTTTTTTGGGGCAATGCTCTAATAATGATGATCATCACACTTCTATTGATTACAACATAAGGATTACAACTCGAAACTAGAACAAGATATGACTCTATATGAATGCCTCGTGATGTGCAGGATGGTGCAATGAATCAAGAGTGACATGTATGAAAAATAATGCATGGTGGCTTTGCCACAAATACGATGTCAACTACATGATCATGCAATGGCAATATGACAAAAGTGAAGTATGTCATGATGATGATGAATGAGCGGTGGAAAGTTGCATGGCAATATATCTCGGAATGGCTATGGAAATGCCATAATAGGTAGGTATGGTGGCTATTTTGAGGAAGATATAAGGAGGTTTATGTGTGATAGATCGTATCATATCACGGGGTTTGGATGCACTGAAGTTTGCACCAACTCTCAAGGTGAGAAAGGGCAATGCACGGTACCGGAGAGGCTAGCAAAGGCGGAAAGGTAAAAGTGCGTATAATCCATGGACTCAACATTAGTCAAAAGAACTCATATACTTATTGCAAAAATTTAGAAGTCATCAAAAATCAAGTACTACGCGCATGCTCCTAGGGGGATAGATTGGTAGGAAAAGACCATCGCTCGTCCCTGACCGCCACTCATAAGGATGCACAAGCCAGGTACACTTCATATTTCAAATTTGTCACACAACTTTAACCATACATGCATGCTACGGGATTTGCAAACTTCAACACAAGCATTCTTTAAATTCATAATCACCTAACTAGCATGAATTTAATATTACCACCTCCATATCTCAAAACAATTATCAAGTATCAAACTTTTCTTAGTATTCAACGCACTCAAAAGAAAGTTTCACATATCTTGAATACCAAGTATATTAATTTAAGCAAATTACCATGCTATTAACGACTCTCAAAATAATCTAAGTGAAGCATGAGAGATCAATAGTTTCTTTAAAACAAATCCACCACCATGCTCTAAAAGATGTAAGTGAAGCACTAGAGCAAAAATTATCATTCTCAAAAGATATAAGTGAAGCACTATGAGCAAAACTATCAAGCTCAAAAGATATAAGTGAAGCACATAGAGTATTCTAGCAAATTTCAATCTATGTATGGCTCTCTAAAAAGGTGTGTACAGCAAGGATGATTGTGTTAAACTAACAAGCAAATACGCAAATAATACACGACGCTCCAAGCAAAACACTTATCATGTGGTGAATAAAAATATAGCTCCAAGTAAATTACCGGTGGAAGTAGATTTAAAGAGGGATGCCTTCCGGGCATCCCCAAGCTTTGAATTTTGGTGTCCTTGGATTATCTTGGGGGTGCCATGGGCATCCCCAAGCTTAGGCTCTGCCAATCCTTGTTCCATAATCCATCAAAAGAATTTACCCAAAACTTGAAAACTTCACAACACAAAACTCAATAGAAATCTCGTGAGCTCCGTTAGAGAAAGAAAACAAAAGACTACTTTAAGGTACTGAAATGGACTCATTATTTATTTATATTGGTGTTAAACCTACTGTATTCCAACTTCTCTATGGATCATAAACTATTTTACTAGCCATAGATTCATCAAAATAAGCAAACAACACACGAAAAACAGAATCTGTCAAAAACAGAACAGTCTGTAGTAATCTGTAACTAACGCAAACTTCTAGAACTCCAAAACATCTACCAAAATAGGAAGACCTAGGCAATTTGTTTATTGATCATCATCAATTGGAATCACTATTTTATCACGTTTTGGTGATTTTTAACAATTGTTTTCGTGAACAGAAAGTTTCTAGAAATTACAGCAAGATCAAATAACTATCATCCAAGAAGATCCAATAGGTCTAGCTTGGCACAAACACTAATTAAAACATAAAACCACATCTAAACAGAGGCTATATGGATTATTTATTGCTAACCAGCAAGGATAAATATTGGGTTGCCTCCCAACAAGCGCTTTTCTTTAAAGCCTTTTTAGCTAGGCATTGAGATTTCAATGATGCTCACAAGAAGACAAGAATTGAAGCACAAAGAGAGCATCATAAAACACGTGACAAACACACTTAAGTCTAACATACTTCCTATGCATAGGCATATTATAGGCAAACAAATTATCGTAGCAAGCTAAAACTAGCATATGCAAGGAAGCGGAAGGGAACAATAGCAATCTCAACATAACAAGAGGTAATTTAGTAACATGAAAATTTCTATAACCATATTTTCCTGTCTCATAATAATTACAAGTAGGATCATAAGAAAATTCAACAATATAGCTATCACATAACATATTCTCAACACGATCCACATGCATGCGAAGTTGACACTCCTCCAAAATAGTGGGATTATCATTAACTAAAGTCATGACCTTTCCAAACCCACTTTAACTTCATAAGATTGACATTCTCCAAATATGTGGGATCTAAAGTTGACACTCTTCCGAACCCACTTTCAATATTATTGCAAACAATATTATCAATCTCATATTCATCATGGGGCTTAAATAAGTTTTCAAGATCATAAGAAGAATCACCCCAATCATGATCATTGCAACAAGTAGTAGACATAGCAAAACTAGCATCCCCAATATTAGGGTTTTGCATCTTATTAGCACAATTGACATCAAAAGAATTTATAATAAAATCATTGCAATCATGCTTTTTATTCAAAGATCTATCGTGAGTCACTTCACGGATTTCGTGCAAAACCTTATAAAGATAATCTAGTGCATCCAAATCACTAGGAATTGGTTCATCATAATTGGATCTCTTAAAAAGATTGGCAAGCGGATGAGGATCCATAGATATTGGCTTCTTTGTTTATGAATAAATACTCAACTATTTCAACCAAACGAGCAAACGAGCCAAGTAAGACATCAAGGCAAACGAAAAGAGAGGGCGAATAAAACGACAAGGGTGAAGTGGGGGAGAGGAAAAGCGAGAGGCAAATGGCAAATAATGTAATGCCGAGATAGGGATTGTGATGGGTACTTGGTATGGTTGACTTGCTCTTGCGTGAGCCTCCCGAACGGGCGCGAAACTCTTCTTGCTACCTCTTGAGCACTGCGTTGGATTTCCCGAAGAGGAGAGGATGATGCATCAAAGTAGCATAAGTATTTCCCTCAGTTTTTGAGAACCAAGGTATCAATCCAGTAGGAGGCCACGCACAAGTCCCTCGTACCTGCACAAAACGATAGCTATTCGCAACCAACACGATTAGGGGTTGTCAATCCCTTCACGGTCACTTACGAGAGTGAGATCTGAATGAGATGATAAATAATATTTTTGGTATTTTTGATATAGAGATGCAAAGTAAAAAGTAAAAGGCAAAGTAAAAACAAAGCAAGTATTAAAGCGATGGAGATTGATATGATGAAAATAGACCCGGGGGCCATACGTTTCACTAGTGGCTTCTCTCAAGAGCATAAGTATTCTACGGTGGGTGAACAAATTACTGTTGAGCAATTGATAGAATTGAGCATAATTATGAGTATATCTAGGTATGATCATGTATATAGGCATCACGTCCGAGACAAGTAGATCGATACGATTCTGCATCTACTACTATTACTCCACTCATCGACCGCTATCCAGCATGCATCTAGAGTATTAAGTTAAAAACAGAGTAACGCCTTAAGCAAGATGACAGGATGTAGAGGGATAAATTCATGCAATATGATAAAAAACCCATCTTGTTATCCTCAATGGCAACAATACAATACGTGCCTTGCAACCCTTTACATCACACTGGGTGGGACACCGCAAGATCGATCCCAAAGCTAAGCTCTTCTCCCATTGCAAGAACTACCAATCTAGTTGGCCAAATCAAACGGATAATTTGAAGAGACTTGCAAAGATAACTCAATCATACATAAAAGAATTCAGAGAAGATTCAAATATTATTCATAGATAAGTTGGATCATAAACCCACAATTCATCGGTCTCAACAAACACACCGCAAAAAGAAGATTACATCGAATAGATCTCCACAAGAGAGGGGAGAACATTGTATTGAGATCCAAAAGAGAGAAGAAGCCATCTAGCTACTAACTATGGACCCGAAGGTCTGAGGTAAACTACTCACACTTCATCGGAGGGGCTATGGTGATGATGTAGAAGCCCTCCGTGGTGGATGCCCCCTCGTGAACTCGGAACAGGCCCCAAGATGGGATCTCGTGGATCTGAGGAAGTTGCGGCGGTGGAATTAGGTTTTTGGCTCCGTATTTGATCTGTCGGGGGTACGTATGTATATATAGGAGGAAGGAGTACGTCGGTGGAGCAACAGAGGGCCCACGAGGCAGGGAGGCGCACCCCCCACCCTCGTGACCGCCTCTTTTGTTCCTTGGAGTAGGGTCCAAGTCCCCTGGATCACGTTCGGTGAGAAAATCATGTTTCCGAAGGTTTCATTCCGTTTGGACTCCGTTTGATATTCTGCTTTCTTGAAACACTGAAATAGGCAAAAAAACAACAATTACGGCTGGGCCTCCGGTTAATAGGTTAGTCCCAAAAATAATATAAAAGTGGAAAATAAAGCCCAATATAGTCCAAAACAGTAGATAAAGTAGCATGGAGCAATCAAAAATTATAGATACGTTGGAGACGTATCATGGGCCTTATCTCATTCAAGTTGTATGATGAGGTGGCATACTTACATGTTGAGATAAATAACTTAGTGGGGATGACTCTCTTAACTATATATGATTATATAGGGAAGCCATCAAGACCTGGAGCTTTGTTATGTTCCATTTGGAACACCGCATATCTCACTAATACATCCATTTTGCATCATGTTTTCTGATAACCCACGAGTATAGGGGATTGCAACAGTTTTCGAGGGTAGAGTATTCAACCCAAATTTATAGATTCAACACAAGGGGAGCCAAAGAACATTTGAAGGTATTAGCGGTTGAGTTGTCAATTCAACCACACCCGGAGATTAATTATCTGCAGCAAAGTGATCAGTAGGAAAGTAATATGATAGTTTTGATAGTAGTAACAGCAGCAATGGTAACAGTAACATTGATAGCATTATTTTGTAGCAAGTGTAACAGTGATGATAGCAGTAGTAACTTAGCAAGAACAATATAAGGTAAATTCGTAGGCATTGGATCGGTGACTTGTTGGATGATATTCATCATGAGACAGTTATAACCTAGGGCGATACGTCACTAGCTCCAGTTCGTCAATATAATGTAGGCATGTATTCCGTAAATAGTCATACGTGCTTATGGAAAGAACTTGCATGAAATCTTTTGTCCTACCCTCCCGTGGCAGTGGGGTCCATATTGGAAACTAAGGGATATTAAGGCCTCCTTTTAATAGAGAAATGGAACAAAGCATTAACACATAGTGAATACATGAACTCCTCAAACTATGGTCATCACCGGGAGTGGTCCCGACTATTGTCACTCCGGGGTTGCCGGATCATAACACGTAGTAGATGACTATAACTTGAAAGATCAGATCTAAAACATGGATATAATGATGATAACATAAACGGTTCAGATCTGAGTTCATGGCACTCGGGCCCAAAGTGACAAGCATTAAGCATGGCAAAGTCATAGCAACATCAATCTCAGAACATAGTGGATACTAGGGATCAAGCCCTAAAAAAATTAACTCGATTACATGATGAATCTCATCCAACTCTTCACCGACCAGCGAGCCTACGAAGGAATTACTCACTCCCGGTGGGGAGCATCATGGAATTGGCGATGGAGAAGGGTTGGTGATGACGAAGAACGAAGATCCCCCTCTCCGGAACCCCAAACGGACTCCAGATCTAGCCTCCCGATGAAGAACAGGAGGTGACGGCGGCTCCGTCTCGTGGATCGTTATAATTCTTTCTCCCTGATTTTTTCTAGAAAAATAGGATTTTATAGCATCGGTTTTAGGGTCTGCGGGGCCACCAGGTGGGGACAACCCACCTGGGTGCGCCAGGAGAGGAGGGCACGCCCTGGTGGGTGCCCACCCAGGTGCCCCACTCCGGAAGGTCTTGGCTCCAGAAATTCTTATTTATTATATAAAAATTCCTCGCAAAGTTTTGTTCCATTCCGAGAACTTTTATTTCTGCACAAAAACAACACCATGGTAGTTCTGCAGAAAACAGCGTCCGTCCGGGGTTAGTTACATTCAAATCATGCTAATTAGAGTCCAAAACAAGAGGAAAAGCGTTAGGAAAAGTAGATACATTGGAGACGTATCAACTCCCCCAAGCTTAAACCTTTGCTTGTCCTCAAGCAATTCAGTTGATAAACAAAAAGTGAAAAATAAAAACTTTTACGAACTCTTTTGCTCTTGTTTGCATAAATAAACTTGAACAACACCCAGGTTTTCAGCCACATTATAACTAACCATGCCGACAATAACTCTTAAAGATTATAATGACTCATATCAATGACATAATCAGCTAGCGAGCAATAATAAGATATCTCAAATGGCAACACGCTTTCAAAACAACCATGATATAATATGACAATAGTGGTATCTCGCTAGACCTTTCTGAGACCTCAAAACATAAATGCAGTGCACCTCCAAAGTCCAAGCAGCGACTAAACATTGAAATTCATGGTAGAAAAGATCCAGTCATGATGCACCCAACATTAGCTACACACAATGCATAAATCATGACAGCTGTGCTCTCAGGTTCTGGCACTTGTTTTAGAAGGTGATGACGCAACATAAAGGTAAATAGATGGTCCCTTCGCAGAGGGAAGCAGTGATTTGCAGAGGTGCCAGAGCTCAAGTTTTAAAACAGAGGTAAATGATATTTTGAGACATGCACCTTTCTCATTTACTTCATGGCCATCAATTATCAATATCTTCCATGCCAAGCACGCTAGTGGCGGTTTCCAAGCGATAAAAGTAGAGGTTTACTCCCTCTCCACCAACAATCACATTCCACGGCTTGTCCGAAACAACGGGTGCCGTCCAAACCAACAACAGTCCGGGGGAATTTTGTTTAATTATTTGCATTTTAATTTCGGGACTGGGAATCCCTATTAACGCCCTTTTCTCATGCGATGGCAAGTGAATAAACACTCGACCTGAGAATAACCCGCTTAGTATGGAAGATACCGACCACCTCTTGTTGTTCCATGAACGATCCAGGCACACAAAAAGGATATTTATTTAGAAGTTTTTAGAGGTGGCACATGCAAATTTACTTAAGACGGCAGGGTAATACCACATATAGGTAGGTATGGTGTACTCATCTGGAATAACTTTGGGTTCAAGGTTTTTGATGTACAAGCAAAGTTCCCACTTAGTACAGGCGAAGGCTAGCAATTAGATTGAGAAGCGGCCAGCTAGAGAGCAACAACGGTCATAAACATGCATTATGCATAAGTAACATTGGACACTAGCATGAGTAGGATATGAACACCATGAACATAAATATCATAGATGCTATGTTGGTTTTGATTCAACTGCATGCATGAACATGTGCCAAGTCAAGCCACTCGAACATTCAGAGGAGGATACATATCATCATACTACATCACAATCATTTTAACGCTATGTTGATATCCAAGATAAATCATTATCCACTCCTAGCTACTTATGCATGGCATGAGAAACTATAATCTCTAATTATCATTGCAAACATGTTTAATCATAATGGGCTGAATCCTGGATACTAGGTTAAACATATTTACGTAAAATGTAATGTCGAGTTCATACCGGTTTATCTACGCCACGGCCAGTTCATCGAATATCGTCATTATTGCCTTCCACTTGCACGACCGAACGATATGAAAATAATAATAGTGCAAGAGTGTCGTGGACTAAGCTGGAATCTGCAAACATTTAATTCAACATGAGAAGACAAGGTAAAATGGGCTCTTTATTAGTTCAACAATTATTCATATGAGAGCCACTCAACATTTTCATCGTGGTCTTCTCCTCGGTAAGACTCGAATAAAAAGAAAAGAAATTCAGAGAAACACACTGAAATATTTTTGGAGTTTTGGGTTTTCTTGAACAAGGAAATAAAAGGGAAAAGCAAAAACGAGAAAAACTATTTACACGGGAGAGCTCCCAACAAGCAAAAGAAGAACAAGGAAATCTTTTTGGGATTTTATTTTTAGTGCTACTACTAAGCATGCATAGAAAGTAAACTACTACAACTAATTTTTTTGGTTTTTCTAAAGGTTTTCAGACACACAAGAAGAAAGCAAGAAAATAAATTTAAGATTGGATGATACAATGAAAAAGTGTGAACACCGACAAATGAAAATAAGTGGACATGAATGCAATGTAGCGACCCGACCCGAATGGATCAAGTCTCTGTGCTTAAGTGTCATCCCTGGATCGGTATGCTGACACACACAGTACTCGAGGATTTATAACAGAGGTAAATCACATGTATAAATAACGTAAATGCTATTACCTCAAATCCAAATATAGCGGAAGCAACAAGGTCGTGGATTCCCATCAACACCAACGGCAAGGTTGAGTGTAGAAATCGTAACCCTAACGTATCACTTACTCGTCGTCTGAAAAGTCTGCAACATGAAACGTTGCAGCCGAAGCGGTTGACACATGGAATGTCTTTGGCAAAGTAACACATAGAGAGTAATGAAAGAATAAGCTATACTACATGCATATATGGCTGGTGGAAAGCTCTATGGTTACAATTTTTGCGTAAAGCCAATTTTTCCCTACTTCAAAGGAATACATTTATTTAACTATCATGGTGGTTGTGAAACATTGAGAATGGTTGACAGCATTCTCAATCCCAATTAAAAGTACTCCTTAAAAACCCAACAACATTAATTAGAAGTAACATGATGAGATTCACATGATATCCAAGTACTAGATACTCAAAAATGTCCATAACCGGGGACACGGCTAACCATGATTAGTTTATACGCTCTGCAGAGGTTTGCGCACTTTTCCCCACAAGACTCGATCGCCTCCGTTTTATTTCTCGCACTACATGGTGTTTGAGAAACGGATGACCGAGACATAGTCTTGAAGCACTAGCACCTTACTTGTGGGTAGACCGGTACACCTACTTTCCCTACATCCCCTAGACTACCCGTAAGAGTTCGCGCAACTTAATCAACTATGCCAGAGCCCATAATGGCTTGTGGCTGCACACGTAAGTTTCTAGTTTGAATAATCTCATGATCCCTTTGAGCCTGGGTGGCGGTCCGAAGAAATATAGGCAAATCCTGATAGAAACCAGGTGCCTCAATCCACCGGATGTGTGTTTAAGTTGCCACCTTAAATAAACCATTAATTAACAATCTCACATCTGTCATGGATACACTCACCCAATCCACGTCTACTAGCATAGCATGGCAATATATGCAAACGTAGAAGTAACTCCCAAGGGTTTGATAGCAAAACAGGTAATAGGTACTACCTCATCTACTTCCCATCCCACAATTTAATTAGATCCTAATCATGCAGTGTTTGTGGATAGATCTAATGCATAAAACTGGAAGTAGAAAAGGTGTGATCAAAGTGTTACTTGCCTGCAATGTTGATGAAGATGATTCGCACTCAAAACTCTTGATAGGTCTACTCGTCACACTCCGGTCAATCTATCGTAAGCAAGCAATAGTAACCACACATAAGCAATCACTCAAAACATCGGACCGAACGAAGAAAACAATTCGGAAAACATCAAAACCAAGCAAATAACTCTTGCAACATAAAAAAAATTCTAACAGTACCAAAATTATGTGAATTTGGCCTTATTAAAAAGATTAGGTCAAGAGCTTCGATTTGCAAAAAGAATCAACTAAATCGGAGTTACGAAACTCAAGTTATGATCAAACGAAGTTTGAATTCAAATCTGATCTAATTCAAACTTTAAACTTTCAAAAACATGTTTGAGTTGGATTAATGGATAGAGGGGATCATAACGAAGAAGTGGGCGTTGGTTTCGTCGGATTTGGGCTAACGAGTAAAAAGTTGTGATCGTTTTAAGATTAGGGACTAATCTGTGAAGAAACTAATTACATACGGGTCCCTGGCCGAAATTAACAGAAAAAGAAAAAGGCTAAAAAGCGAACGTTCGTTTTCTAGACCTAACCAGCGAACGTTCTCTAAATAACAAGACTAAAACAGAAAACCGGGTTTAAAAAAAACCGAAACCTAAAAAAACAGTCAAACAAAATAAAAACAAAATAAATAGAAATGTTATATAGGCATATAATATATCAAAATTTTCATAAAAAGATTTTCTACAACATGGACATTTTTGTAAGGTCAAATAAAATCCACACAAATTTAAATAAAACAAAGAGTGCTTCTGCTCTAATAAAATCCAACAAAAATCATTTTAAAAATACCAAAATTAATTCAAATTTATTTCTCTCCATTTTTCTGATGTAGGGAATCATGTTACCCTATTTTCCATATATTTTATTTTTGGAGAAAATAATTTGAATAAAACTCAAATAACTCCAAATTGAAAATAAATTCAAAAGAACTTTGAATTTAATTTTTTTGAAAACTCCCAACTCATATTTCATATAATTTGAAGAAGTCATTTTTATCTTCGCTCGTGAAAATCATTGAGTTGCATAAAATTTCGGAATTGGAAATATTTTCCAAATGAAATTCAAATATTTTCCACACCCCTTGTCATTTAAATAAATGGAAGAAGTCATGTCATCTTCTCTCCAGGGTTTTGTGGTGAAAATAATTTGAATTCCCGAAGATCATAAAAGCAAAATGAAAGTTTGGGAAAGTCCTTTTATTCCCTCTCATTTAACTTTCAAAAAGGTTTCGAATTCCACTCACTTTCAGTCAATCAATCAAACAACAATCAAAACTATCTATTTGTTTATAACATTCCAAAATTCAGAATTTTGGGATGTTACATGTAATGTCGGTGAGAACACGTACTCCCCCAAGCTTAGGCTTTTGGCCTAACTTGGTAGTCAATCAGTAGCCTAGATAGTAGTTGGCGTGGTAGCTTACGGAGGCTCTCGGTGCGGATGCCTCGGCCTGCCGTGCTGCCTCCACTGCTGCGTTGTGAGCTCGGGCATCGCTCTCAAGAACAAAATATCTTCCTTTGCTGTGATAGTCATAAAGAGCAGGCGCAGGGCAAATATGTTTGCACAACAGATTTTTGGTTAAACATTAGATTGTAAGTGAAGTTGTCAATCTTTTCTTTTTATAAAGGATCTTATGGTCTTTTAATGTGTCAAAATCTAAATACTGCGTGGGTAGGATAGGATCAAAGAGCAAAGGTGAAACTCCCAACCCTCATGCTAAACGCGTGGCATATATTCCACCATAGAAATAGCCACTGTTAGCGTTGTGCTGAAGTCTGCGTGCAACAATTGCTCCAAGGTTATAATTCCTTTCACCGGTGAGAGCAGTGTGTATGAGGCTCAAGTCTGGAGCACAAAGCGTACTACAGTCTTGCTTGCCTACTATGCATTTCCCGTTAAATAATGCAAAGTACTGAATTGCGGGAAAATAATGCTCTTTATTCTACCTTGTGTCACTCCCCTAGTCTCACCGCAGCAAAGACTAGTTAAGAAAGATTGGTACTCAGCCCTTGGTGGTTCGTCCAGCGAACCCCAGAACGGGAGTTGCAGTGGTAAGCAAAATTCTCTAGTGAAATGGTAAATGGATTATCATAAAGCATAAACGACACCTAGACTCATGGGGAAGGAATTTAAATCCTTTGACAAATGATTCAGTGAGAAGGTGGCGCTGTTCACACTTATCTGATAGGTAGGGAGCGAGACCGGCATTGTGAACATATTGCTCAAACTCCTCTTTAATACCCACACGCACCATATACTCATCGCAAGGCCATAAGCATGTTTTGGTGGTGGCATCTCGAGTAGAACTTTCACTTGGTTCAACATATGATCGGCAAGCGGAGCTGTCACTAGAAGATGCCTCCGAGGATCGCCTCCTCGATGAACTCCTTCCAAAAAGGTTCATCATGTTCGCGTACAATTTTCTGAAAATTTTTGAGTGACAAAAATTTATCAACAAAACTTTGAAAAATTGATAGCAACTACTCATAGGGGTACATAGAGGCCATAGTAAGCATTCAAACTACTTAGAACTCCAAGAATTTAACATGCAAGCTCATCTACAGCAGCACCAAGAGTAGCTAATTATTCAAAATATAAACCACTAAAACAAAAACTAATTGGACAAATGGTGGAGTCACATACCAAGCAACAATCCCCCGAGATAATTTCAGAAATGGAGCTTCGAGCAAAGAGATCAAAATCCGCGGGATTGAGAGCAAGAACATGGGAGAGGGAGAGAGAGAGAGCAACGGAGATTTTTTTGTGGAGGTAAGTGATGATGTGGGATGAAGAGATAAGTGAGGGGGCCCATGTGGGGACCACAACCCACTAGGGTGCTCCTGGGGGTCCTGGCGCGCCCAGGTTGGTAGTGCCCACCTAGTGCACCTCCCTTTGATATTATTTGCACCAGAAATTCAGAAATATTCAGAAAAAATCGTATTAAATTTTCAGAGCATTATGAGAACTTTTATTTTTGGGTCATTTTTTATTGCACGGGAAATTAAGAAAATAGAAAAAACATGGCATTTTATTTTATTTAACTAATAAAAACAGAAAACAAAGAGTAAGGACAGAAGGTAGTGCTTACTAAATTCATCAACTTCATATCTCCCAAAAATGATTCATTAATAAGGTTGATCAGGTCTTATTAACAACCAATTTCGATTAGCATGAAACTGAAGAACTTTCGTAAATCACTAAGTTACCTCAATGGGGATATGAATGTCCCCAACAATAAGCATTTCATATTTCTTTTTGACAAGAGGGTAGAGGTATTTGAAAACTTCCAATAGTGATTGTCGGAGATTTTTCAATAACATTAATACCATTCACTTGGAATTGTTTCTTTGGAAAGTGCACCATATGCTCATTACCATTAATATGAAAAGTTACCTTGCTTTTATTGCAATCAATAACAACCCCTGCAGTATTCAAGAAGGGTCTACCAAGGATAATCTACATGTTGTCGTCCTCGGGCATCTCAAGTATAACAAAGTCAGTCAAAATAGTAACATTAGCAGCAACAACAAGAACGGGCACATCATCACAGATATTGATAGGTATGACAGTTGATTTGTCAGCCATTTGTAAAGATATTTCAGTAGGTGTGAGTTATTCAAGTCAAGTCTTTTATATAAAGAGAAAGGCATAACACTAACACCAACTCCTAAATCACACAAACCAGTTTTCACATAATTCTTTTTGATAGAGCAAGGTATAGTTGGTATTCTCGGGTCTCCAAGTTTTTTAGTTACTCCATCTTTGAAATTATAATTAGCAAGCATAGTGGAGATTTCAGCTTCCGGTATTTTTCTCTTATTAGTGATGATGTCTTTCGTATACTTTGCATAAGGAGGCATTTTCAAGATATCAGTCAAGCGAGAACGCAAAAACCCTGGCCTTAGCATTTCAGCAAAGTGTTCAAATTCTTCATCATCTTTCTTTTTAGTTGACTTGGGTGGAAAAGGCATAGGTTTTTGAACCCACGGTTCTCTTTCTTTACCGTGTTTTCTAGCAACGAAGTCTCTTTTATCATATCTTTTATTCTTAGGTTGTGGGTTATCAAGATCAACAGGTGGTTCGATCTCAACATCATTATCTAGTTCTTTATTATTTGTTAGGGTGTCTTCATGAACCTCATCTTTATCTTTTTCACTATCACTAGGTGAGTGTTCATTACCAGATTGTGTTTCAGCATCAGGGATAGAAGTTTCATTATCATTATCAGGAGGTTTTTCTATTCTAGGTTCACTAGAAGTATGCAAAGTCCTATCATTTTTTTTATTTTTCTTTTTAGAAGGATTAGGTGCATCAGTGTTAACTCACATGAGTCTTGTTCAATTCTTTTTTGGGTGTCCCTCAGGATAAAGTGGTTCCTGAGTCATTTTACCTCCTCTAGTTGCAACTCTAACAGTAAAGTCATGTATATTATTATTCATTTCATCAAGCAATTCTCTTTGAGATTTAGCAACTTGTTCTAACTGAGTTTGTACCATAGAAGCATGTTTTCCAACACCTCTAACATCATTTGAGATTCTAAATAACAAGTCACTCAAGCGAGCAATCATATCAGAATTATATTTCAATTGTTTCATAACATTTGCATTGAAGTGATCTTGTTTTCTAATGTAGTTTTCTAACTCATAAAGGCATTGGCTAGGATGCATATTGTGAGGATTGTCATTATTTTAACTTCATTAGAGAATTTACCTCTACCACCTTAGGCAGTGGTGGTGTATTAATCCCATGTATTTCTTCAATAGGAGGTACATTTTTAACATCCTCGGCTTCAATACCTTTTTCCATCATAGAATTCTTTGCCTCTTGCATATCTTCAGGACTGAGATATAATATACCCCTCTTCTTCGGAGTGGGTTTAGACGGTGGTTCAGGAAGAGTCCAATCATCATAATTTTTCAATATTTTATTCAATAATTCTTCACCTTGTCGAACAGTATGTTCCCTGAAAACACAACCAGCACAACTATCTAGGAAGTCCCTAGAAGCATCGGTTAGTCCATTATAGAAGATATCAAGTATTTCATTTTTCTTAAGAGGATGATCAGGCAAAGCATTAAGTAACTGGAAATCCTCCCCCAAGCTTGTGGGGGACTCTCTTCTTTCGTTTGAACAAAGTTAAATATTTCCTGTAAGGCAGCTTGTTTCTCATGAGCAGGAAAATATTTTTCAGAGAAGTAATAAATCATATCCTGGGGACTACTGTCGGTGTCAAAACCGGTGGATCTCGGGTAGGGGGTCCCGAACTGTGCGTCTAAGGCGGATGGTAACAGGAGGCGGGAGACACGATGTTTACCCAGGTTCGGGCCCTCTCGATGGAGGTAATACCCTACTTCCTGCTTGATTGATCTTGATGATATGAGTATTACAAGAGTTGATCTACCACGAAATCGTAGAGGCTAAACCCTAGAAGCTAGCCTATGGTATGATTGTTGTTCTTGTCCTACGGACTAAACCCTTCGGTTTATATAGACACAGGAGGGGGCTAGGGTTACACAGAGTCGGTTACAAGGGAGGAGATCTACGTATTCGTATTGCCAAGCTTGCCTTCCACGCCAAGGAGAGTCCCATCCGGACACGGGACGAAGTCTTCAATCTTGTATCTTCATAGTCGAACAGTCCGGCTGTCCGGAGACCCCCTAATCCAGGACTCCCTCAGTAGCCCCCAAACCAGGCTTCAATGACGATGAGTCCGGTGCGCTGATTGTCTTCGGCATTGCAAGCCGGGTTCTTCTCCAAATTCTGAATACCTGCTGAGTAGTGTCTAACTTCCCATAAATGTTGCACTTCTTGGCTTCCGCGTCCAATAATGGCTATCTTCTACGTGTCGAGCGAATGCGAGAAGCCAGGGCATTTTTACATTTGCCACCCTAGCCACGTGAGTAAACTGTCTATTAAAGAGGCGGGGATTCGTTGATCCAAATCACACCATCCTCCCACGGCGAGTATCCATCGGAGCGCGCTCGGAGAAATCCATTCCAACATGGCCGGCCATCACAGCTCCTCCTCTCGCTCCCGTAGCCTTAAGCTTGGTGATTGGAAGAAGTGTTCCATCCCGCACAGCCAATTAGTAGAGTTACAGACCCCGGGATTTCTCCCTCCAGCGTATATGGTCCCCGTTCGAGCCGGGCTCGCCACCTATAATGGCGGGGAGCAAGCGGAGAGCTTTCCCAATCCCTCCAAGGGGAGCGGGTATGCCTTGTCCCTTATTTATTAAGGGGACTTGGATTTCCAATCCATCCGTTCCTCCGCGGGCTCCTGGAGTTTTATGGCCTCCAGTTGCATAACTTCACCCCCGCTTCCATATTACACATCGCTGGTTACATTGCCCTTTGTGGGTTGTTTCTGGGCTGCGAAGCTCATTTCGAGCTATGGAAGAAGCTATTCTGCCTTGTGCCCATACACAGAAGGGGTCAATATATCAAGTGGGCGAAGCCGAAATATGGCACATTGCCGAGACCAGATACCTGTCCGGTACCCCGAAGAAGACGTCCGAAGACTGGCCTTCGGAGTGGTTTTACATGGAGGACGTCCCCCTTCTAGATCCTATTCGGATGGGCCTTCCTGAGTTTGACAACACTCCCCTGGAGAAACGCCGCAGCTGGCGCCCTCGGAGCCCTCAGGAGGAAGATAACGGAGAAGTCCTTTACTTGATGGGCCGGATAAAGATGCTGGCTCAATCAGGACTGACAATAACTGAGGTTATGTCAATATGTATAATGCGGGGGGTACAACCACTTCAATATCGAGGGCACCCCATGTGGCAGTTTAACGGGGAAGATGATGCCACCCGCCGCGGGCGTAAGGGACCGGACTCAGTTACTGCTCTAGCAAAAATTCTGTCTGATTTGTACAAGGGAGAGGAAGAGGAGTTCATCTGTATTAAGCCACGGGATGGATTCTGCATGTACAACCCTCCAAGCTGGGTGAGCTGTCACTTTTTACTCTCAGCCTTCCCGCATTCTTCGTCATAAGTACTCACCTTGCCGTTTCATGGCAGGAACTGCGAAAAGCTGTAAGGGAGGTCAACAGCCCACCTCCACAATCGGAGGACCCTGACCGGGCCCTCGATCCCAGACTCGAAGAGGATCCGAACATATTTGTGGAGCTGATCGACACGACATTCTATCAATTGAGCTGCGATGACGCCATGGTGGCCATCATAGCCGACTATCATCCGGCTACTCCTCGCATCGCATGTAAGAAAAACCGAGTCCCAACTTCCGAGAAGGATCCCCTTTTATGCACTTCACCTACCGTACACATATGGTGTCTTATAGGGAAGGCCCTCGGGACGCCATGCCGAACCCGCAGTGACTCGCCAACAAGGGGCACCGAAGCCGGGCAGGCTAAAAAGAAAGGCGGTCAGGACTAAGATGCCGGCGCAGAGGTATGATACAGAACCTCGCTCCATGGTTGTCGTCTTTTAAAATATAATTACGTCCATGTTTCCTAGCAGGAAAAACGCTCGCCGGACTATATCCGGAGAGGTTGCCGATCACGCCTCCACCAGTCGGGCTCCAGGGCCGGACATAGAGGCGGAAGCTAACACGGGGCGGACGCCGGATGCTCCTCCTACAGAGGATGCGGATAGACTATCCGCTACAAATTCTGAAGTGGAGAGCGCTATGAATCACAGGCGTCGCCGGGCCGTACTCCGTGACGCTTGTTTCTCCCAAGAGGCATTTGATGCCTTCAACTCAGGAGACGCGTACATCCGTGCTGCTCAAAATGGTCTTGCCAGAGCCACGGACCAGTATGTAAAGGATATACGGGTAAGAAAATCTGATGATTATATATATATCAGTAGCCCCTGAGACTTGAAACAGTTGACACAACTGATTTAAGGATCATTATTTGTGCAGGTTTTTACGGTGAAGAATACCCAATTGTCTCAAGAGCTGGAAGAGTGCAAAGCCCAGCTACGGGCCGCGGTTGCCGCGTTGAAGGAGTCCAAGAAGGCCCCCTCTGGTAACACTTGTTTCCATTATAAAGAATGACAGGTACCAGATAATACGCTGCGTGCATGCAAATCTAACAACAGATGTTGCAGATGACTCCGGAGTGAATCCGAAGGCCGTGCCAGGGGATGCGCAACGTACTAATCGACAGCTAAATGCTGGCAAGCGCATGCTTACGCGGGTCAGGCAGGAGAAAAATGATCTCCAAGACGCCAATATCCACCGGGCGTGGAATCGAAAGATGTTCGAGCCCAGCTTGTGGACTCCGTGAAGGAGAATAAGCGGCTCGATGCGGCATTTTCGATGAGGTGCTTGAACGAACTTTTGAAAGAGTTCGGCGAAGAAGCCGGCTAACAGAGTTATGTCTGCAGGTATGCTGACGGGTCGTCCCGCGGAGGAGATGCCCGGGTCCATGGGTGATCTTCTATCAGAGCTCTCACAACTGCACGAACAAGTTCGGCAGGTGATGCAGGGTATTGCCCAAGCCTTGTGGCCATCCGCCTCCCCACCAGGAGGCATGGGGGAGCTTATAGAGAACCTCAAGGGAGCGCGGCAGCACTTCCGATTATGGAAGATATCAGCCTGCCGACAAGGTGCAAGGGAAGCCTGGGCCATGGTGAAGACGCGATATACCAAAGCTGACCAAAACCACATGGCCGAGGTCGGACCTGTGGGGCCCGATGGGAAAGAGATCCCCGTCAGTTTGGTGTTTGACCAAGTAGAATTAGCATAAAGTATTCCCAACAGGATTGTAGGCTAGACAACTTGTTGGATGGTATAGAAGAAGAATTTAGTCAGTCTAAGTGACTGTGTACTTTAAGTGACATATATAATGTCCCTAGCCAGATTGTAAATCATTTGTCATGGCAGACCTTTTCGCTTAGACCTTTGGACCCGATAGTCCGGAGTGTATCCGAATAGCCGCTCGGTTATGTAAAAACCGGTGTATGCGTGGAAACCAGGCGTATGGGTCATAAGTGGTTGAACAGACAAGTACCCAACTAGCTATGTTATATTACATGGATAGTAAGAAACATCTTCCAGGGAGAATAGTTCCGTTAAGGGTTCCTTTCCCTGGGTACGCATGCCCTAACGTGCATGTCCGAACTGCGAAAAGAGACGCAGGCTATAAACATCTGGGGCGTGTATCAAAAATAAATAAAAGTCATATTTTATTCACTGACCAAATGTTCCCTTAAGAACGCTAGCTTTCGGCTTCACCCAGTCTGAGGTACACATCCGGCTGACCCGGCAGTAACAATCACAGAGGTGCTCCCATTATGTCCTAGCCGAATTAATGGGAACGTAGGGCATAAACACAAGAGCCAGGCAACCCAGCTTGGCCAAAAATTGAGTCATATCGATGCATATAATGGCGAAAAAAGGTACATGTGGAAGAATAACACATGTGTGGGGCATAAAGCCCAGAAAAATAGTTATATTAAGCTTCTGTATAAGAAGCCCCCAGGTATAATGAGCGCGGTTAGCGCATCAAGATTGTGTAGTTAAGACACAAGTTAGCCTTTTAAGGCCTTGAGGAGAAGGAAAAAGAAGAAAGAAAGAGAGAAAAGACAGATAACAGATATGCAAAAAATTGACGGGGGTAAGGAGACGAACATAGAGTCCGGCAGTAGGCGTAGAATCTTCGGAGTCTGGCTTCATTCCATGGATTTGGCTCGAGTCGATTGTCCGTTGCATCTCGCAGACGGTACGCTCCACAGGTCAGAACCTGGTCAATAATGAAGGGACCTTCCCATTTGGGCTTGAGCTTGTCCTTTTTCTTCTCCGGCAGGCGCAGAACTAGTTCGCCAATGTTATAAGTGTTGGCCCATACTTCTCTGCTTTGATACCTTCGAGCCTGTTGCTGATAGAATGCCGAACGGGCTTTTGCCACATCACGCTCCTCCTCCAGGGCGTCCAAACTATCCTGCCGATCGAGCTCTGCCTCTTTTTCTTCATACATGCGAACTCGAGGTGAGTCATGAATTATGTCGCAGGGCAGAACCGCCTCTGCGCCGTACACCATAAAAAATGGTGTGTATCCGATAGTGCGATTCGGCGTGGTCCGCAGCCCCCATAGTACCGAGTCGAGCTCCTCTACCCAGTGCGTGTTTGATTCCTTTAAGGACCGCACTAATCTGGGTTTAATGCCGCTCATGATAAGACCATTTGCTCGCTCGACTTGACCGTTAGTTTGCGGGTGATAGACAGAAGCATAATCGAGCCTGATGCCCATGTTGCTGCACCAAAGTTTTACCTCGTCGGCTGTAAAGTTCGAGACATTGTCGGTGATGATGTTGTGGGGGATGCCATAGCGGTGTGCGACCCCGGATATGAAGTCTATCACTGGTCCTGATTCAGCCGTTTTGACTGGTTTGGCTTCTATCCATTTGGTGAATTTATCCACCATGACCAATAGGTATTTTTTCTTATGGGTTCCCCCTTTGAGGGGTCCGACCATATCAAGCCCCCAGACCGCAAAAGGCCAAGTAATGGGGATTGTTTGGAGAGCGGTGGGCTGCAAATGGCTTTGGTTTGCAAAAAGCTGGCAACCGACGCAACATTGAACAAGGTCCTGTGCGTTTGCTCGGGCCGTCGGCCAATAGAAACCTGTACGAAAGGCCTTGCTTACAAGGGCCCGGGCTGCGGCGTGGTGGCCGCCGAGTCCAGCATGGATTTTTGCCAAAAGCTTCCACCCTTCTTCTCGGAGATGCACCTTTGAAGGACTCCGGTAGTGCTTTTCTTATAAAGCTCTCCCTCGTGGACCTTGTAGGCTTTAGACCGCCGCACTATGCAGCGTGCCTCATTTTGGTCCTCGGGTAGTTCCTGCTTGGTTAGGTAGGCCAGGAATGGTTCTGTCCACGGGACGATCACGGACATTATCACGTGGGCTGAAGGTGTTATTTCGATGGCAGAGCCTCCGATTATGTCAGAGTGTTCGGTATCTGGTGTTGTGGCCGGGTCCGGACTATTGTTACTGGTGTCCCCTTCCCATACCACGGATGGCTTAAACAGCCTTTCCAAGAAGATGTTAGGTGGGACAGGGTCACGCTTAGCGCCGATACGGGCGAGGATATCCGCCGCCTGATTGTTTTCCCGAGCCACATGGTGGAATTCAAGACCCTCGAACCGAGTTGACATTTTGAGGACGGCGTTGCGACATGCCGCCATTTTTGGATCCTTGGCGTCGAAGTCTCCATTTATTTGAGATATTGCGAGGTTTGAGTCCTCACGCACTTCCAGGCGTTGAATGCCTCTGGATACTGCCATCCGGAGACCATGTATCAGGGCCTCGTATTCGGCTGCATTGTTGGAGTCTGTGTATAGTATTTGGAGTACGTATTTGATGTCTACTACGTAACCTTCTTCTTGTAGATGTTGTTGGGCCTCCAAGTGCAGAGGTTTGTAGGACAGTAGCAAATTTCCCTCAAGTGGATGACCTAAGGTTTATCAATCCGTGGGAGGCGTAGGATGAAGATGGTCTCTCTCAAGCAACCCCGCAACCAAAGAACAAAGAGTCTCTTGTGTCCCCAACACACCCAATACAATGGTAAATGGTATAGGTGCACTAGTTCGGCGAAGAGATGGTGATACAAGTGCAATATGGATGGTAGATATAGGTTTTTGTAATCTAAAATATAAAAACAGCAAGGTAACAAGTGGTAAAAGTGAGCGTAAACGGTATTGCAATGCTAGGAAACAAGGCCTAGGGTTCATACTTTCACTAGTGCAAGTTCTCTCAACAATAATAACATAATTGGATCATATAACTATCCCTCAACATGCAACAAAGAGTCACTCCAAAGTCACTAATAGCGGAGAACAAACGAAGAGATTATGGTAGGGTACGAAACCACCTCAAAGTTATTCTTTCCAATCAATCCGTTGGGCTATTCCTATAAGTGACACAAACAGCCCTAGAGTTCGTACTAGAATAACACCTTAAGACACAAATCAACCAAAACCCTAATGTCACCTAGATACTCCAATGTCACCTCAAGTATCCGTGGGTATGATTATACGATATGCATCACACGATCTCAAATTCATCTATTCAACCAACACATAGAACCTCAAAGAGTGCCCCAAAGTTTCTACCGGAGAATCACGAAGAAAACGTGTGCCAACCCCTATGCATAGGTTCATGGGCGGAACCCGCAAGTTGATCACCAAAACATACATCAAGTGAATCACGTGATATCCCATTGTCACCATAGTTATGCACGGCAAGACATACATCAAGTGTTCTCAAGTCATTAAAGACTCAATCCGATAAGATTACTTAAAGGGGAAAACTCAATCCATTACAAGAGAGTAGAGGGGGAGAAGCAACATAAGATCCAACTATAATAGCAAAGCTCGCAATACATCAAGATCGTGCCAAATCAAGAACACGAGAGAGAGAGAGATCAAACACATAGCTACTGGTACACACCCTCAGCCCCGAGGGTGAACTACTCCCTCCTCGTCATGGAGAGCGCCGGGATGATGAAGATGGCTACCGGTGAGGGTTCCCCCCTCCCGCAGAGTGCCGGAACAGGGTCCCGATTGGTTTTTGGTGGCTACAGAGGCTTGCGGTGGCGGAACTCCCGATCTATTCTGTTCTTCTAAGTTTTTAGGGTATATGGATATATATAGGCGAAAGAAGTACGTCAGGGGGGCCACGAGGGGCCCACGAGGGTGGAGGGCACGCCCTAGGGGGTGGGAGGGCCCCCCTACCTCGTGGCTCCCTCGTTTCTTTCCTGATGTGCACTCCAAGTCCATTGGGTAGCTTTCCTTCCAAAAATAACTTCTCCAGAAGGTTTCATTCCGTTTTGACTCCGTTTGATATTCCTTTTCTTCGAAACACTGAAACAAGGGAAAAACAGAGGCGGCACTAGGCTCGGGGTCAATAGGTTAGTCCCAAAAGTAATATAAAAGTGTAAAATAAAGCCCATAAACATCCAAAACACATAATATAATAGCATGGAACAATCAAAAATTATAGATACGTTGGAGATGTATCAGCATCCCCAAGCTTAATTCCTGCTCGTCCTCGAGTAGGTAAATGATAAAAACAGAATTTTTGATGTGGAATGCTACTTGGCATAATTTCAATGTAATTCTTCTTAATTGTGGTATGAATATTCAGATCCGAAAGATTCAAGATAAAAGTTCATATTGACATAAAAATAATAATACTTCAAGCATACTAACAAAGCAATTATGTCTTCTCAAAATAACATGGCCAAAGAAAGTTATCCCTACAAAATCATATAGTCTGGCTATGCTCTATCTTCATCACACAAAATATTTAAATCATGCACAACCCCAATGACAAGCCAAGCAATTGTTTCATACTTTTGACATTCTCAAAAAATTTCAATCTTCACGCAATACATGAGCCTGAGCCATGGACATATCACTATATGTGGAATAGAATGGTGGTTGTGGAGAAGACAAAAAGGAGAAGATAGTCTCACATCAACTAGGCGTATCAATGGGCTATGGAGATGGCCATCAATAGATATCAATGTGAGTGAGTAGGGATTGCCATGCAACGGATGCACTAGAGCTATAAGTGTATGAAAGCTCAAAAAGAAACTAAGTGGGTGTGCATCCAACTCGCTTGCTCACGAAGACCTAGGGAATTTTGAGGAAGCCCATCATTGGAATATACAAGCCAAGTTCTATAATGAAAGATTCCCACTAGTATATGAAAGTGACAACATAGGAGATTCTTTATCATGAAGATCATGGTGCTACTTTGAAGCACAAGTGTGGTAAAAGGATAGTAGCATTGCCCCTTCTCTCTTTTTCTCTCATTTTTTTATTTTTTTGTTTTTCTTGTTTGGTACTTCTCTTTTTTTATGGCCTCTTTTTTTTCGTCCGGAGTCTCATCCCGACTTGTGGGGGAATCATAGTCTCCATCATCCTTTCCTCACTGGGACAATGCTCTAATAATGATGATCATCACACTTTTATTTACTTACAACTCAAGAATTACAACTCAATACTTAGAAAATATGACTCTATATGAATGCCTCCGGTGGTGTATGCAGGATGTGCAATGACTCATGAGTGACATTTATGAAAGAATTATGAACGGTGGCTTTGCCACAAATACAATGTCAACTACATGATCATGCAAAGCAATATGACAATGATGGAGCGTGTCATAGTAAACGGAATGGTGGTAAGTTGCATGGCAATATATCTCGGAATGGCTATGGGAATGCCATGATAGGTAGGTATGGTGGCTGTTTTGAGGAAGGTATATGGTGGGTGTATGATACCGGTGAAAGGTGCGCGATATTAGAGAGGCTAGCAATGGTGGAAGGAAGAAGAGTGCGTATAATCCATGGACTCAACATTAGTCATAAAGAACTCATATACTTGTTGCAAAAATCTATTAGTTATCAAAGCAAAGTATTACGCGCATGCTCCTAGGGGGATAGATTAGTAGGAAAAGACCATCGCTCGTCCCCGACCGCCACTCATAAGGAAGACAATCAATAAATAAATTATGCTCCGACTTCATCACATAACGGTTCACCATACGTGCATGCTACGGGAATCACAAACATTAACACAAGTATCTCTCAAATTCACAACTACTCAACTAGCATAATATCACCATCTTCATATCTCAAAACAATTATCAAGCATCGAACTTCTCATAGTATTCAACACACTCATAAGAAAGTTTTTACTAGTCTTGAATACCTATCATATTAGGATTAAGCAAATTACCATGCTGTTTAAGACTCTCAAAATAATATAAGTTAAGCATGAGAGGTCATCTATTTCTTCAAAATAAAACCACCACCGTGCTCTAAAATATTTAAGTGAAGCACTAGAGCAAACAACAAACTACTCTGAAAGATATAAGTGAAGATCAATGAGTAGTTCAATAAATATGTAACTATGTGAAGACTCTCCCATTTAATAATTTCAGATCTTGATATTTTATTCAAACAGCAAGCAAAACAAAACAAAATAAAATGACGCTCCAAGCAAAACACATATCATGTGGTGAATAAAATATAGCTCCAAGTAAAGTTACCGATGAACGAAGACGAAAGAGGGGATGCCTTCCGGGGCATCCCCAAGCTTAGGCTCTTGGTTATCCTTGAATATTACCTTGGAGTGCCTTGGGCATCCCAAGCTTAGGCTCTTGCCACTCCTTATTCCGTAGTCCATAGAATCTTTGCCCAAAACTTGAAAACTTCACAACACAAAACTTAACAGAAAACCTGTGAGCTCCGTTAGCGAAAGAAAACAAAACACCACTTCAAGTTACTGTCATGAACTCATTCTTTATTTATATTTGTGTTAAACCTACTGTATTCCAACTCCTCTATGGTTTATAAACTCTTTTACTATCCATAGATTCATCAAAATAAGCAAGCAACACAATGAAAACAGAATCTGTCAAAAACAGAACAGTATGTAATAATCTGTATCAAACGTATATTTCTGGAACTCCAAAAATTCTAAAATAAATTAGTGGACCAGAGGAATTTGTCTAGTAATCATCTGCAAAAAGAATCAACTAAATATCACTCTCCAATAAAAAGTTGAAGCTAATCTCGTGAGCGCTAAAGTTTCTGTTTTTTACAGCATGATCATAAAGACTTCACCCAAGTCTTCCCAAAGGTTCTACTTGGCACAAACACTAATTAAATCATAAAACCACATCTAAACAGAAGCTAGATGGATTATTTATTACTAAACAGAACCAAAAAGCAAGAAACTAAAATAAAGTTGGGTTTCCTCCCAACAAGCGCTAACATTTAATGCCCCTAGCTAGGCATGATGATTTCAATGATGCTCACATAAAAGATAAGAATTGAAACATAAAGAGTGCATCATGAAGAATATGACTAGCACATTTAAGACTAACCCACTTCATATGCATAGGGATTATGTGAGCAAACAACTTATGGGAACAATAATCAACTAGCATAGGAAGGCCAAACAAGCATAACTTCAAAACTTTAAGCACATAGAGAGGAAACTTGATATTATTGCAATTCCTACAAGCATATGTTCCTCCCTCATAATAATTTTCAGTAGCATCATGAATGAATTCAACCATATAACCAGCACATAAAGCATTCTTTTCATGATCTACTTGCATAGAAATTTTATTACTCTCCACATAAGCAAATTTCTTCTCATGAATAATAGTGGCAGCAAACTCAACAAAATAACTATCATGTGAAGCATAATCCAATTGAAAATTAAAATCATGATGACAAGTTTCATGGTTATCTTTATACTTTATAGCATACATGTCATCAGAATAATCATCATAAATAGGAGGCATGCTTTCATCATAATAAATTTGCTCATCAAAACTTGGGGGACAAAAAATATCATCTTCATCAAACATAGCTTCCCCAAGCTTGTGGATTTGCATATCATTAGCATCATGGGTCTCCAAGGAATTCATACTAACAACATTGCAATCATGCTCATCATTGAAAAATTTAGTGCCAAACATTTTAATGCATTCTTCCTCTAGCAATTGAGCACAATTATCGGAATCCTTATTTTCACGGAAGACATTAAAAAGATGAAGCATATGAGGCACCCTCAATTCCTTTTTTTTGTAGTTTTCTTTTATAAACTAAACTAGTGATAAAACAAGAAACTAAAAGATTCGATTGCAAGATCTAAAGATATACCTTCAAGAACACACCTCCCCGGCAACGGCGCCAGAAAAGAGCTTAGTTGACGGGGTGTGAGTGCCGCTTACCTAGCCTCCCCGGCAACGGCGCCAGAAAATAGCTTAGTTGACGGGGTGTGAGTGCCGCTTACCTAGCCTCCCCGGCAACGGCGCCAGAAAAGAGCTTGATGTCTACTACGTAACCTTCTTCTTGTAGACGTTGTTGGGCCTCCAAGTGCAGAGGTTTGTAGGACAGTAGCAAATTTCCCTCAAGTGGATCACCTAAGGTTTATCAATCCGTGGGAGGCGTAAGATGAAGATGGTCTCTCTCAAGCAACCCTGCAACCAAAGAACAAAGAGTCTCTTGTGTCCCCAACACACCCAATACAATGGTAAATTGTATAGGTGCACTAGTTCAGCGAGGAGATGGTGATACAAGTGCAATATGGATGGTAGATATAGGTTTTTGTAATCTGAAAATATAAAAACAGCAAGGTAACAAGTGGTAAAAGTGAGCGTAAACGGTATTGCAATGCTAGGAAACAAGGCCTAGGGTTCATACTTTCACTAGTGCAAGTTCTCTCAACAATAATAACATAATTGGATCATATAACTATCCCTCAACATGCAACAAAGAGTCACTCAAAGTCACTAATAGCGGAGAACAAACGAAGAGATTATGGTAGGGTACGAAACCACCTCAAAGTTATTCTTTCCAATCAATCCGTTGGGATATTCCTATAAATGTCACAAACAGCCCTAGAGTTCATACTAGAATAACACCTTAAGACACAAATCAACCAAAACCCTAATGTCACCTAGATACTCCAATGTCACCTCAAGTATCCGTGGGTATGATTATACGATATGCATCACACAATCTCAAATTCATCTATTCAACCAACACATAGAACCTCAAAGAGTGCCCCAAAGTTTCTACCAGAGAATCACGACGAAAACGTGTGCCAACCCCTATGCATAGGTTCATGGGCGGAACCCGCAAGTTGATCACCAAAACATACATCAAGTGAATCACGTGATATCCCATTGTCACCACACATACGCACGGCAAGACATACATCAAGTGTTCTCAAGTCATTAAAGACTCAATCCGATAAGATTACTTAAAGGGGAAAACTCAATCCATTACAAGAGAGTAGAGGGGGAGAAGCAACATAAGATCCAACTATAATAGCAAAGCTCGCGATACATCAAGATCGTGCCAAATCAAGAACACGAGAGAGAGAGAGAGATCAAACACATAGCTACTTTGGTACATACCCTCAGCCCCGAGGGTGAACTACTCCCTCCTCGTCATGGAGAGCACCGGGATGATGAAGATGGCCACCGGTGAGGGTTCCCCCCTCCCGCAGAGTGCCGGAATAGGGTCCCGATTGGGTTTTGGTGGCTACAGAGGCTTGCGGCGGAGGAACTCCCGATCTATTCTGTTCTTCTAAGTTTTTAGGGTATATGGATATATATATATATATATATATATATATATATATATAGGCGGAAGAAGTACGTCAGGGGGGCCACGAGGGGCCCACGAGGATGGAGGGCGCGCCTAGGGGGGTGGACGCGCCCCCCTACCTCGTGGCTCCCTCGTTTCTTTCCTGACGTGCACTCCAAGTCCATCGGGTAGCTTTCCTTCCAAAAATAACTTCTCCAGAAGGTTTCATTCCATTTTGACTCCGTTTGATATTCCTTTTCTTGAAACATCAAACAAGGGAAAAACAGGAGGCGGCCTTTGGGCTCTGGGTCAGTAGGTTAGTCCCAAAAGTAATATAAAAGTGTAAAATAAAGCCCATAAACATCCAAAACACATAATATAATAGCATGGAACAATCAAAAATTATAGATACGTTGGAGACGTATCAGTATTGGACTGTATCTCCGGTGGGGGACATCAGGACGACGCCAGCCCCCAGACCAGCCAGCATTTTAGAGTCGTCGAAGTGCATGATCCAATTGGAGTATGCGCCGTATTCTTTAGGGAGTTCGGCTTCTGTCCACTCGGCGACAAAATTGGCCAGTACTTGCGACTTAATGGCTCGCCGTGGTCTATATGTTATGTCAAACGGGAGGAGCTCAATAGCCCATTTGGCAATCCGGCCCGTGGCATCGCGGTTGTTTATTATGTCGTTGAGTGGTACTTCCGAGGCCACCGTAATTGAACACTCTTGAAAGTAGTGTCGTAATTTCTGGGATGCCATAAATACTGTGTATGCTATCTTTTGATAATGTGGGTACCGTGATTTGCATGGAGTGAGGACAGTGGATACATAATATACCAGCTTTTGAAGTGGGAATTTATGTCCGTCCGTCTCTCGTTCGACGACGAGCACTGCGCTTACAACTTGGTGAGTTGCCGCTATATATAACAGCATTGGTTCGCCGACATTTGGCGCGGACAAGATTGGGTTGGTGGCCAGGATGGCTTTTATTTCTTCCAATCCGGCCGTGGCTGCGTCCGTCCACTCGAAGTGTTCGGTGCACCAAAGGAGGCGATAAAGGGGTAGTGCCTTTTCTCCTAATCGGGAGATAAAGCGGCTTAAGGCCGCCACGCATCCAGTTAACTTCTGGATTTGCTTGAGGTCAGTTGGGATAGCCAACTGCGACAGAGCTCAGATTTTAGCCGGATTTGCTTCAATTCCTTTGCTGGAGACGATGAAGCCCAGGAGTTTTCCGGCGGGAACGCCGAAAACGCATTTTTCTGGATTGAGCTTGATGTCGTATGTTCGGAGGTTGTCGAATGTGAGCCTCAAGTCTTCTATTAAGGATTCGACGTGTCTGGTTTTAATGACCACATCGTCTACGTATGCCTCCACTGTTTTGCCGATCTGTTTTTCCAGACATGTCTGAATCATGCGTTGATATGTCGCGCCGGTGTTTTTGAGCCCGAAGGGCATTGTGTTGAAACAGAAGGAGCCGTATGGAGTAATAAATGCCGTTGCGGCTTGATCAGACTCCGCCATCTTAATTTGGTGGTAGCTGGAGTATGCGTCAAGGAAGCACAATGAGTCGTGTCCCGCGGTAGCGTCGATAATTTGATCGATGCGGGGGAGGGGCAAGGGATCCTTGGGGCAAGCCTTGTTAAGGCCCTTGAAATCGACACATGGGCGCCAGGATTTATCCTTCTTTGGTACCATCACCAGGTTTGCTAGCTAGTCCGGATGTTTTATTTCTCTAATGAATCCGGCCTCCAGTAACTTGGCTAGCTCCTCTCCCATGGCTTGTCGCTTAGGTTCAGAGAAACACCGAAGAGCCTGCTTGACCGGCTTGAATCCCTTTAGAATGTTAAGGCTATGCTCGGCCAGCCTGCGTGGGATTCCTGGCATGTCTGAAGGATGCCACGCAAATATGTTCCAATTCTCGCACAGGAACTCCCGTAGTGCAGCGTCTACAGCGGGGTTTAACTGTGCCCCGATGGATGCTATTTTTGTAGGGTCCGTTGGGTGGACTTGGAATTTGACTATTTCATCCGCTGGTTTAAAAGAGGTGGACTTGGATCTTTTGTCTAGTATCACGTCGTCCCTGTCCACTATGGAGCGCAGCGCAGTTAATTCCTCCGCCGCGAGGGCTTCGGATAACGCCTCGAGGGCCAGCGCGGCTGTTTTGTTTTCGGCGTGGAGTGATGTGTCTGGATCACTAGCTAGAGTGATGTTCCATTGGGCCCGGGCATTTTGATCTTCATGTACCCGTAATGGGGTATGGCTTGGAAGATCGTGAAAGCCTCCCGCCCTAGAAGGGCGTGGTATCCGCTACTGAACGGGGCCACTTGGAATGTAATTTCTTCGGACCTGTAATTCTCCGGAGTGCCAAATACCACATCTAGTGTGATTTTCCCAGCACAATGTGCCTCCCCACTGGGGATGATTCCTCTGAAGGTCGTGCTGCTTTGCTCAATGCGGTTTCTGTCTATTTCCATTTTTTGAAGTGTCTCCTCATAATTGAGGTTTAATCCGCTGCCGCCGTCCATGAGCACTTTAGTAAGCCGAAAGCCGTCCACAATTGGACTAAGGACCAAGGCGGCTGGTGCTCGGGCTGTTCGGAATTTAGGTTGGTCACTGGCATTGAAGGTGATAGCCGTGTTGCTCCATGGATTTATTGCTGCCACGTGGCAGACTTCGGCAAGGCTGCGGAGTGCTCGCTTGCACCTATTATTTGACGCGAAGGTTTCGAAGACTGTCAATATTGTATTGTTATCCACGGGATGGTGCTCTGCGGTGTTTTGAATGAGGAGATCCTCACTGCTCTTGGCCACCTGCCGGAGTACCCAACATGCTCTAAGGCTGTGTGTTGGTATGGTATCTGATGTACTGTGAATTTTGCAGGGCCCGTTAAGCCATCCCTCCAATACGGTTCCACGCCTTGTAGTGGGCTTTTGCTTCTTTGTAATTGAGTCGGGCGACTTATGAGAGTCCACCCTTTTAATTCGGACTGGGGGCTTTGTCAGAGACGGATTATCCCAAAATTTTGTTTGGGTTTTCCAGGCGCTTTCCATCGCACAGTACTTCCGTATTATGGCCGCCAAGTCTACGAAGCGTGTTATGTCAAGGTGACTTATGGCGTTGAGGATTCCCTTGTCCGTGCAATTATTGCAAAAGAATGAAATTGCGTCTTCCTCGCGACAGTCCTTGACCTTGTTCATTACATGGAGGAATCTGGCCCAATAGTGATGTACTATCTCCTGGGGCTCTTGCCTAATGTGGGAAAGATCGTTTATATCTGGGTGGGTGGGTGGATTTAAGTCCGGACCTTGGCCCGGTTTGAGACCCAGGGGAGGAGGAGTTTCCGATCTTGGGAGTTCGGGCTCCTGTTTGTTGCCTAGTGGGTCTGGCCTGTTGCCTGATTCTAGGTTCAGGGTTTGGGCGATGTCCTCCCGTAGACAGGTATCCGGCTCGGAGAGCTCGGGAATCCGGACATAGCTTGTCCTCAAGATAGAGGAAGAATCGCCGCATTGCTCCTCCACCACCGCTATCTGATGGGTGACCGGCGGAGAGTTAATCTCCCTTTGGTCGGGTTTAAGCCCAATCCGATCATAGTCCGTAGCGACTCCCAAAGCGGCGATGCGATCCAAGAGCTCGTTCAAAGAGCAGGGCTCCATTGGATTCATCCACTCGGTAAGCTCTGAGCCGATGTGGAGGCTGTTTTCGATGACCCGAGAAGTCATCGTCGGCGCAGCGGCCGAACGGGCGGTCATGACGAAGCCGCCTAGTCGGAGAGTTTGGCCTACAGCCGTGGCTCCCCAGAGGTGATGTTGTCCCTGACAACGAGACGAGGTATCATTCCTTACGATGACGGCACAGAGGAACTCTCAATGAAAGCACCAATGTCGGTGTCAAAACCGGCGGATCTCGGGTAGGGGGTCCCGAACTGTGCGTCTAAGGCGGATGGTAACAGGAGGCGAGGGACACAATGTTTACCCAGGTTCGGGCCCTCTCGATGGAGGTAATACCCTACTTCCTCGCTTGATTGATCTTGATGATATGAGTATTACAAGAGTTGATCTACCACGAGATCGTAGAGGCTAAACCCTAGAAGCTAGCCTATGGTATGATTGTTGTTCTTGTCCTACGGACTAAACCCTCTGGTTTATATAGACACCGGAGGGGGCTAGGGTTAAACAGAGTCGGTTACAAGGGAGGAGATCTACGTATCCATATTGCCAAGCTTGCCTTCCACGCCAAGGAGACTCCCATCCGGACACGGGACGAAGTGTTCAATCTTGTATCTTCATAGTCCAACAGTCCGGCCAAAGGATATAATCCGGCTGTCCGGAGACCCCCTAATCCAGGACTCCCTCAACTACGCACACAACCAGGAGTAAGAGTATTGTACCAAGCTTTAGCATCACCCTTTAATGAGAACAGAAATAATTTGAGAATATAATAATAACGAGTTTTCTCATCATGAGTAAAAGGGGTGGCTATGTCATTCAACTTAGTAAGATGTGCCACAACAGTTTCAGTTCCATAACCATGGAAAGGATCAGATTCAACCAAAGTAATCAACTCTAGGTCAATAGAGAATCCACAATCCTTATCATCAATAAAGATAGGTGAAGTAGCAAACTTAGGATCACATTTCATTCTAGCATTCAGAGATTTTTCTTTATACTTGCATAATAATTTCTCTAGATCATCTCTATCTCTGCAAGCAAGAATATCTAGTTGTCTCCTCATTCATAACATAACCTTCCGGTATCTTAGGCAATTCATATCTAGGAAGGCTAGTTCTAGCAGGTGTTTCAAGAGTTTCAGTGTCAAGCTCATCATCAGATTCAACAACATCATATTGTATTACTCTAGCAATTTGTTCATCAAGAAAATCACCAAGTGGCACATCATCATTATCAAGCAAGGTACTAGCATCATCATAAGTATCATTCATAGTAGAAGTAGCATCATTAATAACTTACGACATATTAGAATTGGTAGCATGTGGTGGTGTTGCAAGTTTACTTATAACAGAAGGTGAATCTAAGGCAGAACTGGATGGCAGTTCCTTACCTCCCCTCGTCTTTGAGGGAAAAATCTTAGTCTTAGCATCCTTCAGATTCTTCATAGTGATAGATTGATAATAATCCCAAGTGACTCAACAAATATAGCTATGCTCCCCAGCCACGGCGCCAGAAAAAGGTCTTGATAACCCACAAGTATAGGGGATCGCAACTGTTTTTTAGGGTAGAGTATTCAACCTAAATTTATAGATTCGACACAAGGGGAGCCAAAGAATATTTGAAGGTATTAGCAGCTGAGTTGTCAATTCAACCACACCCGGAGATTAATTATCTGCAACAAAGTGATCAGTAGCAAAGTAATATGATAGTTTTGATAGTAGTAACAGCAGCAACAGTGACAGTAACAGTGATAGCAGTATTTTGTAGCAAGTGTAACAGTGATGATAGAAGTAGTAACTTAGCAAGAACAATATAAGGTAAATTCGTAGGCATTGGATCGGTGACTTGTTGGATGATATTCATCATGAGACAGTTATAACCTAGGGCGATAAGGCACTAGCTCCAGTTCGTCAATATAATGTAGGTGTTGGGGATATTACCGCTAAGGGTAAACCGGCCAGGACAGGCCGGGTTAACTCCATCAGTAGTTGAACATATTAAAGCCCAAGAAGGCAGTACAAGGCTTATGGCCCATAGCCGGTTCATACCTGTAGTTGTAAACCAGCATCAGCATGTAACTTGTACTGTAAGTTAGGAATAGTAGAGACCGAGCAGGGTACATCTATGAACCGGCATCGGGACTCTGTAAACCGACGGGCGTCACCCATGTATATAAGGGGACGACCCGGCAGCGGTTTAAGGAGAGACAACCACAACTCGAGGCTAAGGCGAAGCTTGTTTGCTCCCTAGTCCTCGAAACCCCATCAATTCCATCACAACTAGATGTAGGCTTTTACCTTCATCGAAGGGGCCGAACTAGTATAACTCTCGTGTCTTTGTGTCCGCTTTAACCCCTTCTAGTTAACCCGTAGCGATGGCTCCACGACAAAGTCCTTTCACGAGGACATCTGCCGTGACAAACCCACGACAGTTGGCGCCCACCGTGGGGCTATCGCACGATGGTTTGACGTTCTTGGAGGGCAAGTTCGAAGGACTCAAGGGCTATGCTGTGGGCCGGATGACCAAGAGTCGTCGCGGCAAGATCTACATCGACGATGCAGGATGGGGCCCCGAGGCCGGCTCAATCGAGTACGGGTACCGGGTCCCCTTTGGTGGCATACACGTCTTCATTGGCAAGATTGGTGAACCGGGTCCTGAGCCGGACATCTGCACCGACCTCGTCGAGACGGCTCAGCGTGCGAGATCCGCCTGTGTTAAACCGGCCGTGAAGCGTGCCTTCGTGGGGGTCATCCACGGAGGGAACTGTGAGGATGAATCAGGATATGGTAGTGAGACTGTCGTCTATTCCGGCGACGAGTCCTCGACCGGAGAAACCGAATCGTTGTATCAATTGCAAGACGGTAGTGTAGGGGGCTGTTCCGATGGCGACAGTATTCCGGACCCCTCCGATCTGCCTAACCGGGTTGGAATGTTTATGGCTGGTACACAGGCGGCGGTCCACTCTTCGACCGCGGCGGCAATATTCTCCGGATCTTCAGCGGCGGTGACGGCCGTGGCAGGAGGTCCTGCGCGCCCGCCGGCTCAAATCTTATCTGATCTGTTTGATGCGTTAGCTGTGCTTATGGTGGAAGCCAACCCGGCGGATCAGGATTCCCACAACGCGGAAATTGCAAAGGTGAGGGGGCAGATCAATCAGGCCAAGGCCGACCTAGCATCTGAGAACGACAGGATGGCCGCAGAGCGGGCCGCTTTAGATGCCCAGGCCTACAAGCTTATGCTGGATTAGAACGCATCGCATGAGGTCCTGAAGCGGAAGCATCGGTCCCGCTTGCCTTTGGGTTTCGACGCCAGAAATCTCTTTCACACCCCAGGGGCAGGAACCAGTAATCCGCCGGTGGTAAACCGAGCGGAGGCGCCTGGGCTAGGCGCACCGGTCCAACCCCGTTTAATGGAACCTCCTCGGCAGAACAATAACGTACCTCAGCCGGTCCAGACTCCTCCGGGTCATTATTCCAATCCTATGGACAATCTCGTCGCTGCCGCTTCACGATTGGAGGCCATCCCGATCGAAGGTGATTCTCCACAGGCGGTGGAGACGCGCCGGGTCAAGGAGCTCCTTCGGACCGCTTTGATCCAACAAGAAGCATACTCGTATAGCCGTGACCGGATTCATTCCACCCCTTGTCTGAGCCGGAGCTACAACAGACGTATGGATGAACCGGCCGTATCAAGCAACGCACGGAACCGTGAAGCGGCCCGTGGCAATGACCCGGCGGGCGGTATTCGTGACGCTCAGGAAGTGGTAGACCGGGCCCGAGCTCGCAGGGAGGCTGAGTTAGCAGAACGAAACGAGGCACGTCAGCTCACGCCGGTTCGCCCCACCACATCAGTCGAGCCAGGGGTCACTTCTAGTTCCTTGGGGGTGCCCTGTCTAATCCCCGCTTTACGCAATGTGCGCTTGCCCAAGGATTTCAAAGGCTCGCGCAAAGTGCCAAGCTATACTGCCGATTTGGCTCCAGAAGCATGGATAGAGAGTTATGAGATGGCCATGGAGATGCTAGATGTGGATGAGGCCGCGTGCAAAATACTTCACCATG
This sequence comes from Aegilops bicornis, assembly GCA_021605145.1. NCBI lineage: Eukaryota > Viridiplantae > Streptophyta > Magnoliopsida > Poales > Poaceae > Aegilops > Aegilops bicornis. The sequence continues at coordinate 285,352,179 of CM038669.1, forward strand.
ATGCTTGAAGGGACGGCCGTACTTGGTTAAAGAGCTTGCCGCCCAATTCTATCAGCTCATGGGCCCGATTATGCAGCCCGGTTTATCCAGAATTTCAAGGACACTGTAAGCAGCCCATGTCAATAGTGGACTTAGCGGCTGTGTCCAGGAGGAAGGAGAGTCGACAACTCATTGGGTGCGTCGTGTCTCGGAAATTTTGCACTCGTCAAATCGTATCAACGCTGATTCTGCGATCATAACCCTGGAAGTCAATTGCCGGTTTAAACCCCTAAAGTTCAAATTGGGGCGAATGAAGCGCCATCCGCAATGACATGGGGACCCTTATGGGTGCCTTAGTGAAGTATGCTGATTCTGATAGTACCAAGGATCCCGAGTCTGATGATGACAAGGCAGGGAAGGGAAAAAAGAACAGCAACTCCAAGGGGCAGCAACACAACACGGCAGGTCATGGGAACGGAGGCAAACGTAAAGCCAATGGCAGCGTAGATTTTGTGGCTAATACTAGCGCGCAGGACAAGGGTCAGCGACGCAAGGGTAAAGCGGCGAATCGTGGTGGAGCTCAGAATCCTAACCCAGATCGCCTAAACTATTTATTGAACCAGCCCTGCCCAAAACACGGGACGAGGGAGATACCGGCCAACCACCTTTGGAAGGACTGTTATATTATGCAAGAGTTCAAAAATTCTAATGCTTTCCGGTATGATCATGGATCAGGTGGTGGCTCAGGATCCGGTTTCCATGGGCCGGGTCACGATGGAGGAGCTTCCGGTTCAGGCCTCAATGGCAATCAGGGTGGACATAACAAATGTAATAATCAGAATAACCAAGGTGGTCACAACCAGCAGCAGCAGCAGTCTGGTTATCAGAGCCATCCAAAGCAGTTGAATAGTGGGCAATATCATGTCTTCACAACTAGCTTGGACAAGCGAGACCGGAAACTCCATAAGCGAGCGGTGAATTCTGTTGAACCGGCCGTACCACGTTATTTACGCTGGTCGGAACAACCAATCGTATGGAGCAGGGAGGATCACCCTCCCCGGGTTGACAATCCGGGTCAGCTAGCATTGGTGGTAGCCCCTCAGGTGGGGGGTTATAAGTTCAACAAGGTCCTTATGGATGGAGGAAGCAGTATTAACATCCTATACTATGAGACCTTCCGTCGTATGGGACTGACAGATAAAAATCTTAAACCGTCTAATACGGTGTTCCATGGTGTGGTACCTGGCAAGTCAGTATATCATGTTGACAAGATAGCTCTGGAGGTGGCCTTTGGAGACGATCATGACTCCCGGTCAGAGACACTGACTTTTGAAGTGGTGAAGATCTAGAGCCCGTATCACGGCTTATTTGGGCGGCCGGCTTATGCCAAATTCATGGCACGGCCTTGTTATATCTATTTACAGCTCAAGATGCCAGGTCACAAGGGAACGATAACGGTTCATGGCAGCCGCAAGATTGCTTTGGAATGTGAGAAAGGTGACGCGGCCTACGCAGAGTCGGTTTGTGCGACGGAGGAGTTGAAATATTACAAGGACAATGTTGATCCGGCGGACCTGACCCCGTTGAAGAAGCCAACTACAGAGCATGATCCGGATTTAAAGTCCAAATCGGTACCGAGACTAAACTTGTTGACTTCGTTCGGCAATTCGTCCAAGCAGTTCACTATCGGTGCCAACTTGGATCCGAAATAGGAAAGCGCGCTCATCGAAGTTCATCCGTGAGAATCGGGACATTTTGCATGGAAGCCTTCGACATGCTGTGTGTACCGAGGGAACTCACCGAGCACACTCTTAATGTTGATCCTAAGTACAAACCGGTGAAGCGGTTTCTCCGCCGGTTTAATGAAGAAAGACGCAAAGCTATTGGAGAGGAGGTGGCTGTGCTCTTAGCCGCTGGTTTTATTGTTGAAGTCTTCCATCCGGAATGGCTTGACAATCCAAAGGCCGGTTCTTAAGAAAACGGCACTTGCGCATGTGTGTGGATTACATGACCTTAATAAAGCTTGTCCAAATAGATCCTTTTGCTCTCCCCCGCATTGATCAGATTATCGATGCTACCGCGGGATGTGAGCGTTTGAGTTTTCTGGATGCATATTCTGGTTATCATCAGATCAACATGGCAGTTAAGGACCAAGAGAATACGGCATTCATAACTCCCTTTGGGGCCTTCTGCTATGTATCTATGCCTTTTGGGCTCAAGAGCGCCCAGGCAACTTATCAACGCTGTGTACAGAATTGCCTTCATAAACAGATCGGCCGTAATGTGCACGCCTATGTGGATGATATTGTGGTCAAGTCAAGAGAGAAGGAGACGCTGATCGACGATTTGAAGGAAACCTTTGATAACCTACGGACTTACAAGATGATGCTCAACCCGGCCAAATGCGTTTTTGGTGTACCGGCAGGCAAGTTATTGGGTTTTCTTGTGTCCAATAGGGGAATTGAAGCTAATCCGGAGAAGATTACAACTATTACCTCCCTGGCTAAACCGAAGTGTATCAACGACGTTCAATGCTTGGCAGGACGGATTGCCGCGTTGAGCCGATTTATCAGCCGCCTCGGTGAGAAGGCGATCCCCTTATACCAGATGCTGAAGAAGACGGATCAGTTAAATGCTGGAGTTCGCCGATGAGGCATTTGAGTATTTAAAGCGGCAGTTAGCCAATCCGCCCGTTCTTGCAGCTCCGATCGACAAAGAACCGTTACTACTCTATGTAGCGGCTAATGCTCGCGCAGTCAGCGTGGCTATTGTGGTGGAGCGCAAAGAGGCGTGCAAGGAGTATCGATTCAAGGCGTCCGGTTTATTATATCAGCGAGGTGCTTATTGAGTCTAAGCAAAGGTACCCGCATTGGCAGAAACTGGTGTATGGAGTGTTTATGGCAAGCCGGAAGCTTAAACAGTATTTCCAGGGGCATCCCATCGCAGTGGTCAGTTCAACTCCTTTGGGAGATATAATTCAGAACAGGGAGGCGACTGGCCGGATTGCCAAGTGGGTTATAGAGCTTGGGCCGCATGGTTTGAAATACGTACCTCGGACGGCGGTCAAGTCTCAAGCACTTGTTGATTTCATCAATGATTGGACGGAGCTACACGCACCTGAAGAGAAGCCGGATCACACTTATTGGACTATCCATTTTGATGGGTCCAGGCAATTGGAGGGCTCGGGGGCTGTTACGTTCTCTGCTTAATGTTCCCTTGTACTAACAGTGCAGCTGAGTATGAAGCTTTACTCCATGGTCTCCGGATGGCTAAGGAGATGAATCTCAGCCGAGTTAAATGCTTCGGTGACTCGGACCTGGTGGCTCAGCAAGTATCTGGCACTTGGGATTCCAAGGATCCGCTCATGGTAGCCTATCGTCGTGAGGTGGATATTGTTGCAGGTCACTTAAGGGTTATCAGGTGGATCATGTGGACAGACGGAAGAACGAAGCTGCGTACGCTTTAAGCCGGATGGGCTCTCGCCAGAAACCGTCCCGCCTAACGCCTTTTTAGATGTTCTGCATAACCCGTCCGGCCAAGCTCCTGGTGAAGAGGATTTGGCTATTCCTGATCCGGAGGCTCAGTTGGTGGCAGCCCTACATGTCATACCGGATTGGACAATTCCTTACCTTGCGTACATGAACCGGGGCGAGTTACCAGAGGATGAGACTCTGGCCAGGCAGATCGTCCGGCGATCCAAGTCCATGACCATTATCAATGGCGAGTTACATCATTGCAGCGTGTCAGGAGCGTTTCAACGCTGTGTGTCCCCTGAGGAAGGCTGTGAAATTTTGCGGGAAATCCACGAAGGGGATTGTGGTCACCACGCCGGTTCAAAGTCTCTGGTGGCCAAGGCGTTTCGTCACGGTTTCTATTGGTTGACCGCTCATGCTAATGCAGAGGACCTGGTTAAACGATGTGATGGCTATCAGAAATTCTCAAGGCGCGCTCATATGCCGGCTCAAGAATTGAGGATGATTCCAGTTACTTGGCTGTTTGTGACTTGGGGGCTGGATATGGTTGGACCTTTCAAAAGGTCCAAGGATAAGAAGACCCACCTTTTGGTGGCAGTGGACAAGTTTACAAAGTGGGTTGAAGCGGAGCCCGTTAGCAAGTGTGATGCAACCACAGCGGTTCAGTTCATTAAAAAGGTGATTTTCCGGTTTGGCTTTCCACACAGTATCATTACTGATAATGGTACCAATTTTTCCAAGGGGGCTATGAAGGAGTTTTGTGAGCGTGAGCACATCCGGCTTGATGTATCGTTAGTGGCTCACCCACAGTCCAATGGCCAAGCAGAGAGGGCTAACCAGGAGATCTTGTGAAGCATCAAACCCCGGCTTATGGTTCCTTTACAGCGAACGCCGGGATGTTGGGTTGAGGAGTTACCATCTGTGTTATGGAGCATCAACACCACGCCCAACAGATCAACAGGATACATGTCGTTCTTCATGGTTTATGGAGCGGAGGCGGTCCTCCCTAGTGATATCCGTCATGATTAGCCTCATGTAGCAGCGTATGTTGAAGCGGACAATGAGGAAGCGCGGAAAAACGCTTTGGACCTATTGGACGAAGAGCGTGACGTCGCTGCTGCCCGTTCGGAGATTTACCAGCAGGATCTTCGTCGATATCACAGTCGCCGAGTTAGAACCAGAACCTTCCAAGAAGGAGATTTGGTGCTTCGACTCATCCAAGACTAGGCTGATATGCACAAGTTATCCCCACCTTGGGAGGGACCTTCCGTGGTCAGCAAGAATCTGCACAACGGGTCATACTATCTGATCGACATTCGAGAGCGTAAAGACTCACGCACGTCAGAGGAGGAGACCAACAGGCCTTGGAACATAGCTCATCTTCGGCCTTACTATACTTGAGCCATAGGCTATACTTATGTACATATTATGACAATGTATATATTATGATTAATACAATAAACCGGAGCCTTAGCTAAAGCGGGGTCTCTATTATTTTTACATCATGTGTGGTTACATGGAGTTTCTTTTTTCTTAAAGCGACCTCCGGTTTACCCCTTGAGTTAGCTTCTTCAAAAAAGCTTTGCATCATGTCTCTAGGGGGCTTGGTCGTATCCGAACCAAAGCAACACCTTTAGACCGGCGAAAGCCACAAGATCACTTGGGGACTTGGTCATGTCTGAACCAATCACGCCTCTTGATCGGCCTAAGGCCACAGAATCACTTGGGGGCTCTGGTGGGCCAGACCATCGCTACACCTCTTGATCGGCATAATGCCTTTGCATCATTTGGGGACCTGGCTGACTTGAACCATAGCTACACCTATTGGGGGCTTGGTCGTGTCCGACCATGGTTATGCCACTTGATCGGTTTAAACAAACCTCTTTTTGCAAATAACTCTATTTGTTTTTTTAGACATGTTTCTCTTGTTTGAATTTTTTTGTCGTTGTGTTTTTATGCCAACAATTGTTACGCCGGTTTGTCTGTCAGCTGACGGAACACGGTTTATTTTTAATCCGGAAACACTTTGCCCGGTTTGATTTTTTGTTAACATCCTATTATGGAGTAACACCGATATTCTCTGTAAGCCGGGACGGTTACTTGGTAACCCGGCGCTATATTCGAAGGATATGTTCTCCTCCAGCAAAGTGGTTTTCTTAAAACACTCTGGTTTACGATTGGCACGGCGAAATCCATGGCCTACAATGGCAGGTATCATATATTGTTATATTTAATAATATGTTTAAATCTCAGATATTATCTTTGATTTCAAACATCGATATTATGACCCGCCTGGTGGTACAGCCACAACGGTGTTTTAAGACTTTTTCTGCAGATAATGGTTTAACATTGATGATTCAAAGGGAGCATAAGTTGCAATAAGTATGCACGAAGGCATATCAAAACCAAGTGTGGCTGCTAGTCTATTACACGGCAACACGGTGCCAAAATAAGGCAATTGTTTTTGTCATCATAACGTATCGGAACAAGCTATATAAACCGGCTTCCGGTTTAGGCTTGGTTGCCAGCCTGCCCTGATGGTTGCGGGTCATCCTGCGCCGCTTCAGCTTCTGCTTCCCTACCCAGTGGCTGGAAATCAACAGTTGTCCAGTCGATTCCCATTAATGCTTGAAATACAGCTTCATCGCTGATCAGCAAGGACGGTTCAATATTAGGAGCGTAAGTATGCTTACGGATAGGAGGGATAAGATTATCCGCTTCAGGAACAGGTGCAGCCACTCGTTTATTTTGACCATCATATTGCGCTTGATAGTGGGACAAATTTGCCTCTTCAGCCAATTGACAAGCCAGAGGGCGCACTTCCCGGTTTATAGCTCGGAGGTCATCTTCACTAAATTCTGTCCCGTCCTCCTTCACGCTTGGGAAGCCTTGGGCCGCTTCAACAGGATCAAAATCTTGAACCCATGCTTTTGCCCGGATTAAGGCGGTTATAGCGCCGGTTCTAGCAGCAGATTTCTTCAATTCTTCAATCCGGGCAGGAAGCATTGATAGCCTCTTGATGGTATCTTGAATCAAGGTCAGGGCTGGGTTGTTGTGAGAAGCAAAGGTTGATGATCCGCTGCACACGGTATCTGATTGTTCTATCAATGTATAGGCGGCTTTCGCTTTCTTCCGCATCGCCCGATCCTGTGGCCAATACGTGTTCCTGAAATCGTTCAAAGGGTCGGTAAACCGGCTACAATATGAGAAGATATCATTATTGCAGAAAATAAAAATGCTTACCAAAGATGGCAGCGGTCATAGCATGCACTTGCCGCTTTACGCCGGTCAGCTCATCTACCACCGGTTTGAGTGCCGCTCACCTTTTCTGCCCTTTGAAGTAAAGCGGTCTTTTCAGTGGCCCAATCTGCCTGTTCCTTGCTGAAATCCTCTTTAAGCTTTTCCATGACGCTTAAAGCACTGGTTAAATCGTCTCTTGCTTTTGAGGTTTCAGTCTATTGAGATTTCAGGATTTCTTGAAGATCAGCAACTTGGTTTTCTTTCTTGCTCAGATCACCTCGCATACAGGTCATCGTTTGATTAAAGATTATGATGCGTAATTGAAGTACCAACCACATAACAAGTTATGCCCTTGATACTTGGGGGCTAATGCATATTTGCTTATTATCCTACAAATTTCATCAAAGTCCCAAGATCAATACGAGTATTCAACTTGGCACTTGGGGGCTAATGTGTATTTGCTCTATCCTCTAGTGATACTGGAACTCTTACGGTACAAAGTCCCGGTTTAGCTTGGTCACGTTAAACCGGCCCTTGGGGGCTACGGTCTCAAAAGAATAGATGTACTGAAAAGGTTCAAGTTGAGAAGTCCCGGTTTAAGTTCCTATCTTAAAACCGTCACTTGGGGGCTACTGGAATTGACAGATTGAAGTACAGATTGAAGTACATAAGGAGAGTCATATGGAATCTACCTCATATTTATCCTTCATCATTTTTATCAAACCGGCTTCGCAATCACGGCTGGTATAAAGCCGATTCAGGTAGCCAGAATAAAGTTCTTGGGGGTCCAAAGTGGCAAAGGTGGCTAAGTCAGTGTTCCATTTGCCTTTACCAAAGGCCGCAAACTCCTCCTTTGCGGTGTGCTTGGACAAAGCGACAGGATTGCCCAGTTCAGTATGACCAAAGCCGCATAATGACATCATCATCCTTGCCTTCGCCGGTTCGCATTGGGGTCGCCGGATTGTCAGTATGTTTGGAGGGGCTTGCTGTCTTGTCAGTTTGGACAGGGCTCGTAGGCTAATTAACAGGACCTGAAGCATTAGCCTGCGCCTTTTCAGCAGCAATATCATAGTCTTGCGGTGGTGGATCATTCATCACGTCATCGCGGATAGGTTCTTCCGGATCTATTGTTCTGGCCGGTTCAGGAGCATCATCTTCTTCCGCCACTTTGTCCAAACGAGCTTTTTTGCTGGGCTTAGGCTTCGCCCTGAAAGAGAAAAGATAGATGAATCTAGTAAATATGGAAAGTACTATATCAAGCAGAATTATTAGTAAAACGGCTCACCCATGCACAATCTTGAGGGGTGGGAGCTGGGTGACTGAAGACTCGTCGGAAGAAGAATGAGAAGTGCCCTGATAATCGGAGTCAGAGGGATTAAGAGGTTGACGGATACAACCCGCTTTAGGATAAGCATTGATGAAACAATTAGAGACCTCTGAACGGCGTTTCCGACCCGGACTGTTCGGTAAATCGGCGGAGGTAACTACCGACCACCGTCTTGGGTGGTGCGGCGAAGCCAGGTTGTTGTGTCTTCATAAGAAAGTTTCGGTCCAAGTAAGCAAGAGGGTGAGAGAATTTAACTTTCCGGGTTTGCCCGACGGATTTTTAGTGAAGGGAAAGGATTTGAATCGGAAGAAATAGTGATTACCTCTATAGTGTCAAGATGATCGGCCTCGGCTTCATCCCAGCAATGATCATTGTCAATAAGGCGTGAGAAAAGTAAACCAAGTGAGTCAAGTTCTACCTCAAGGTCCGGGTTACCCACATCATCATCACCTGGTGGATCGGAGGAGGCGGTGGTTCTCTTCGATAGGCGGTTTCTTCACAACTCTGGACTTGGGCCGGATTGTCTTCTCCGGTTTCTCCTGGGGAGCCTTCTTACTCCAAAATGGATCATCGCCCTGTTTGAAAGACGTTAAAGTTAACAGAGGGTATTTAAAGCATGGCCAAATTTTATAAAGGTATATGATATGAGGTTTACAGCTGGCGGTTTGTTCTTGGCAGAAAAAGGAGCAAGGCCGGTCCGAGCGCAGGCAGTCTCAGGTTCATTCAACATCTTCTTAACAGCTTCAGTGCTTCATTGTCTGACAGCTGGACTTCAATGTGCCGTAGAGGATCTTTTAAGTCTTCTGTGTATTCGCACATCAAACCAGAGCGCTGGCTTAAGGGTAGTATGCTCCAAGATATCCAAAGGCGTGCAAGGTCAACTCGGTCAACCCATTAGCCATGAAGGCCCGGAGTTTGGATAATTGAGGAGCATATTTGCTTCTTTCCCTCACAGGGCCTTCTTTGAGGGAAGGGATGTGTATTGCTCAACTGCTCGACGGTAACCCGGCAAGGGATTTTCTCCATCGGTAAGTATCTTTGCAGTAGAACCATGTAGCATTCCACTCTTTGGGATGGCTGTGCAGTTTGGCATGAGGATAAGTGACTTCTTTTCTCTTTTGAATCGCCATGCCACCTAGCTCTGTGTTGGGGCCGTCCGTAAATTCTGTGTGGCGGTTTAGATGGAAACAATCTCTGAACAGTTCAACTGAGGGCTCCTCTTGAAAGAACACCTCACAGAGCACTTGGAAGTGACAGATGTTGGTTACGGAGTTAGGGCCGATATCTTGTGGACGCAGTTGGAAGTTGGCCAAGACATCCCGATAAAACTTTGAACTGGGTGGACTGAAGCCCCGGCCGATGGTCAAGAAAAACAACAACTTCTCCATCCTTGGGTTCAGAGAACTTTCGGGCCAGGGGACCCTCCGATGAATGACATCTTTTTTGCCCAAGGTGCCAATTTGGACTAAGTTCTCTAGTTGTGCCTCGGTCACTCGAGAAGGGACCCAGTTGCATTCATATACTTGCTTGGCCATGGTGCAATCTGCAAAACATTAATACCGGTTCAAGAATATGATTGAAGGATATCTACTGATTGCATTCATTGTTAAACCGGAAGAAGTTATCAATAAACCGGAGTTACAGAAAGCGGCAATAATTAGCTAAGATCCCGGCGGTTCAAGAAGGGACTAATGGTATATCTTTGGGTCATCAATTTTTCCACAAAGCTAAACCGACGGTCTAAAAATTCGCAGAAGTCAGAACTGTGGTGAAAACAGGTTTCACAGTGCTGCTTAACAGTTTTGGATCTGGGGCAGGTTCAGAAAAAAGAGGTAAATACTCAAGATTTGAAAAGGAGCAGATGCTGAATCCACGAGCAAAGATACAGATAGATCTATGGCCTTGAGAGGCGTGAAGACAAACAAATGGTAAAAATTACCGCTACAGAGAACAGAGATTCGCAGGTTTGTCTGAAGAATGCCATATGAACATTAAGCAAACTGACGAACACTGAAGAACACAAGAACCCTAGAACAGATCTACGGGGGTAAGGAAAGAAAACTTACCGGAGCAGAGGAAGAAAAGGAAGATCGCCGCGGTGTTCTGGTGCGCTCAGGTTGATGCAGCGGCCAAGAATGGTGCTGAAGACGACGGCGGCGGCGGAGCTCTGAAGTAGGGCAGCGCGAGGAAGACGAAGAAGAAAGGACCGAAGGGGAAAAGGAAATGACCCCTCGGGCCTATTTATAAGGCAAAAGACATGTGTCAGGCGCAAAAATCGAGGGATCATGGGCTTGCAAGCGGAACTGTCGCCTCGATTCTCGCAGGTCTATTAAACAAAAGATAACGAGGATAACTTTATAACAGGTGACGTCATGCCGGTTCACCACGATCAGAGAAGATGACATCACGGCGGTTCACCAGTCAATACAAGATGCGTAAGATGAAGTTTTCTATTGGCTAAGGATTGACATGAATCTGCTCAAACCAACTGGGCCTAATGTTGGGGATATTACCGCTAAGGGTAAACCGCCAGACAGCCGGGTTAACTTCATCGATGAGTTGAACATATTAAAGCCCAAGAAGGCAGTACAAGGCTTATGGCCCATAGCCGGTTCATACCTGTAGTTGTAAACCGGCATCAGCATGTAACTTGTACTGTAAGTTAGGAATAGTAGAGAGAGAGTCGGATACATCTATGAACCGGCGTCGGGACTCTGTAAACTGACGGGCGTCACCCATGTATATAAGGGGAGGACCCGGCGGCGGTTTAAGGAGAGACAACCACAACTCGAGGCTGAGGCGAAGCTTGTTTGCTCCCTAGTCCTCGAAACCCCATCAATTCCATCACAACTAGACGTAGGCTTTTACCTTCATCGAAGGGGCCGAACTAGTATTACTCTCGTGTCTTTGTGTCCGCTTTAACCCCTTCTAGTTAACCCGTAGCGATGGCTCCACGACTAAGTCCTTTCACGAGGACATCTGCCGTGACAAACCCACGACAGTAGGCATGTATTCCGTGAATAGTCATACGTGCTTATGGAAAGAACTTGCATGCCATCTTTTGTCCTACCCTCCCGTGGCAGCGGGGTCCATATTGGAAACTAAGGGATATTAAGACCTCCTTTTAATAGAGAACCGGAACAAAGCATTAACACATAGTGAATACATGAACTCCTCAAACTACGATCATCACTGGGAGTGGCCCCGATTATTGTCACTCCGGGGTTGCCGGATCATAACACGTAGTAGGTGACTATAACATGCAAGATTGGATCTAAAACATGGATATAATGATGTAACATAAACAGTTCAGATCTGACTTCATGGCACTCGGGCCCAAAGTGACAAGCATTAAGCATGGCAAAGTCATAGCAACATCAATCTAAGAACATAGTGGATACTAGGGATCAAGCCCTAACAAAACTAACTCGATTACATGATGAATCTCATCCAACTCCTCACTGACCAGCGAGCCTACGAAGGAATTACTCACTCCCGGTGGGGAGCATCATGGAATTAGCGATGGAGAAGGGTTGGTGAAGGCAAAGAACGAATACCCCCCCCCCTCTCTGGAGCCCCAAACGGACTCCAGACATGGCCTCCCGATGAAGAACAGGATGTGACGATGGCTTCGTCTCATGGATCGAGTTAATTCTGTCTCCCTGATTTTTTTCTAGAAAAATATGATTTTATAGCATCGATTTCAGGGTCTGCGGGGCCACCAGGTGGGGACGACCCACCTGGGTGCGCTAGGAAAGGGGGCGCGCCCTGGTGGGTTGTGCCCAGCCAGGTACCCCTCTCAGGCAGGTTGGCTCCAGAAATTCTTATTTATTATATAAAAATTCCTCGCAAAGTTTCGTTCCATTCCGAGAACTTTTATTTCTGCACAAAAACAACACCATGGTAGTTCGGCTGAAAACAGCATCAGTCCGGGGTTAGTTTCATTCAAATCATGCAAATTAGAGTCCAAAACAAGAGGCAAAGCATTAGGAAAAGTAGATACGTTGGAGACGTATCATTTTCCTACTGTATTTATGATGTTTTTATCCATAATAATGTTTTCTGGAGTAATTCTAATGTCTTTTCTCTGATAATATGCAAGGTATACACAAAGAGGGAGAATTCCGGTAGGTGGAAATCTGGACCTGGAAAAGCAACGTCAGGCCACCTATTCCACGCAACTCCAAACAAGCTGAAACTTCATGGAGATTTTTTATCAAATATATGATGAATATTGGAGCACATAACTACCAGAGGGGGCCCACCAGGTGGGCACAACCCACCTGGGCGCGCCTTGGTGGGTTGTGCTCACCCAGGCCCACCTCGTGTGCCCATCTTCTGGTATATAGGTCATTTTGACCTAGAAAAAATAAGGAGAGGACTTTCAGGATGGAGCACCGCCATCTCGAGGCGGAACTTGGGCAGGAGCACTTTTGCCCTCCGGTGGAGCGATTCCGCCGGGGGAACTTCCCTCCCGGAGGGGGAAATAATCATCATAATCATCACCAACAACTCTCCCATCTTGGGGAGGGCTATCTCCATCAAAATCTTCAACATCACCATCTCATCTCAAACCCTAGTTCATATCTTGTGTTTAATCTTGTTACCGGAACTATAGATTGGTGCTTGTGGGTGACTAGTAGTGTTGATTACATCTTGTAGTTGACTACCATATGGTTTATTTGGCGGAAGATTATATGTTCAGATCCAATTTGCTATTTAATACCCCTCTGATCGTGAGCATCATTATCATTTGTGAGTAGTTAGTTTTGTTCTTGAGGTCACGGGAGAAATCATGTTGCAAGTAATCATGTGAACTTGATATGTGTTGGATATTTTACAGTATGTATGTTGTGATTCCCTTAGTGGTGTCATGTGAACGTCGACAACATAATGCTTCACCATAATTGGGCCTAAGGGAGTCATTGTGGAGTAGCAATTAGATGATGGGTTGCGAGAGTGACAGAAGCTTAAACCCCAGTTTATGTGATATTCCATAAGGGATTGATTGGATCCAAAAGTTTAATGCTATGGTTAGAATTTATTCTTAATACTTTTATCATAGTTGTGGATGCTTGCGGGAGGGTTAATCATAAGTAGGAGGTTTGTTCAAGCAAGAACAACACCTAAGCACCAGTCCACCCACATATCAAATTATCAAAGTAGCAAACACAAATCGAGCCAACATGGTGAAAGTGACTAGATGAAATTCCCGTGTACCCTCAAGAACGCGTTGCTTATCATAAGAGACCGTTTTGGCCTGTCCTTTGCCTCAAAAGGATTGGGCTACCTTGCTGAACTTTTGTTACTACTATCGTTACTTGCTCGTTACAAATTATCTTGCTATCAAACTACTCTGCTACTTACAATTTTAGCACCTGCAAACATTACCTTGCTGAAAACCACTTGTCATTTCCTTCTGCTCCTCATTGGATTTGACACTCTTACTTATCGAAAAGAGCTACAATTTATCCCCTATACTTGTGGGCCATCAAGGCTATTTTCTGGCGCCGTTGCCGGGGAGTGAAGCGCCTTTGGTAAGTGGAATTTGGTAAGGAAACATTTATATAGTGTGCTGAAATTTATTGCCACTTGATACTATGGAAAACAATCCTTTGAGGGATTTGTTCAGGGTATCTTCACCTCAACCGGAACCACACTTAGCTACCCCTCAACCTACTGCACCTACTAAAAATATTGTATGAAATTCCTTTGGGTATGATAGAACAACTGCTAGCTAATCCTTATGCATGAAATGGAACCGAACATAGTGATATGCACTTGATATATGTGGAATAAATTTGTGGATAGTTAAGCTTGCAGGTTTACCCGGAGATGAAGTTATGCAGAAGGTTTTCCCTTTATCTTTGAAGGGAAAAGCATTGGCATGGTATAGGCTATGCGATGATATTGGATCTTGGAATTGGAATCGATTGAAATTGGAGTTCCATCAAAAAAAATTATCCTATGCATCTAGTTCATCGTGATCGGAATTACATATATAATTTTTAGCTTCGTGAAGGAGAAAGTATTTCTCTAGCTTGGGGGAGGCTTAAATCAATGTTATATTCATGCCCCAACCATGAGCTCTCAAGAGAAATTACTATCCAATGCTCGGCTTTCTCGTAATGATCAAACCATGCTTGATACTTCTTGTGCTGGTTCTTTTATGAAGAAGACTATTGAATTCCGGTGGAATCTTTTGGCAAGAATTAAACGCAACTCTGAAGATTGCGAACTCGATGAAGGTAAAGAGTCAGGTTTTAAACTTAAGTATGATTATGTTAAATCTATTATGAATACCAATGCTTTTTAAAAATTTAGCACTAAATATGGACTTGACTCTGAGATAGTAGCCTCCTTTTGTGAATCATTTGCTACTCATGTTGATCTCCCTAAAGAGAAGTGGTCTAAATATCACCCACCTATTAAAGAAGAAATTAAAGAACCGGTACCAATTAAAGAAGAAACCATAATTTATAATGTTGATCCAGTTGTTCCTTCTGCTTATATTGAGAAACCACCTTTCCCTGTTAGGATGAAGGAACATGCCAAAGTTTCAACTGTGGTTAACAAAAGCTATATTAGAACACCTAAACTTGATGAACAAATCAAAGTAGAACCTAGTATTGCTATGGTTAAAGATCTCTTGGAAGAATATATGGATGGGCATGTTATTTACTCCTGCGAAGAAGCTGCTAGAATTGTCAAACCTGATATAAAGGATAAACATAGACCTGCTGTTGGCATGCCCGTTATCTAAGTTAAAATAGGAGATCACTGTTCTCATGGTTTATGTGACATAGGTGCTAGTGTGAGTGCTATTCCTTATCCCTTATATCAAGAAATTATGAATGACATAGCACCCGCAGAAATAGAAGACATAGATGTTACTATTAAACTTGCTAATAGAGACACTATATCACCAATTGAGATTGTTAGAGATGTTGAAGTCTTGTGTGGGAAAATAAAATACCCTACTGATTTTCTTGTTCTTGGTTCCCCACAAGATGACTTTTGTCCCATTATCTTTGTAGACCTTTCTTGACTACCGTTAATGCTAGAATAGACTGTGAGAAACAAACTGTCAGTGTTAGTTTTGGTGATGAGTCTCATGAGTTTAATTTTTCCAAGTTTAGTAGAAAGCTTCATGAAAAAGAATTGACTAGTAAGGATGAAATAATTGGTCTTACTTCTATTGTTGTGCCACCTACTGACCCTTTAGAACAATATTTGCTAGACCATGAAAATGATTTACATATGCATGAAAGAAATGAAATAGATAATATTTTCTTTGAACAACGTCCTCTGCTTAAACACAATTTGCCTATTGAAACTCTAGGAGGTCCTCCTCCACCTAAAGGTGATCCTGTGTTTGAGTTAAAGCAATTGTCTGACACTTTGAAATATGCTTATCTTGATGAAAATAAGATATATCATGTTATTATTAGTGCTAACCTTTCAGAACATGAAGAAGAAAGATTATTGAAAGTTCTAAGGAAGCACCGAGCTACTATTGGATATACTCTTGATGATTTAAAGGGCATTAGTCCCATTCTATGGCAGCATAAAATTAATATGGAACCTGATGCTAAACCTGTTGTTGATCACCAACGTCGGTTAAATCCAAAGATGAAAGAAGTGGTAAGAACGGAAATATTAAAATTTCTGGAAGCAAGTATAATCTATCCCATAACTGATAGTAGATGGGTAAGCCTTGTTCATTGTGTCCCTTAGAAAGGGGGTATTACTGTTGTTCCTAATGATAAGAATGAACTTATTCCACAAAGAATTGTTACAGGCTATAGAATGGTAATTGATTTTAGAAAATTAAATAAAACAACTAGAAAAGATCATTACCCTCTGCCTTTTGTTGATCAAATGCTAGAAACATTATCTAAGCACACATATTTTTGCTTCATTGATGGATATTCTAGTTTTTCACAAATGCCTATTTCTCAACCTCATCAAGAAAAGACCACTTTTACTTGTCCCTTTGGAACTTATGCTTATAGACGTATGCCTTTTGGTTTACGCAATGCACCTGCTACCTTTCAAAGATGTATGACTGCCATATTCTCTAACTTTTGTGAAAAGATTGTTGAGGTTTTCATGGATGACTTCTCTATTTATGGGAAGACTTTTGATGATTGTTTAAGCAATCTTGATCGAGTTTTGCAGAGATGCGAGCAAACAAATCTTGTCTTGAATTGGGAGAAGTGCCACTTTATGGTTAATGAAGGTATTGTCTTGGGTCATAAAATTTTTGAAAGAGGTATTGAAGTGGACAAAGCTAAGGTTGATGCAATTCAGAAAATGCCATGTCCTAAAGATATCAAAGGTATTCTTAGTTTCTTAGGTCATGCTAGTTTCTATAGGAGATTTATCAAAGAATTTTCTATAATTTCTAGGCCTCTTACGAATTTTTTGCAAAAGGATATTCCTTTTGTTTTTGATGATGATTGTTTAGAAGCCTTTGAAACACTCAAGAAATCCTTAATTTCTGCACCTATTGTTCAACCACCTGATTGGAAATTGCCTTTTGAAATTATGTGTGACACTAGTGATTATGCTGTTGGTGCTGTTCTAGGACAACGAGTTGATAAGAAACAAAATGTTATTCATTATGCTAGTAAAACTCTAGACAGTGCTCAAAGAAACTATGCAACTACTGAAAAAGAATTCTTAGCAGTGGTGTTTGCTTGTGATAAATTTAGACCTTATATTGTTGATTCAAAAGTAATTGTTCACAACGATCATGTTCCTATTAAATATCTTATGGAAAATGAAGATGCTAAACCTAGACTTATTCGATGGGTTCTCTTGCTACAAGAATTCGATTTACAAATCACTGATAGAAAAGGAGCCGACAACCCCGTAGCTGATAACTTGTCTAGGCTTGAAAATGTGCCAGATGACCCATTGTCGGTGTCAAAACCGGTGGATCTCGGGTAGGGGGTCCCGAATTGTGCGTCTAAGGTTGATGGTAACAGGAGATAGGGGACACGATGTTTACCCAGGTTCAAGCCCTCTCTATGGAGGTAATACCCTACTTCCTGCTTGATTGATCTTGATGAATATGAGTATTACAAGAGTTGATCTACCTCGAGATCGTAATGGCTAAAACCCTAGGAGTCTAGCCTATATGATTATGATTGCCTCTACGGACTAACCCCTCCGGTTTATATAGAAACCAGAGGGGACTAGGGTTGTACAAAGTGGGTTACAGAGAAAGGAATCTTCATATACGGGCGCCAAGCTTGCCTTCCACGCCAAGGAGAGTCCCATCCGGACACGGGAGAGAGTCTTCGGTCTTGTATCTTCACAGCCCATCAGTCCGGCCCACGTTCCATAGTCCGGACGCCCGAGGACCCCTTAATCCAGGACTCCCTCAGTAGCCCCTGAACCAGGCTTCAATGGCGAGATGTCTGGTGCGCAGATTGTCTTCGGCATTGCAAGGCGGGTTCCTTCTCCGAATACTCCAACACAGTCTTCGAACACAACGAACGTGTCCGGCTCTGCAAAACAACTACCACACACAACCACAGAGAGTATAATATTTCACGAGTCCAATCTGCTGACAACTTTTTGTAGCGTGACATCACGTCCCTGCCTGGTTATTATTTCGAACCGTTTTTTGGCCTGTCGCTCCATGTTTCGAGACGCGGTTTTATTGGCACGTCTTGTCGAAGCAGAGATCGTGTCCCCTTATTGCGGGATTCTCATCAATACGGGCGTGAGTAATCCAACTGTGCCGTCTGCACAACCCTTGGGAATAGGCGAGTTTTAAGGTGAGTGGGGAGGCGCTTGACATTCACTGCCTTTATAAGGAGATAAGGATTCCTTTCTTTTACCCACGCCTTCTCTCTCTCTCTTCTGCCCTCCCATTCTCGAGCTCCAGCACCCAAGTTCTCATCTTTTCTGCCTCAAGAAAGCACTCCGATCATGTACGGATCCGGAGCACAGGGCAAGTGGATGGTCTCCTCCGTCAAGGAGAAGGACATCACCAAGCTTCGGGAGGCCGGGTATCTGGCCAAGGAAATCGCCCACCGGCTTCCGGCCAAGGGGCAAATCGTCCCCACCCTAGAGCTCAATGAGAGGGTGGTGTTCATCCCCCACTTCGTCCGCGGGTTAGGGTTTCCTCTCCACCCTTTTGTTCGCGGACTCATGTTCTACTACGGGCTAGATTTCCATGATCTGGCCCCAAATTCTTTCCTCAACATCTTGGCATTTATTGTCGTGTGCGAGGCCTTCCTCCGCATTCCACCCCACATCGGACTGTGGCTTAAGATCTTCAACGTGAAGCCGAAGGTGGTGGATGGCCAACATGCAGAGTGCGGAGGTGCCATGGTGAGCAAGATGCCCAATGTCACATGGCCCAAAGGTACCTTTGTGGAGACCATCAAAGGGTGGCAGCAACTATGGTTCTATGTCACAGAGCCTCGCGACGCCACCTGGGCCGCGGCTCCCGAATTCAAGTCCGGAGCCCCAATGCGGCTCACCTCCTGGCTAGAGAAGGGCCTGAATTGGTCTTCGACGGACGAGCTGACAGCGTTGGAAACACGCATCCAGAGCATGGTGGACAAGAACATCAAGCTCATCAATGTGGTCCAGGTGATGCTAGTTCGCCGGATCCTCCCATGCCAGAGCCGGACTTGCCATTTATGGGAGTTCAATCCGGCCGAGCACCGGACCTTGCAACGGTTCTTCGGAACTACGCACGAAGACATCTGGAAGGTGCTCTTTAAGGGCAACGAGACGCGGCCGGAGATGACCGAGGACTGTGGGCACGACCTGGCCCATCCTGCAAGTGTAGTCAGTCTTTCGCGTTTCAAGGTGTATCCTTTACTTGCTTCTTCAGGGAAGATACCTAAACCTCACTATTTATTTTTCCAGGGATGGACAAAGAAGGCGGAGCGGATTCGGTGTCCGGCTCCGCTGCCCGAGGAACCAGCCATCCTGCTTCTGACGAAGATGCTAGTTCCGGCGCCCTAACAGGCACCGGAGAAGAAGGCCAAGGGGGTCAGAAGTGGCCCCCGCCGCAAGGGCGCTTCGGACGTGACGTCCGAAGACACCGAGACTCACTCCTCCGCCGCCGAGGACAACGACGAGGAGGAAGAAGAAAGCAACTCTCCCCGTGAGGGGGGAAGGAAGAAGAGGGCAGCCTCCAGAAATCTGGAGGCAGAGGCGTCCAAGAGGGGGAAGGGCTCCCTCGTGGATAACTCCGCGTGGGACGTCGACAGCAGCCCAGAGCGGCGCCCCCGAGACAAGCCCCTGGCCGAATCGTGAGTACTCAAAAACCCGGACGCATTCATATATCCAGCCCCTCCACTTCATAGTCTTAACATGTTGAATCATGCACTTACAGTCCGGCTCGGTCCGACCTCGAGCGATCCTCATCTTCGGGGAATTTGCTGGACCCGAAGGCGATGGACAGTGGGTCCCTTCCGGCGGCCTCCTCTCCCAAGGCCATGGATGACACCGAGGTGTTGTCCCAAAGGATCCCAGACCAGGGAGAGACTCAGGAGGCCGTCAGGGTGGCGCCGGAGGGTGATCCTCGACCGCCGGACACATGGGGGAGCAAATCCCCATGGAGACTAGCGATGGGGGCCATATTCAGTTTGGCCCACAGCCGAATACGGTCCTGGAGACCAATGCGGCTCTGGAACCCGGCAATCATCCTCCTTTGAAAGGAGGAGGTGCGCCTATTCCGCCGGCAACCCCTGTCCAGCCAGAGGCGCCGGGCACTCTAATGGAAGTGTTGCGAAGTGCTTCCATTGTTGAGGAACACCGCACCCTTATGGGTACGGTGCGAGGGGATTCAGTTTGCGAAGAGCGGACTGACCGAAGCCTGCACAAGCCTTCTAACAGGCTTTGAGGTAAGCAACACAATTATGTAAAAAGAATGTCACAGTATAGACAATAGCC
Source organism: Aegilops bicornis (assembly GCA_021605145.1). Classification (NCBI taxonomy): domain Eukaryota; kingdom Viridiplantae; phylum Streptophyta; class Magnoliopsida; order Poales; family Poaceae; genus Aegilops; species Aegilops bicornis. The sequence continues at coordinate 285,372,126 of CM038669.1, forward strand.
CCTAAGACTCTGTCCGGTGTTCGGAAAGAAAAGCCAGAAAGAGGATCAAAGAATTTTCGCAGGAGACTAACCATATGTGTCTATGTGATTAAGCAGGCATCGTTGCTGACGGTGACCTCCCACGCTGCCGAAGTCTCCGGACTGAAGCAAAGGCTGGAGCAGGCCGAGGAGGAGCTCGGCCAAGCAAGGAAGCAGCTGGCGGATAAGCAAGGTATGTAATGACCTGCTGTATATTCAGAAAGAATAAATGATTTGTATTGACCATAGTGTCATGGTATTTGTAGGAGCGGCGACCGAGGTCGAGGCCCTTAAAAAGGCGCTGGCCGAGGTCAAGGAGAGAGCTGCCAAGGAACAAGCCACCCGCGAAAAGCACGAGGCCAGGGTCGGTGAGGTCCAACAAGACCAGGATGCCGTGAAGAAATGCGAGTCCTTGGAGCGCGATATTGCGGCTCAAGAGACCGAACTCGCCAAGGCTCACCAAAGTGCACAAGATGCCCGGGTGGAAGCCCAGGGTGCTCTCCAGGAGATTCAAGAGGCCAAGAAGATTGCGGCGGGTAAGGCCTTCATTATGCAGAGCAAATATGTGAAGAAGAGCTACCTCTTACTAACCCGGATTTGGAGTTCTCCAGGAGCATTTGTGGATTTGCCGCGCAGTGTTTCTGACGCTATGGAATTCTTCCGACCCGAAGAGGGGAGCTCAACGGAGAAGCTGTTTTGGTTGCAATACCTTGCGCCAGAACATCCGGTGCCCTTTAGCGACCAGCTAAAACAGCTGGTCGAACTACACAGGGTGGCCAAACTAGCCATGAAGGATTTAATAATCCGACTGTGTCCTGCCGAAGCTATACCCGGCAGCTACTTCGGGCTCGTGAAGCGGTTGGTCAATGCCTTCCCCCGGCTTGACGTTATCAAGTGATCAGTCTGCATCGAGGGTGCGCAGAAGGCCTTCGCCCGCATCAAGGTGCAGTGGGCGAAGATGAACGCCGTCAAGCTCGCGACCGAGGGACCGCCCGAGGGCAAGGAGCACCGCACGCCCGAGCTATATTTTGACAATGTCCTGGAGGGATCCCGCATTGTGGCAGAGCAGTGTGCAAAAGATTTGATCTTTGAATGAATACATTCATATTATCTCGCCCTGTATTATGGAACAAAGTTGATTATGTAATATAATGCTTGTCAAAATTTTACCTCATGTGCGATTGTTTTTATGAAATCTGAGAGTTGGCCAGTCGTCGGCTTCAGCCCCCACGTACGTAGTACGGGGGTGTTCAGGATGGAATCTAAACACTCTTGATCCAATTGTTTGGTCCTTGAAGGAGGTTTTTAGTGCAACCAACCAGGCAATCGGACTATGTGGCTTTATCACCCTCACTTAGCCATAGGAGTTTGACAATAAAAAATTTAGGCGCAGCCCCTAGTATCAGAACTAGGGTGCTGTAAACACTTGATCAGGTAAGAACTGATTCATCGCATAATGCGGAAGAAAAAGGAATCGCTAAAGATTGGAAACCTCCGAAGAGCTGACCGGCTCACGCCGCATCATGACAGTCAGTTTTCGGCTTTCTCTACTGAGGTGCTCATCCGGATAAACCAGGACACAATCGCAGTAGTTCTCCCTTTACTACCCAAGCCGATATAGTGGAACGTAAGGTAGTAAGCACAGGAGCCGGGCAACCCAACTATTGACCAGAGACATGATTCGGAGCCAATTCATATAATGCTAAATTCGGGGTGCCGAACTATACTGTAAAAAGTGTTCGGACTTTGTTGCCGTGTTATGGGGCACAATGAAGCCCCTGGCGGATGAAAGCGTACCAAAGTGTACGGGTGCAATTTGATAAGATTATCAAAAAAAGGGTACCAAGCTAGTGCCGCAGCAATTGGGCCGCAAACTGTTTCCATTATAGTTTGATTAATACGTCGAAGCATATTTGTAAAAGTAGTGCAATAAGCAACAAGGCTATTTAACATGCCACGACCAAGGGAGAGCTACGTGCGGGTCCTAAAAACAAGTAGAGTGATTGTTAAAGAGACCACCTAGAAATTCCCTTATACGTCTGTGCTTCTTGCCGTCTTGGTGTATCTATCCTTCGAAAGGGCCGGTGATCAGGCCGTCAAGAAAGGTCCATGGAAAAGAAACCTGAAAAGGATAAAAAGGAAAAGTGAAAGTATGTGTGTCCAGGGGAGGTCGAGCCGTATTATGGATCACAATCTAGTTATGCCTCCGTCTGTGCCCATGGTATTTTGAGTGCATAGTTATGTGTGCGCGGTACGAACGCCGCCACTTGGTTGGGACTGGGACGGAAGCCAAATTGCTAGTCAAGCTCTTGACGAGCTGGGTTGTCCTACTGCAGAGTAGTCCGGACTCGTTTGACAGTGTCCGAGAGCTCGGCCGCCGAATTAAGGTTCTGCTTGAAAAGGCCGCTCTGTACTTCTGCTGCTAAAGCAGCGGTGTGTTCCTCGGTACGGAGGGAGCGTTCCATGATTCCACTGAATGTTATGACGCCGCGTGGTCTGGGCATCTTGAGCTTGAGATAAGCGTAGTGTGGCACCGCGTTGATTCGAGCAAATGTGGTTCTGCCAAGCAGTGCGTGATAGCCACTGCGGAAGGGGGCGATATCGAAGATCAACTCTTCGCTTCAGAAGTTATCCGGGGATCCAAAGACAACCTCTAGTGTGATTGAGCCCGTACAGCGGGCCTCTACACCTGGTATGACGCCTTTAAAGGTAGTCTTTGTGGGCTTGATCCTTGAGGGATTAATGCCCATTTTGCGCAATGTATCCTGATAGAGCAGGTCCAGACTGCTGCCACCATCCATGAGGACTTGCGTGAGAGGGAATCCATCAATGATTGGGTCGAGGACCAGTGCGGCTAAACCGCCATGACGGATACTGGTCGGATGGTCCCTGCGATCGAAAGTGATCGGGAAGGAAGACCATGGGTTGAACTTTGGGGCGTCTGGCTCCATCGCGTAGACGTCCCTGAGCGCGCGCTTGCGCTCTCTCTTGGGGATATGGGTAACGTATATCATGTTCGCTGTTTTAACTTGGGGGAGGGGGCACTTCTTCTGTCCCCCTATGTTCGGTGGCCAGGGCTCCTCGTCATCATCCTCGCTTTGCGGCCCCTTCTCCTTGTTCTCGGCATTTAACTTGTCGGCCTGTTTAAAAACCCAACAGTCTCTGTTGGTATGATTGGCTGGTTTATCAGGAGTGTCGTGGATTTGACATGGACGATCGAGTATGTGGTCCAAGATGGACGAGCCCGGATTGTTTCTTTTATACAGCTTCTTCCGCTGGCCGGACATGGAACCACTGAATCCGGCATTGACCACCGTGTCATCGGTATTGTCACCATTGCTTCGACACTTGTGCCTGTTACGTCGGGGCTTGCCGTTGCTGTTTTTGGCCTTAGAGGTGCCAGCTTTGCTTGCAGTGTTATTGCTACGGGCTAGCCAACTGTCCTCGCCCGCACAAAAACAGGTCATGAGTGTCGTGAGGGCTGCCATGGACTTCGGTTTTTCTTGGCCGTGGTGACGGGCGAGCCATTCGTCGCGGATGCTATGCTTAAAGGCCGCTAGTGCTGGAAATATGCCCTAGAGGCAATAATAAATTAGTTATTATTATTGTTATTTCCTTGTTCATGATAATCGTTTATTATCCATGCTATAATTGTATTGATAGGAAACTCAGATACATGTATGGATACATAGACAACACCATCTCCCTAGTAAGCCTCTAGTTGACTAGCTCGTTGATCAATAGATGGTTACGGTTTCCTGACCATGGACATTGGATGTTGTTGATAACAGGATCACATCATTAGGAGAATGATGTGATGGACAAGACCCAATCCTAAGCCTAGCACAAAGATCATGTAGTTCGTATGCTAAAGCTTTTCTAATGTCAAGTATCATTTCCTTGGACCATGAGATTGTGCAACTGCCGTATACCGTAGGAATGCTTTGGGTGCACCAAACGTCACAACGTAACTGGGTGGCTATAAAGGTGCACTACGGGTATCTCCGAAAGTGTCATTGGGTTGGCACGAATCGAGATCGGGATTTGTCACTCCGCAGACAGAGAGGTATCTCTGGGCCCACTCGGTACGACATAATCATAATGTGCACAATGTGACCAAGGGGTTGATCACGGGATGATGTCTTACGGAACGAGTAAAGAGACTTGCCGGTAACGAGATTGAACAAGGTATCGACATACCGACGATCGAATCTCGGGCAAGTACAATACCGCTAGACAAAGGGAATTGAATACGGGATTGATCGAATCCCCGACATCGTGGTTCATCCGATGAGATAATCATGGAACATGTGGGAGCCAATATGGGTATCCAGATCCCGCTATTGGTTATTGGCCCGAGAGGTGTCTCGGTCATGTCTGCATGGTTCCCGAACCCGTAGGGTCTACACACTTAAGGTTCGGTGACGCTAGAGTTATTATGGGAAATAGTATGTGGTTACCGAAGGTAGTTCGGAGTCCTGGATGTGATACCGTACGTCACGAGGAGCTCCGAAATGGTCCGGCGGTGAAGATCGATATATTGGACGAAGGGTATTGGAGTCCGGAATTGTTCCGGGGGTACCAGGTGATGACCAGCGTGTCCGAAAGGGGTTTCGGAGGCCCCGACAAGCTTTGGGGGGCCTTATGGGCCAAGGGGAGGGCACATCAGCCCACTAAGGGGCTGAGCGCCCTCCCACCCCATCTCACGTAACTCGAGAGGTGGGGCGCCACCCCTAGGGCAGCCACCCTCCCGGCTTGGGGGGCAAGTTTCCTAGGGGTGGGGGCGCCAAACCCATCTAGGGTTTCCCCTATGGCCGCCGCCTCCCCTAGGGAACCCTAGGGCGCCCCCTCCTCCCTTCCCTCTATATAGTGAGAGAGAGAGGGCAGCCGCACCTTCCTCGGCGCAGCCCTCTCCCTCCTCCAACACCTCCTCCTCCTCCGTAGTGCATGGCGAAGCCTGCCGGAGAACCACGAAGTTCCATCACCACCATGCCGTCGTGTTGTCGGAGTTCTCCTCAACTTCTCCTCTCCCTTGCTGGATCAAGAAGGAGGAGACGTCCCCGGGGCTGTACGTGTGTTGAACGCGGAGGCACCGTTGTTCGGTGCTTAGATCGGAATCAACCGCGATCTGAATCGCTGCGAGTACGACTCCTTCATCCGCGTTCTTGTAACGCTTCCGCTTAGCGATCTTCAAGGGTATGAAGATGCTCATCCTCTCCCTCTCTTGTTGCTAGAATCTCCATAGATTGATCTTGGTGATGCGTAGAAAATTTTGAATTTCTGCTACGTTCCCCAACAGTGGCATCATGAGCTAGGTCTATGCGTAGTTTCTATGCACGAGTAGAACACAAAGCAGTTGTGGGCGTCGATATTGTCAATTTACTTGCCGTTACTAGTCTTATCTTGATTCGGCGGCATCGTGGGATGAAGCGTCCCGGACCGACCTTACACGCACGCTTACGTGAGACTGGTTCCACCGAATCGACATGCACTAGTTGCATAAGGTGGCTAGCGGGTGTCTGTCTCTCCCACTTTAGTCGGATCGGATTCGATGAAAAGGGTCCTTATGAAGGGTAAATAGTAATTGGCATATCACGTTGTGGTTTTTGGCGTAGGTAAGAAACGTTCTTGCTAGAAACCCATAGCAGCCATCAGAAAACATGCAAACAACAATTAGAGGATGTCTAACTTGTTTTTGCAGGGTATGCTATGTGATGTGATATGGCCAAAAGAATGTGATGAATGATATGTGATGTATGAGATTGATCATGTTCTTGTAATAGGAATCACGACTTGCATGTCGATGAATATGACAATCAGCAGGAGCCATAGGAGTTGTCTTAATTTATTGTATGACCTGCGTGTCATTGAACAACGCCATGTAATTACTTTACTTTATTGCTAAACCGTTAGCCATAGTAGTAGAAGTAATAGTTGGCGAGACAACTTCATGGAGACACGATGATGGAGATCATGGTGTCATGCCGGTGACGAACATGATCATGGCGCCCCGAAGATGGAGATCAAAGGAGCAAAATGATATTGGCCATATCATGTCACTATTTGATTGCATGTGATGTTTATCATGTTTATGCATTTTATTTGCTTAGAACGACGGTAGTAAATAAGATGATCCCTCATTAAAATTTCAAGAAAGTGTTCCCCCTAAGTGTGCACCGTTGCGAAAGTTCGTTGTTTCGAAGCACCACGTGATGATTGGGTGTGATAGATTCTAACGTTCACATACAACGGGTGTAAGCCAGATTTACACACGCAATACACTTAGGTTGACTTGACGAGCCTAGCATGTACAGACATGGCCTCGGAACACAAGAGACCGAAAGGTCGAGCATGAGTCGTATAGTAGATACGATCAACATGAAGATGTTCACCGATGATGACTAGTCCGTCTCACGTGATGATCGGACACGGCCTAGTTGACTCGGATCATGTAATCACTTAGATAACTAGAGGGATGTCTATCTGAGTGGGAGTTCACAAGATGAACTTAATTATCCTGAACATAGTCAAAAGGTCTTTGCAAATTATGTTGTAGCTCGCGTTTCAGTTCTATTGTTTTAGATATGTTCCTAGAGAAATTTTAGTTGAAAGTTGATAGTAGCAATTATGCGGACTGGGTCCGTAAACTGAGGATTGTCCTCATTGTTGCGTAGAAGGCTTATGTCCTTAATGCACCGCTCGGTGTGCTGAACCTCGAACGTCGTCTGTGGATGTTGCGAACATTTGACATACACATTTTGATAACTACGTGATAGTTCAGTAATGTTAAACGGTTTAGAATTGAGGCACCGAAGACGATTTCGAAACGTCGCGGAACATATGAGATGTTTCGAGGGCTGAAATTGGGATTTCAGGCTCGTGCCCACGTCAAGAGGTATAAGACCTCCGACGGTTTTCTTAGCCTGCAAACTAAGGGAGAAAAGCTCAATTGTTGAGCTTGTGCTCAAATTGTCTGAGTACAACAATCACTTGAATCGAGTGGGAGTTGATCTTCCAGATGAGATAGTGATGTTTCTCCAAAGTCATTGCCACCAAGCTACTAGAGCTTCGTGATGAACTATAACATATCAGGGATAGATATGATGATCCTTGAGGTATTCGCGATGTTTGACACATGAAAGTAGAAATCAAGAAGGAGTATCAATTGTTGATGGTTGGTGAAACCACTAGTTTCAAGAAGGGCAAGGGCAAGAAGGGATACTTCATGAAACGGCAAATCAGCTGCTGCTCTAGTGAAGAAACCCAAGGTTGAACCCAAACCCGAGACTAAGTGCTTCCGTAATAAGGGGAACAGCCACTGGAGCAGAATTACCCTAGGTACTTGGTAGATAAGAAGGCTGGCAAGGTCGATAGAAGTATATTGGATATACATTATGTTAATGTGTACTTTACTAGTACTCCTAGTAGCACCAGGGTATTAAGATACCGGTTCGGTTGCTAAGTGTTAGTAACTCGAAATAAAAGAGCTACGGAATAAACGGAGACTAGCTAAAGGTGAGCTGACGATATGTGTTGGAAGTGTTTCCAAGGTTGATGTGATCAAGCATCGCACGCTCCCTCTACCATCGAGATTGGAGTTAAACCTAAATAATTGTTATTTGGTGTTTATGCGTTGAGCATAGACATGATTGGATTATGTCTATCGCAATGCGTTATTCATTTAAGGAGAATAATGGTTACTCTGTTTATTGGAATAATACCTTCAATGGTCTTGCACCTAAAATGAATGGTTTAATGAATCTCGATCGTAGTGATACACATGTTCATGCCAAAAGATATAAGATAGTAATGATAGTACCACCTACTTGTGGCACTGCCATGTAAGTCATATTGGTATAATACGCATGAAGAAACTCCATGCAGATGGATCGTTTGGACTCACTTGATGTTGAATCACTTCAGACATGCAAATCATACCAGATGGGCAAGTTGACTAAGAAGCCTCGGTTTCAGTAAGATGGAACAAGAAAGCAACTTGTTGGAAGTAATACATTTTGATGTGTGCTGTCCGATGAGTGCCGAGGCACGCAGTGGATATTGTTATGTTCTTACTTCACCTGAGTAGATGCTGAGTAAATTTACTTGATGAAACACAAGTCTGAATTATTGAAAGGTTCAAGTAATTTCAGAGTGAAGTTGAAGATCATCGTGACAAGAGGATAAAATGTCTATGATATGATCATAGAGATGAGTATCTGAGAAACAAGCTTTGGCACGCAATTAAGACATTGTGGAAATTGTTTCACAATTAATACCGCCTGGAACACCATAGTGTGATGGTGTGTCCGAACATCATAGTTGCACCCTATTGGATATGGTGCGTACCATGACGTCTCTTATCAAATTACCACTATCGTTCATGGGTTAGGCATTAGAGACAACCGCACTCACTTTAATAGGGCACCACGTAATTACGTTGAGACGACACTGTTTGAACTATGGTTTGGAGAAACCTAAGTTGTCGTTTCTTAAAAGTTTGGGGCTGCGATGCTGATGTGAAAAAGTTTCAGGATGATAAGCTCGAACCCAAAGCGGATAAAATGCATCTTCATAGGACACCCAAAACAGTTGGGTATACCTCCTATCTCAGATCCGGAAGCAAGTAATTGTTTCTAGAACAGGTCCTTTCTCGAGAAAAGTTTCTCTCGAAAGAATTGAGTGGGAGGATGGTGGAGACCTGATGAGATTATTGAACCGTCACTTCAACTAGTGTGTACCAGGGCACAGGAAGTTGTTCCTGTGGCACCTACACCAATTGAAGTAGAAGCTTATGATAGTGATCATGAAACTTCGGATCAAGTCACTACCGAACCTCGTAGGATGACAAGGACGCGTACTGCTTCGGAGTGGTACGGTAATCTGGTATTGGAGGTCATGTTGCTAGACAACAATGAACCTACGAGCTATGGAGAAGCAATGGTGGGCCCATATTCCAACAAATGGTTAGAAGCCATGAAATCCGAGACAGGATCCATGTATCAGAACAAAGCATGGACTTTGGTGGACTTGCCCGTTGATTGGCAAGCCATTGAGATAAATGGATCTTTAAGAAGAAGACGGACGTGAACGGTAATGTAATCATCTGTGAAGCTCGACTTATGGCGAAGAGTTTTTTCACAAGTTCAAGGAGTTGACTACGATGAGATTTTCTCTTCTGTAGCGATGCTTAAGTCCGTCGGAATCATGTTAGCATTAGCTGCATTTATGAAATCTTGCAGATAGGATGTCAAAACATCGTTTCCTCGACGTTATTCTTGAGGAAAGGTTGTATGTGATACAACCAGAAGGTTTTGTCAATCCTGAAAGATGCTAACAAGCATGCAAAGCTCCAGCAATCCTTCTAAGGACTGGAGTAAGCATCTCGGAGTTGGAATATACGCTTTGAAGAGATGATCAAAGGTTTTGGGTTTATACAAAGTTTATGAGAAACTTGTATTTCCAAAGAAGTGAGTGGGAGCACTATAGCATTTCTGGTGAGTATATGTTGTTGACACATTGTTGATCGGAAGTGATGTAGAATTTCTGGAAAGCATATAGGGTTATTTGAAAAGTGTTTTTCAATGGGAAACCTGGATTAAGCTACTTGAACATTGAGCATCAAGATCTATAAGGATAGAACAAAACGCTTAATAGTACTTTCAAATGAATACATACCTGACAAGATTTTGAAGGAGTTCAAAATAGATCAGAAAAGAAGGAGTTCTTGGCTGTGTTGTATGGTGTGAGTATTGAGTAAGACTCAAGACATGACCACGGCAGAAGAAAGAGGAAGGACGAAGGTCGTCCCCTATGCTTTTGTCATAGGATCTATACGGTATGCCATGCTGAGTATCGCACCTGATATGTGCCTTGCCACATGTCTGGCAAGAGGGTACAAAGGTGATCAAGGAGTGGATCACCAGACAGCGGTCAATTTTTTTTTTATCCTTAGAGGAATAAGGATATGTTTCTCGGTTATGGAGGTGATAAAGAGTTCGACGTAAAGAGTTGCGTTGATGCAAGCTTAACACCTATCCGGATAGCTCGAGTAGAGATACGGACACGTATAATGGAGCAACAATTTGGAATAGCTCCAAGTGGAACATGGTAGCAGCATCTACGATATGACATAAAGTTTTGCGAAATACATAGGGATCTGAATATTGCAGACCCGTTGACTACAACCTCTGTCACAAGCATAACATGATCAAACCCAGAACTCATTGAGTGTTAATCACATAGTGATGTGAACTAGATTATTGATTCTAGTAAACTCTTTGGATGTTGGTCACATGGCGATGTGACCTGTGAGTGTTAATCACATGGCGATGTGACCTGTGAGTGTTAATCACATGGCGATGTGAACTAGATTATTGACTCTAGTGCAAGTGGGAGACTGTTGGAAATATGCCCTAGAGGCAATAATAAATTAGTTATTATTATTGTTATTTCCTTGTTCATGATAATCTTTTATTATCCATGCTATAATTGTATTGATAGGAAACTCAGATACATGTGTGGATACATAGACAACACCATGTCCCTAGTAAGCCTCTAGTTGACTAGCTCGTTGATCAATAGATGGTTACGGTTTCACGACCATGGACATTGGATGTCGTTGATAACGGGATCACATCATTAGGAGAATGATGTGATGGACAAGACCCAATCCTAAGCCTAGCACAAAGATCGTAGTTCGTATGCTAAAGCTTTTCTAATGTCAAGTATCATTTCCTTGGACCATGAGATTGTGCAACTCCCGGATACCGTAGGAATGCTTTGGGTGCACCAAACGTCACAACGTAACCGGGTGGCTATAAAGGTGCACTACGGGTATCTCTGAAAGTGTATGTTGGGTTGGCACGAATCGAGACTGGGATTTGTCACTCCGTGTGACGGAGAGGTATCTCTGGGCCCACTCGGTAGGACATCATCATAATGTGCACAATGTGACCAAGGGGTTGATCACGGGATGATGTGTTACGGAACGAGTAAAGAGACTTGCCGTAACGAGATTGAACAAGGTATCGGCATACCGACGATCGAATCTCGGCAAGTACAATACCGCTAGACAAAGGGAATTGAATACGGGATTGATCGAATCCCCGACATCGTGGTTCATCCGATGAGATCATCGTGGAACATGTAGGAGCCAATATGGGTATCCAGATCCCGCTATTGGTTATTAGCCGCAGAGGTGTCTCGGTCATGTCTGCATGGTTCCCGAACCCGTAGGGTCTACACACTTAAGGTTCGGTGACGCTAGAGTTGTTATGGGAAATAGTATGTGGTTACCGAAGGTAGTTCAGAGTCCCGGATGTGATCCCGGACATCACGAGGAGCTCCGGAATGGTCCGGCGGTGAAGATCGATATATTGGATGAAGGGTATTGGAGTCCAGAAGTGTTCCGGGGTACGTGTGATGACCACATGTCCGAAAGGGGTTTCGGAGGCCCCAGCAAGCTTTGGGGGGCCTTATGGGCAAAGGGGAGGGGGCACACCAGCCCACTAAGGGGCTGTGCGCCCCTCCCACCCCATCTCACTTAACCTGGAGAGGTGGGGCGCCTCCCCTAGGGCAGCCACCCCTCCCGGCTTGGGGGGCAAGTTTCCTAGGGGTGGGGCGCCAAACCCATCTAGGGTTTCCCTATGGTCGCCGCCTCCTCTAGGGAACCCTAGGCGCCTCCCCTCCTCCCTTCCTCCTATATATAGTGAGAGAGAGAGAGGGAAGCCGCACCCTTCTCCTGGCGCAGCCCTCTCCCTCCTCCAACACCTCCTCCTCCTCCGTAGTGCTTGGCGAAGCCCTGCCGGAGAACCACGAGCTCCATCACCACCATGCCGTCGTGTTGTCGGAGTTCTCCCTCAACTTCTCCTCTCCCCTTGCTGGATCAAGAAGGAGGAGACGTCCCCGGGCTGTACGTGTGTTGAACGCGGAGGCACCGTTGTTCGGTGCTTAGATCGGAATCAACCGCGATCTGAATCGCTGCGAGTACGACTCGTTCATCCGTGTTCTTGTAATGCTTCCGCTTAGCGATCTTCAAGGGTATGAAGATGCTCATCCTCTCCCTCTCTTGTTGCTAGAATCTCCATAGATTGATCTTGGTGATGCGTAGAAAATTTTGAATTTCTGCTACGTTCCCCAACAGCTAGGGCTTCAGCATCCGGACAGTCGACGATCTGGTTCTTTTTAGCTAGGAACCTAGTACAGAATTTCCTGGCTGACTCTCCAGGCTGTTGAACTATGTGAATTGAGTCGTCAGCATCTGGAGGTCGTACGTATGTACCTTGGAAGTTGTCGCGGAAGGCGTCTTCGAAGTCCTCCCAGCTGCCAATAGAGTTTTCGGGCAGACTGTTTAACCAGTGTCGAGCTGGCCCTTTGAGTTTTAGCAGGAGGTATTTGATGGCGTGAAGGTCATCACCGCGGGCCATATGAATATGGATAAGAAAATCCTCAATCCATATCGCGGGATCTGTTGTTCCATCATATGATTCGATATTCACGGGTTTGAACCCTTCTAGGAATTCATGCTCCATTACTTCGACAGTGAAGCAAGGGGGTGTGCGGCGCCTTTGTATCGGGCCAAGTCGTGATGTAGTTCGGATGTAGTCTGTCTGTGGTTTTTGGCCCGTGCGTGGTTATGTTTGTCACGTCCGGCCAGATGGCCGTTGTCGCGCGTCAGGGCACGCCCACGCGATTCGTAGATCGATATGGTCTGACCTGCTCTGTTCTTTAGGTCCTACCACAGGTCATATGTATAACCCCGAGCTGTTTTATCTCTGCCTTTACGGTGAGGTAGGACGGGTTGGTGTTCGGCTTGAGGTGCCGCTTTATCCCGGCCACGTGGTGGTCGATCAGCCGCATTACATGCTGATGGTACGAGCTCCAACGCCTCGTCATCGAATTTGGGTAACAATTTGCACTTCGGGTAACTTTTGGTTGGGTGTTCGAGGCCGTATTCCTCGGCTGCCAGGACATTAGTCCATCTGTCGTTGAGCAGATCTTGATCAGCTTGAAGCTACTGCTGCTTCTTTTTCAGGCTCCTTGTAGTGGCTATTAGCCGGCGCTTAAAGCGGTCCTGTTTGAGAGGTTCCTCGGGCACGATGAAATCCTCGTTGCCGAGGCTCACCTCATCCTCGGAGAGTGGAAGATGATTACTGTCCTCCGAGTCTTCGTTTTCGGCCTGTTCATCAGGGCTGACTCGCCCATCCTCCCGTTCGTCCTGTTCGGAGGTTGGCTCAATGGGGTATTCGTTGTCTTCAGCATCGTCCGGAGTATTGTTTTCTCTCGTGCCGGTGTCGCTATCCTTTCCATGGCGTGATTTAGAGCGGCCCCGCTCACGTCGGCATTTTGGCTGTATCTCAGGAGGTTTATCCTCGGCTGGATCCTTTTCGTTATCGCCATTGTTCTCTTTGGGTGTAACCACTACGTCGTACGAAGAGGTGGCCGTCCAGCGCCCGACAAACGGCGGGTTTTGGCCCTGCTCCTCTTCGGCATCGTCGTCCATACCATCGATGTCTTCGGAACTGTAATCGAGCATGTTGGTTAAGTCTTCGACAATGGCTATGAAGTGGGTGGTGGGTGGGAAGCGAAATGCTCCGTTATCAGCCTCCAGTTTGAATCGGATAAAATTCGGCTGTGAGTCCCCCGCTAGGGAGAGTGTTTTTAATGAGTTTAGCACATTGATACGTCTCCGTCGTATCTACTTCTCCAAACACTTTTGCCCTTGTTTTGGACTCTAACTTGTATGATTTGAATGGAACTAACCCGGACTGACACTGTTTTCAGCAGAATTGCCATGATGTTGTTTTATGTGCAGAAAACAGAAGTTCTCGGAATGACCTGAAACTCCACGGAACATCTTAGAAAAAATAATAATAAAACCTCACCAAAGATGAATACCTGGGAGGCCCACACCCTGTCGACGAGGGTGGGGGGCGCCCCCCCCCCTCTAGGGCACGCCCCCTACCTCATGGGCTCCCTGGAGACCCTCCGACGCCAACTCCAACTCTATATATTTGCTTTCGGAGAGAAAAAAAATCAGAGAGAAGAAATCATCGCGTTTTACGATACGGAGCCGCCGCCAAGCCCTAAAACCTCTCGGGAGGGCTGATCTGGAGTCCGTTCGGGGCTCCGGAGAGGGGGATTCGTCGCCGTCACAAGATCAACCATCCTCCATCACCAATTTCATGATGCTCACCGATGTGCGTGAGTAATTTCATCGTAGGCTTGCTGGACAGTGATGGGTTGGATGAGATTTATCATGCAATCGAGTTAGTTTTGTTAGGGTTTGATCCCGAGTATCCACTATGTTCTGAGATTGATGTTGCTATGACTTTGCTATGCTTAATGCTTGTCACTAGGGCCTGAGTGTCATGATTTCAGATCTGAACCTATTATGTTTTCATGAATATATGTGTGTTCTTGATCCTATCTTGCAAGTCTATAGTCACCTATTATGTGTTATGATCCGACAACCCCGAAGTGACAATAATCGGGATACTTCTCGGTGATGACCATAGTTTGAGGAGTTCATGTATTCACTATGTGCTAATACTTTGTTCCGGTTCTCTATCAAAAGGAGGCCTTAATATCCCTTAGTTTCCGTAAGGACCCCGCTGCCACGGGAGGGTAGGACAAAAGATGGCATGCAAGTTCATTTCCATAAGCACGTATGACTATATTCGGAATACATGCCTACATTACATGATGAATTGGAGCTAGTTCTGTGTCACCCTATGTTATGACTGTTACATGATGAACCGCATCAGGCATAATTTTCCATCACCGATCCAATGCCTACGAGTTTTCCATCTACTGGTTTACGCTTATTTACTTTTCCGTGCTATTCTTACAATCAATATAAAACACCAAAAATATTACTTTTGCTTTCATTACTCTTTTGTTATTGTTGCCACTACTATCATATTACTTTGCTACTAAATACCTTCTGCAGATACTAAGTTATCCAGGTGTGGCTGAATTGACAACTCAGTTGCTAATACTTGAGAATATTCTTTGGCTCCCCTTGTGTCGAATCAATAAATTTGGGTTGAATACTTTACCCTCGAAAGTTGTTGCGATCCCCTACACTTGTGGGTTATCAAGACTAATTTCCGGCACCGTTGCCGGGGAGCATAGCTCTATTCTTTGAGTTACTTGGGATTTATATCTGCTGGACACTATGAAGAATTTGAAAGACGCTAAGACAAAAATTTATCCCTCAACTACGAGGGGAGGTAAGGAACTTCCATCTAGCTCGCACTTGATTCACCTTACATTATGAGTAAGCTTGCGAGACCTAAACCTGCTTACGCTATTCGCTCGATATGTCGCATGTTATTGATGATGCCACTACGCTATGCATGATACTTATGATGAAACTACTTCTATGCTTGATACTACTATGCCCTTGGTGAATTTCTTGATGAACAAATATCTAGAGCTAAAGAGAAAGAAACTATTGAAACTGATAATATTGATGAAAGTGATGATGAGGATATGCCTGCTATTCCTGAGGGTTATGTTTTTGATGTGGAATCTTCTGCAACTATTTTTGCCTGCAAGGATAGAAACGAACTTAAGAGGCAATCTCTTAGGGATAGAATGAAACCCGACCCTACTTTTGCTACTTCACCTATTTGTGTTCCCGATAAGGATTATGAATTCTCTGTTGATCCTGATATAATTACTTTGGTTGAATCTGATCCTTTTCATGGTTATGAATCTGAAACTGTTGTGGCACATCTTACTAAATTAAATGACATAGCCACCCTGTTCACTAATGATGAGAGATCTCGCTACTTTTACATCCTTAAAATATTTTCGTTCTCAATAAAGGGTGATGCTAAGATATGGTTTAATTCTCTAGATCCTGGTTGTGTGCGTAGTCCCCAGGATATGATTTATTACTTCTCTGCTAAATATTTCCCTGCTCATAAGAAACAAGCTGCTTTAAAGGAAATATACAACTTTGTGCAAATTGAAGAAGAGAGTCTCCCACAAGCTTGGGGGAGGCTTCTCAAGTTACTCAATGCTTTGCCTGATCATCCTCTTAAGAAAAATGAAATACTTGATATCTTTATAATGGACTAATCGATGCTTCCAGAGATTACGGATAGTTGTGCTGGTTACATTTTCCGGGAAAGAACACCGGATGAAGCTGAAATTCTATTGAATAATATGTTGACAAATGAAAATAATTGGGCACTTCCCGAGCCAGCTCCAGAGCCAATTACTGAGCCTATTCCTAAACCAACTCCGAAGAAGAGAGGTGTTCTATTTCTCAGTCCTCAAGATATGCAAGTGGCAAAGAAATCTATGAAAGAAAAAGGTATTAAAGCTGAAGATGTTAAGAATTTACCTCCTATTGAAGAAATACATGGTCTTAATTTCATCACTTTGTTGAAGAAACATATGATCTTGATCGATTACCTATTGAAGAACCTCCTGATCCCGATAACCCGACATAGGTGGTAAAGGTAAATTCTCTCTATAGATTTGATGAAGGTGATATTCCTCACTATAAGTCTTCTAGACAATGCTTGGATGAGTTTGATAATTTTATTGTCAAACAAGAAAATTTTAATGCTTATTTTGGTAGACAATTGAAACAAAATGCTTATATGATTAAACACTTGGGTGATTATATGGTTGATGTTAGATGTGAACTTAAACTTGTTAGCAAACATGCTTCTATGGTTACCACTCAAGTAGAACAAGTACTTAAGGCTCAAAATGATTTTCTCAATGAAATGAATAGTAAGAAAAATGATTATGTTGTTAGTGGCTACTAGAACTGGTAAAATGACTCAGGAACCTTTGTATCCTGAAGGCCACCCTAAGAGAATTGAGCAAGATTCTCAGAGAAATAATACTGATGTGCCTAGTTCTTCTAAAAGGAAGAAAAGAAAAATGATAGGACGTTGCAAACTTCTAGTGAACCTATTGTTGAACCATCCGAGAATCCAAATGATATATCTATGTCCGATCTTTGAAACACAATACGGTAATGAACATGAACCTAGCGAAAATAATAATGATGATGTTCATGATGATGCTCAACCTAGTAATGATAATGATGTAGAAGTTGACCTATTTGTTGATCTTGATAACCCACAATCAAAGAATCAACGTTATGATAAGAGAGACTTTGTTGCTAGGAAACATGGTAAAGAAAGAGAACCATGGGTTCGTAAACCCATGCCTTTTCCTCCAAACCATCCAAGAAAAAGGATGATGAGGATTTTGAGCGCTTTCTTGAAATGATTAGACCTATCTTTTATGTATGCGATTAACTGATGTGCTCAAAACAAATCCTTATGCTAAGTATATGAAGGATATCATTACCAATAAGAGAAAGATACCGAAAGCTTAAATTTCTACCATGCTTGCTAATTATACTTTTAAGGGTGGAATACCAAAGAAACTTGGAGATCCAGGAGTACCCACTATACCATGCTCCATTAAAAGAAATTATGTTAAAACTGCTTTATGTGATCTTGGAGCCGGTGTTAGTGTTATGCCTCTCTCTTTATATCGTAGACTTGATTTGAATAAGTTGACACCTACTAAATATCTTTGCAAATGGCTGATAAATCAACTGCTATACCTGTCGGTATTTGTGAGGATGTGCCTGTTGTGGTTGCAAACGTTACTATTTTAACGGACTTTGTTATTCTTGATATTCCCGAGGACGATAGTATGTCTATTATTCTTGGAAGACCTTTTCTGAATACTGCAGGGGCTGTTATTGATTGCAACAAAGGCAATGTCACTTTTCATATTAATGGTAATGAGCACACGGTACACTTTCTGAGGAAACAACCTCAAGTATATAGCATCAATTCTATTGGAAAAATTCCATCGATTATATTTGGAGGTTTTGAATTTCCTCTTCCTACTGTCAAGAAGAAATATGATATTATTATTATAGGGGATGTGCATATCCCCGTTGAGGTAACATAGTGTTATTCGAAATTTCTCTGGTTCTATGTTATTCGGAATGAGTTTGTTAACAAGACCTGATCAACCTTGTTAGTGGATTCCTTTTGATGAGCATGAGACGGATGAAATTAGAAGGCACAACCTTCTGTACCCTCTTTATACTTTCTGTTATTTAGTTGAAATAAAGTAAAATTAGTATTTTTCATACATTTCCTGATTTATACATGCAATATAAAAATACCCCGAAAATAAAAGTCCTCAGAATGCCATGCCAATTTAATATGATTTTTTCGGAAATATTTGAGGATTTATGGTGCAAAAATTACCAAGGGGGGAGCTGCCACCTGGCCACGAGGGTGGAGGGCGCGCCCCTACCTCGTGGGCCCATGGTGGCCCTCCTCCACTTATTCCTGCACCCATCCTCTTCTTCTTCCTCCCATAAACATGAATAACCAGCTCAAACACGAGTTCCAGCCCCCATTGCTGTGATTTTCGATCTCCTTGCTCAAAGCACCTCTCACAAAACTGCTTGGGGAGATTGTTCCTTGAGAAAACAATATGTTTAGGAAGATGTTCCAAGGTGGTTCTTCAAGGAAGCAAGGCCCCAGGCTTGCAATGCGCGATGCCGATGAGGAGCCCCCAAGGGACGCTCTCGTAAGGCCCTGTGAATGGCCTTCGGAAAATTTTATGGATCGAGCGGGAATCAAAGAAGAATTTAACGCATATTTGCGTAACGCCGGTCTTGTGGACTTCGAGGCAGACAAATGCCCACAGTATCATGATCTCACTAGTTCATTTGAGAGGAGGTTTGAATTTTCATCTTCGCGTAATTCTCCTTACATCATGTTTGATCTTTATGATAAATCTTATACCATGGACTTAGAGGACTTTACTTTTGCTTGCAAACTCCCACAATGGGGTAATCTTGTTGATCCTCGTAAATCTGAATTTAGAGACTTTCTTGCTAGTATAACTGTGGGGGAATCTAGAGATATAGCATAAGCCACTATAGGGAGCATTCACTTTCCTGCTATACATTATTTTGCTCTTTTCATAGGTAGGCGCATAAATGCTAAGGATGAAGCATGTCACATGTGTGTTCTGACCTTAGCATTCTCGTGGAGTCTTGTGTTAGGAGACCAATCTTATCATATGGGAGCCATTGTAGCTCGTAGGTTGCATCATAATAGATATAATGGAGATTTCTTTGGAGGAATTTATGCAACCCGCTTAGCTAATTTTCTTGAGATAGACATTCGTGAGGGTGATATGGAGTTGCCCCCTACTTATTTAAATTTTGATTCTATGGTTTCCCACCAGTTTGTCGAGAGGACTGAATCACCTCTCCAGTATCGACTAATCTTTAACAAACGACATGTTGTCCGTATTACTCTTCCTGCTCCTGCCTTCTTTGATTCTCAGACAAAAGGAAGATATGTTATTACTAGAGAGGAGGCAGATGAGTACGAGAGGAGAGCGGAGGCGGCTCGAGCCACGCTGCAGCTCAGGAGGCGATAGCCGCTGCATCGCAGTACGACCCCAGCTACACCTACGGGTATTAGCCAGGCTATCCCTGGCAATGAACCAACTTAGGCCAAAAGCCTAATCTTGGGGGAGTACGTATTTCCCACCGACATTACATTTATGTTCACACAAACTCATTGCTAGATGTCAGTGCTCATACTCTTTCACTGTAATATCCATGCTTGTTTATTTTCTTTTTCCTGCTTTCTACTTGTGTGTTTAATAAACTTTAAGAAAAACAAAAAAATTAAAAAAATAGTGTAGCTTCTAGTTAGTTTACTTTTCCTGCTGTAGTAGTAGTAATTAAAAAGAAAACCCAAAAAGATTTCCTGTTCTTCTTTTGCTTGTTGGGAGCTTTCCCGTGTAAATAGTTTTATTTCTTTTCTTTTCTTTGGGGGTCGATAGGAGAAGACCATGATTAGATTGTTGAAGTGGCTCTTATATGCATTATTGTTGATTTAACCAAGAGCCCATATTGCCTTGTCTTCTCACCTTCTTGAATGCTCGCATGATTCCAGCTTAGTCCAATGCACGTGCACTCTTATTATTCACATTGTTCGGTCGTGCAAGTGAAAGGCAATTATGATGATATATGATGGATCGATCCGAGATGGGAAAAGCTGGTATGAACTCGACCTCTCTTGTTTTTGTAAATATGATGAGTTCATCGTTCTGATTCAGACTTTTATTATGAATAAACATGTTTGCAATGACAATTAGAGATCATAGTTGCTTATACCATGCTTGATTAGCTATGAGTTATAATGGTTTACCTATGCGTGCCAACATGCTATTAAAATGGTTGTGATGTGGTATGATGAGGTGGTATCCTCCTTTGAATGATTTAAGTGACTTGACTTGGCACATGTTCACACATGTAGTTGAAACAAATCAACATAGCCTTCACGATATTTATGTTCATGGTGGATTATATCCTACTCATGCTTGCATCCAATGTTTATTAATTTTAATGCATGTTCATGACTGTTGTCGCTCTCTAGTTGGTCGCTTCCAGTCTTTTGCTAGCCTTCACTTGTACTAAGCGGGAATACCGCTTGTGCATCCAATCCCTTAAACCCCAAAGTTATTCCATATGAGTCCACTATACCTTCCTATATGCGGTATCTACCGCAGTTCCAAGTAAATTTGTATGTGCCAAACTCTAAACCTTCAAATAAACATTTTGTTTTGTATGCTCGAATAGCTCATGTATCAACTATGGTTGTCCTTATCTTCCATGTTAGGCGGGTTATTCTCAAGAGGAGTGGACTCCGCTCCTCACTCACGAGAACATGGATGGTCACCGGGATGCCCAGTCTCATGCTTTATGCAAACTAAATCAAAATTAATTGCAAACAAAACTCCCCCTCGGACCGGATGTATTTGGAGGCACTCGTTGTTTCGAGCAAGCCGTGGATTGATGCTTGTTGGTGGAGGGGGAGTATAAACTTTACCGTTCTGTTTGGGAAACCGCCTATAGTGTGTGTAGCATGGAAGATATCGCCATCTCTTAGTTGTTATGTTGACAATGAAAGTATACCGCTCAAAATATTATTTATCTCTATTTCAAAATCGAGCTCTGGCACCTCTACAAATCCCTGCTTCCCTCTGCGAAGGGCCTATCTATTTACTTTTATGTTGAGTCATCACCTTCTTATCAAAAGCACTAGCTGGAGAGCACATCTGTCATTTGCATGCATTACTATTAATTTATATTGGGTATGACTGGATCTCTTTTACCATGAATTACAATGTCTAGTCAGTCCTTGATCTTTAAAGGTGCTCTGCATTTATGTTTTGCGGTCTCAGAAAGGGCTAGCGAGATACCATCTTGTTATATCATATTATGATTGTTTTGAGAAAGTGTTGTCATCCGAGATTTATTATTATGACTCGCTAGTTGATTATGCCATTGATATGAGTAAACATGAGACACGAGAATTATTACAAACGTGGTTAGTTATAATCTTTCTTTGAAAACCTGAATCTTTGGCTTGACATATTTACAACAACAAGACCAAACAGAGTTTGTAAAAGTTTTCTTTTTCTCTTTCAGTTTGTCAACTGAATTGCTTGAGGACAAGCAAGGGTTTAAGTTTGGGGGAGTTGATACGTCTCCGTCGTATCTACTTTTCCAAACACTTTTGCCCTTGTTTTGGACTCTAACTTGTATGATTTGAATGGAACTAACCCGGACTGATGCTGTTTTGTTGAGAATTGCCATGATGTTGTTTTATGTGCAAAAAACAAAAGTTCTCGGAATGACCTGAAACTCCACGGAACATCTTAGAAAAAATAATAAAAAATCCTTGCCAAAGATGAAGACCAGGGGGCCCACACCATGTCCATGAGGGTGGGGGCGCCCCCCCCCCCCCTCTAGGGCGCGCCCCCTACCTCGTGGGCCCCCTGGAGACCCTCCGACGCCAACTCCAACTCTATATATTTGCTTCCGGAGAGAAAAAAATCAGAGAGAAGAAATCATCGCGTTTTACGATACGGAGTCACCGCCAAGCCCTAAAACCTCTCGGGAGGGATGATCTGGAGTCCGTTCGGGGCTCCGGAGAGGGGGATTCGTCGCCGTCGTCATCATCAACCATCTTCCATCACCAATTTCATGATGCTCACCGCCTTGCGTGAGTAATTTCATCGTAGGCTTGCTGGACGGTGATGGGTTGGATGAGATTTATCATGTAATCGAGTTAGTTTTGTTAGGGTTTGATCCCAAGTATCCACTATGTTCTGAGATTGATGTTACTATGACTTTGCTATGCTTAATGCTTGTCACTAGGGCCCGAGTGCCATGATTTCAGATCTGAACCTATTATGTTTTCATGAATATATGTGTGTTCTTGATCCTATCTTGCAAGTCTATAGTCACCTATTATGTGTTATGATCCGACAACCCCAAGTGACAATAATCAGGATACTTCTCGTGATGACCATAGTTTGAGGAGTTCATGTATTCACTATGTGCTAATGCTTTGTTACGGTTCTCTATTAAAAGGAGGCCTTAATATCCCTTAGTTTCCATTAGGACCCGGCCGCCACGGGAGGGTAGGACAAAAGATGTCATGCAAGTTCTTTTCCATAAGCACGTATGACTATATTCGAATACATGCCTACATTACATTGATGAATTGGAGCTAGTTCTGTGTCACCCTATGTTATGACTGTTACATGATGAACCGCATCCGGCATAATTATCCATCACCGATCCAATGCCTACGAGTTTTCCATCTACTGGTTTACGCTTATTTACTTTCCCGTTGCTATTGTTACAATCACTGCAAAACATCAAAAATATTACTTTTGCTTTCATTACTCTTTTGTTACCGTTGCCACTACTATCATATTACTTCGCTACTAAATACCTTGCTGCAGATACTAAGTTATCCAGGTGTGGCTGAATTGACAACTCAGTTGCTAATACTTGAGAATATTCTTTGGCTCCCCTTGTGTCGAATCAGTAAATTTGGGTTGAATACTTTACCCTCGAAAGCTGTAGCAATCCCCTGCACTTGTGGGTTATCACACATCGCCTAAAGGTGAGTGCCGGAAGATGTCCGCGGAGCTGAATTTGACGGTCGATGCCTGATCAAGCTCGACGTACGCGGGTGCACGTGGTTCGGAACCTGCAGCCAAAACGAGTCCGAGGTTCTGGTGGCACAGATTCCACTCGAGGTTGGGTCTGTGTGCGGCTCCAACGTCGTTGAGTCTGCGGCTTCCGTGGCGGGGTTTAGCTTTCCGTCCTCGGATGGCGCGATCTGCTCCAGATCTAGGGCCAGAGCACTCACAGGCGCTATCTCCTGGGTATGGTCCGATGACAGATTTAAGTTATGCTCATCGCGGTGGCAGGGAGGGGCTACTGTGGGCTCGAATCCATCGAAAATCAAGTCTCCGCGGATATCAGCGACGTAGTTATGGTTTCCAAATCTGACCTGATGGCCAAGGGCGTAGCTGTCGATCTGCTCTAGACGGCCAAGCGAGTTGGCCCGCAGTGCGAAGCCGCCGAATACGAAGATTTGTCCGGGGAGGAAGACTTCCTCCTGGACAGCATTGTTATAGATGATTGACGGGGCCATCAAACCTCTTGAAGACGATGCAGCGGAACTCTCAATTAAGTTACCAATGTCGGTGTCAAAACCGGCGGATCTCGGGTAGGGGGTCCCGAACTGTGCGTCTAAGGTTGATGGTAATAGGAGACAGGGGACACGATGTTTACCCAGGTCCGGGCCCTCTCTATGGAGGTAATACCCTACTTCATGCTTGATTGATCTTGATGAATATGAGTATTACAAGAGTTGATCTACCTCGAGATCGTAATGGATAAAACCCTAGGAGTCTAGCCTGTATGATTATGATTGCCTCTACGGACTAACCTCTCCGGTTTATATAGACACCAGAGGGGACTAGGGTTGTACAAAGTCGGTTACAGAGAAAGGAATCTTCATATCCGGGCGCCAAGCTTGCCTTCCACGCCAAGGAGAGTCCCATCCGGACACGGGAGAGAGTCTTCGGTCTTGTATCTTCAGAGCCCATCAATCCGTCCCACGCTCCATAGTCCGGACGCCCGAGGACCCCTTAATCCAAGACTCCCTCACCCACTACCTATTGATGATAGTTTTCCTGATGAGCAGTTAGCTGCAACAAATGTTGCTCATAATACTCCTTGGTATGCTGACTATACTAATTACATTGTTGCTAAATATTTACCACCTAGCTTTACTTACCAACAAAAGAAAAGAAAAAAATCTTCTATGATTTAAGACATTACTTTTGGGATGACCCACGTCTTTATAAAGAAGGAGTAGATGGTATTATTGGACGTTGTATACCTGACCATGAATAGGGACAAATCCTATGGAAATGTCACTCCGCAGCTTACGGAGAGCATCATGCTGGAGATAGAACTGCTCACAAGGTATTGCAATCTGCATTTTATTGGCCTACTCTCCTCAAGGATGCCCATAAGTTTGTCTTATCTTGTGATGAATGCCAAAGAATAGGTAATATCGATAAGCGGCAAGAAATGCCTATGAATTATTCACTTGCTGTTGAACCATTTGATGTTTGGGGATTTGATTACATGGGACCTTTTCCTTCCTCTAATGAGTATACACATATTTTGGTTGCTGTTGATTATGTTACTAAATGGGTAGAAGCTATTCCCACCAGTAGTTTTGATCACAACACCTCTATTAAAATGCTTAAGGAAGTTATTTTCTCAAGGTTTGGAGTCCCTAGATATTTGATGACTGATGGTGGTTCACACTTTATTCCTGGTGCCTTTCCTAAAATGCTTGCCAAGTATGATGTTAGCCATAGAATTGCATCACCTTATCATCCTCATTCTAGTGATCAAGTTGAACTTAGCAATAGAGAAATAAAATTTATCTTGCAAAAGACTGTCAATAGGTCCCGGAAGAATTGGTCTAAGAAATTAGATGATGCACTTTGGGCTTACATAACAGCATATAAAAATCCTATGGGTATGTCTCCTTATAAAATGGTTTAGGGAAAAGCTTGTCATTTGCCTCTTGAGTTAGAACATAAAGCATATTAGGCAATCAAAGAACTCAATTATGATTTCAAACTTGCCGGTGAAAAGAGGTTATTTGATATTAGCTCATTAGATGAATGGAGAACCCAAGCTTGCGAAAATGCAAAATATTCAAAGAAAAAGTTAAAAGATGGCATGACAATGGAATCCAAAAGCATGAGTTTAAAGTCGGAGCATATGTTCTTTTGTACAACTCTCGTTTCAGATTCTTTGCAGGAAAACTCCTCTCAAAATGGGAAGGCCCATATGTTATCAACGAGGTTTATCGGTCTGGAGCCATCAAAATAAATAATGTCGAAGGTACTAACCCAAAGGTTGTCAATGGGCAACGAATAGAACATTATATCTCAGGTACGCCCATTAATGTTGAAAGTAATATTATCCAAACTTTGACACCGGAAGAACACATAAAAGAGTCCTTCTGCAACACTCCAGAATCGTGAAAATAAGGAGGTACGTGATACGGTAAGTAAACGGACTCCGAAAAATCCACAAAAATATTTTTTGTCAGTTTTGGAATATTTAGAAAAATAGGAAAATAAGGAACTTCCATGAAGCGTACCCTGGTAGGCACAAGACATCAGGGCGCGCCTGGCGCCTAGGTGGGTTGTGCCCACCTGGGACACCTCCTGGACTCCGTTCTTCTACAGCTTGCTTGTTCCCCAAGATAAAAAATCTTTATATACTCCCCGAACCTGTTGACCACCGTATCGCGGAGAAATCCTTTGTTCTCTTTTCTTGCTGTTTTCGGTCAGATCTATCAAGCCAGGCATCATGTCTTCCTCCTCCTCCAACAACATGGAAGAAGATGCTTGGTTGATGAAGATCGAGTTGAAGAGGGAGGAGCCCACGGACGCTGTCAAGGGAGACAAGGGCAAGGAGGCTATCGTAGATCCACCCTCGATGGCAGAACAAGCATTGTCGGCCAAGGAGGAAGAAGAAGATATCCTTAAACCTTACCTTGCTCATCTTACCCCTACTGAGATTGAAGCCTTTCGCATCATTGAAACAGTTCGCGTGCAAAATAAGTATCTCACTCGTGAAAATATTCTGCATCAAGAGCATATCATCCACCTCCGGAGCGTCATCCGTCGATTGGAGAACCTCTTGATCCTTAAGGATAGGATCGCTTCATCACCACCACCTTCTTCTTCATCACCAAAAGAGAATTGAGTATCGGGTATGGGCACTCCCCTTGGCTTTCGCCAAGCTTGGGGGAGGTGCCCCTGTATCGTATCATCCCCACTATATTTTAGCTTTTATTTATTTTAGTTCGATCTTTTGCTTTAGATGAATAAAAGTTTAGTTCAATCCTTTCTTCTTTGAGAGTTTGCTTAGTGATTTATCCTTGTAATCGTGTGCAAGATATATAATAAAGTTTAATTTGAGTATTTGCTTTCTTTACTTTCTTGTTGCAATTAGAAGAAAGGAAATAAATAAAAGGAAAGGAAATAAATAAAAAGAAAGGAAATAAGTAAATCAAGAATATCATATACTAATCTTATGGTAGGTGATGGCACCATATAAGGAAAAGTATAAGTAGAAAATTTTATTAGAGATTGACAAACATAGCATTAGTCAATGATGCAACTCATGAAAGAATGAATAAGGGAAGAGAAGATTCACATATAAATATACTATCCTAGAAATCTTTTATGATTGTAAGCCCCCATCAAAATATTATATGCCAAAATTGTTGATGTTGGACAAGGAAGACAACTTAATAATTTATGTTTGTTCATATTCACATAGAAGTCATATTGTCATAGATCCTTTAAAATGTGATGTTTGGCCCCTATCTTTTCTAGCCAAAAATTTTGCACTAAGTAGAGATACTACTTGCGCATCCAAAAACTCTTAAACCCAAATCTTATTTTCAAGTATCCAGCATACCTATCTAGGGATTGAGCAAGATCTCTCAAGTGAGTTGTCATCGGTGCAAAAGGGCAATAAAAATTGCTACTAAATGTGTGAGATCATTTAGTGTAAGAGAAAATAGAGCGTTGCACGAACTTGTGATGGTGAAGAATAAAAGCGACAGACTGCATAATAAAGGTCACTATCATAAGGGGCAATGCAACATGACGTTCTTTTCCACTAAGGGGTTGAGCATACAAACAAATAAGCGCATGGCAATATCTGCTTCCCTCTGCGAAAGGCCTATCTTTTACTTTTATGTATTTAGTTTTATGCAAAGAGTCAAGGTTTTCTCTCTATTCCTTTTTATTTTGGGCCAATTCCATTTTTTCCCCTAATTTCCGCCCGACCTCATCTTTACCCCTAAATAAAAATGGTGCTCAACTTTGCCCCTCTTCCGTCCAGTACAGAAATATCCTTCCATGCCGTTTCCGTCCGGTCAACGGCCTTTGACCATCTCTGAGACATTTTTTGGACTATTTTGCCTCTTTGTGCATATATCACTTACATGTGGGACCCAGAGAATCAAATCTAGCCCGGTCAACTGGAATGGGTCAACCTGTACCATGGGACCCACCTGTCACTATCTTAATATTTTCTAAATAGATTTATCTACTTTGTTCTTTTATACTTTTTAACTGCTTTGCTAAGTGAGAGGGTCCACTAGTCTGTGCCTACTCGACATGAGGTTTAGATTTAAATGGGATTAGCCTAAGCTAAAAACCCTGGCCATGGGGCCCACCGTCAATTTTCTCCGTCGGCGATTGAATGTCCGTAAGCATCTGGCACAGCGGCGGCGAAATCACGGGAGCAAGCTATGGAGGCAACGCGTCGGCGGGGAACTCTGGTGCAAGGCCGCACCTGCATAGGGTGCAGGGAGCACGTGGGGGTGCCGGAGTCGTGGTGGGAGCGGCGAATCGCGGTGGCGGCCAACGACCGGTGATGGACGGGACGGCAGCTGCGAGGTGCGGGGAGCGCGGATCCGTCCGATGCGAGTGGATCTGGCAGGCAAGCTCCGGTGGTGGCCCGCGGCGGCGGTGCTCGAAGCTCCAAGGGTCGTCCATGGAGGTCCTTGGATAGGAAAGAGAGAGAGAGAGAGAGAGATGAGTTGAAAGATGGAGAAGGAAGGAAGAAGAAAGGAGGAAGAAGAGGGGGGGGGGGCGCGGATCCAGGGTGGGCGAGCTCCCGTTGAGGCCCACGGCGGCGCTGCTGGAAGCTCCAAGGGTCGGCCATGGAGGCCCCTGGACAGGAAAGAGAGAGAGATGAGTTTAAAGAGGGAGAAGGAAGGAATAAGAAAGGAGGAAGAAGAGAAGGCATGGGGCACCGGCTGGATCCCGTGGTCCTCGCCGGAAGTGGCCAGGTCGCCGGAGGCGGCGGCGGGGAAGATCGGGTGGGAGCAGAGGAGGAGCTCCTCTCCTCAGGCGCTCGGGGAGGCAGCCTCGGGTACGGGAGCAGAGGGGGGAGTTTTGTTTCTATTTTTATTTTTATTGTTATTAGGCCCACATGTAAGTGAAAGAAAGAGAGGTGACAGAGAGAGAGAGTCTATTTACATTTTTATTTTGGGTCCCGATAACTGCCACACATGTGGTGTATCAGGTAGTTGTGCCACACGCCTCGTGTGACATGGACAGCAACCAGCCCACACACCTACGTGTGGGCAAAACAACTAATGCCCACACACATCCTTTTTCCTTCGAACCTCTCGCAGCGTGCGTGTGGCGAAGTTGATAACGCCCACCGCACGCTGCGTATGTCGAACCTCGTACCCTCCACGGTCCCGCAGCGGCGTACGCCCACCATGGCCGCGATTGCCATGGTCAGACCCTCGTCCATGTTCGTTTATCTGCGGTTGCCATGTCATTGAACTACGGTTGCCATGTCAGACTGACTGCGGTTGCCATAATTGCTCAGCGGTTGTCATGTATGGTCTGATCTAATGTAGTTGCCATGATTTCATAACTTTAGGAGTTGCCACATACTAACACTAGCCAGTTGAGTGAGTTGCCATGTGCTCACAAGCATGCTAGGGCAGTTGTCATGTAAAAAGAAAGAGTTGCCATCTGCTTATGTACACGTTAGGGCAGTTGCCATGTACGTGCACGTTGGGGCAGTTGCCATGTACCATGCAAAAACACATGGCAACTCGATAAAAGAGAGTTGCCATAAAGAGAGTTGCCACCTGCTTATAAAGCACATTAGGGGCAGTTGCCATGTGCGCTGCAAAAACACATGGCAACTAGTAGCTTGGGTGTGGGAGAGGAGACGGGCGTGTGGGCGAGATGGCAAATGCCCACACACCGCACCTTGTGCGTGGATCGAAACTGGTGTGTGGGTGAACTGCTAAATGCCCACACACCGGCCCCTCCGTGTGGTAAAACGGATGTGTGGGCGAACTATGTCACACACCACACACGCCTTGTCCTACGTGGCACAGAAAATCAGCCAGATTGTGCCAAGATTCGTGCATATAGTACTGGACGGTGATGGATGCGTGTGATCGAGATGGTCAACGCCCACACATGTGGGCGTTAACATTTCCGTTTATTTTTCATAGATATGGGTCCCACATGTATGTGGAATATGCACAGAGGGGCAAAAAAGTCCAAATAGCGTCTCGGAAACGGCATGGAAGGGTATTTCCATAAGCGCACCAGACGAAAGAGGGGCAAAGTTAAGCACTGTTTTTATTTAGGGGTAAAGATGAAGTCGGGCGGAAGTTAGGGAAAAAAATGTAAATGTCCCTTTTATTTTCTCCTTTGGCAAGCATCATGTGGTGAGGAAAGATCTAGGCACATATGTCCAGTTGAATATGGATAGCATGAGTTATTATTGTTGGCACCACCCTTCAGGTGAATACGTTGGGAGGTGAAACTATAAGCCCCTATCTTCTTATGTGTCCGGTTGAAACGTTTTGCTCATGTCTATGCGGTGAGTGTTAGAAATCATAGAAGACTATATGATGGTTGAGTATGTGGACTTGCCTAAAAGCTTCGATACGTGACCCTTCTTAAAAAGATGATGAATTGTAGTTGCAAAGTTGACTGAGAACATAGTTTGTTGGTTTCTAATAGAGATTTTGCTTTATACTTCAATTGTGTGATGAACTGTCACTTATTCATGAGAAGTATATGATAAAAAATTATATGACAAAAGTCTTATGTTTAATTTTGTTGTTGTTATAATAATGAACATGATGCTTCTATGTCCGTATTTTGTTTTTATCGACACCTCTCTCTCTCTCTCTAAGCATGTGGACATGTTTTTTGATCTCGGTTTTCACTTGAGGACAAGCGAGGTCTAAGCTTGGGGGAGTTGATACGTCCATTTTTCATCAAGTTTTCCTATTATTATTTATGATGTTTTTATCCATAATAATGCCTTTTGGAGTAATTCTAATGCCTTTTCTCTCATAATATGCAACGTATACACAAAGAGGGAGAATTTCGGCAGCTGGAAATTTGGATCTGGAAAAGCTACGTCAAGCCACCTATTCTGCAGAACTCCAGACAAGTTGAAACTTCACGGAGATTTTTTATCAAATATATGATGAATATTGAAGCAAATAACTAGCATAGGGGGCCCACCAGGTGGGCACAACCCACCTGGGCGCGCCAGGGAGCCCAGGCGTGCCCTGGTGGGTTGTGCTCACCCAGGCCTACCTCTGGTGCCCATCTTCTGGTATATAGGTCATTTTGACCTAGAAAAAATAAGGAGAGGAATTTCTGGACAGAGCACCGCCGTCTCGAGGCGGAACTTGGGCAGGAGCACTTTTGCCCTCCGGCAGAGCGATTCTGCTGGGGGAACTTCCCTCCCGGAGGTGGAAATCATCGTCATTATCATCACCAACAACTCTCCCATCTTGGGGAGGGCTATCTCCATCAACATCTTCAACAACACGATCTCATCTCAAACCCTAGTTCATCTCTTGTGTTCAATCTTGTTACCGGAACTATAGGTTGGTGCTTGTGGGTGACTAGTAGTGTTGATTACATCTTGTAGTTGATTACTATATGGTTTATTTGGTGGAAGATTATATGTTCAGATCCAATATGCTATTTAATACGCCTCTGATCGTGAGCATGGTTATCATTTGCGAGTAGTTACTTTTGTTCTTGAGGTCACGGGAGAAATCATGTTGAGGTAATCATGTGAACTTGATATGTGTTCGATATTTTGATAGTATGTATGTTGTGATTCCCTTAGTGGTGTCATGTGAACGTCTACTACATGACACTTCACCATATTTGGGCCTAAGGGAATGCATTGTGGAGTAGCAACTAGATGATGGGTTGCGAGAGTGATAGAAGCTTAAACCCCAGTTTATGCGCTATTCCGTAAGGGATCGATTGGATCCAAAAGTTTAATGCTATGGTTAGAATTTATTCTTAATACTTTTCTCGTAGTTGCAGATGCTTGCGGGAGGGCTAATCATAAGTAGGAGATTTGTTCAAGTAAGAACATCACGTAAGCACCGGTCCACCCACATATCAAATTATCAAAGTAGCGAACACAAATCGAGCCAACATGGTGAAAGTGACTAGATGAAATTCCCGTGTACCCTCAGGAACGCTTTGCTTATCATAAGAGACCGTTTTGGCATGTCCTTTGCATCAAAAGGATTGGGCTACCTTGCTGCACTTTTGTTACTACTATCTTACTTGCTCGTTACAAATTATCTTGTTATCAAACTACTCTACTACTTACAATTTTAGCACTTGCAGACATTACCTTGCTGAAAACCACTTGTCATTTCCTTCTGCTCCTCGTTGGGTTCGACACTCTTATCGAAAAGAGCTACAATTGATCCCCTATACTTGTGGGTCATCACTCACCTCCTCTTCAGAGAAAAGCGTGGTAAGGATAGCATTCTCTTCTAACGTGACTTGTGGAATATCATATGTTCGGGCCTCATCAAGGGTGACATTCCCATTATCTAGTGCCCCGAACAAAGATTTGTAGTATTTGGTGATATAACATTTAGTTCCACCTAACCTTCAATCTGGTCTCATCCTTTTGGATACTAAAAATACATTTCTTACTATCATGTCCATCGGCATCAGTTGGGAATATCGTGTATTGTTATCTCCATCCTATATGAAGTCAGATTTGGATCTTTGATACCATTTCACTTCCTCTTCTCGCAAGAGATATGCAATCTTCTCGTTGGATTGATTTTTCATGTCAATTTATTGTAGAGACAAGATGTGAGTTTCTACAATTTAGTTGAGATCATTAATAATGGTAGAGAGGTGTTGTTTTTTTTATCACTGGTATGTTTCGCCCATTAGCTTGGAATTGCCTTGTGGCACATATTTTAAAGTTCCATATCTAGATTGGCGTGAAATTAAAGAAAAACATCCTACAAACCAATCATCCCAAGGCACAAAATTATCCCAGGATTGTTTGGTACGGGAATTAGTAGGAATCATTTTATTGAGATTTGATTTTATGAAAACATTAGTATTTAGAATAATATGAAAACTGAAACTAAAATAACTATAGGTTATTGTATTTGATTATAGTATAGTTGTAGAATATTTACTGAATATGTCTAGCATGTATGGAGCATGTTAATCACGGGGTCTTTGTTGAATGTGTAGCATGCATGATGCATGCTAAGGTGAGGTCCTTTTCCATGCATGTCGATGGCTTGGTGAGTTGCTATAGTGCATGTTGAAAGAATTGTAGTGGGTAAGTATGTAGGATATAGGATTCCTTTTGAACCAAATAGCCTTATAGAAAGAACACAGCCAAAATACTACTTAAAAAAATGTCAGCACCTCGACTCGACTCGCTCACAGTTGGGGATGAGGAACATGCTCAAATTCGAAGAGGAATTGGTGCATTTCAGATGTATTCCACCAAATCTCCCTTGCGTGGACTTGATCTGAGCGTATGAGCAACTCTAGCAGGGTCACTAAAATGACATCCTATAAAACGAGTGTACAACACACTACATAGTATTTCTGAAGGCCGTTGACGCAATCTGCAAACTCAAAATCACCAAAACGCATCCTCCATGTTAGAAAAATCACATTTCATTTTTTGCGTGCAAAACTTGGAATTTCTAATTCTAGCTCGAGACATTAAAACAATGAATAAAATTGGATTGACACTCAAACAAGATTAGAAATAGCTTGAACTATAAGACTAGACGATAGGCAATGTCAATATTTGATATCTCTAATAACCACTGCGGCCTTTCGATGCCGCCAAGTCGGAGACGTAAAGGAGCACATTTTCATATTCGAAGGATGATGTCTTGATGGTGGCCAAGCGGCGAAGAAGTTGGACCTTGAGGCACCATCCACATGTGAATGCTCGAATGCACAGTGGACCTTGCGGTGGCATTGCTACGTGATACCCTGGAGCTCTAGGCCTTTGGACCCATGGACCTCTCGGCCCGGATCTTCGTACCGACCCAGACCTCCAGGCTTGCCTGAAAGCAAGTTGGTGGGCTTGGCTCGTGTAATCTTCCCTACCTCCACACCTCTTTGTGAGAAGCTATAGTCATACCTCTGCACTTTCTAGGGTTAGCAAAGCATTAAAGGCTAAACCAAGAGAGAGCTTTCCTCATCAATCTTCTCAAGTGGGGTCAAAGCCTCCCTAGTGGAGATGACTTCATTGGAGTTCAAGACCTCCCATGTGGAGAAGATTCCTCTTGTAATACAAGTCCTCCATATCTTGGAATTTTGGGATGAACTATCTACATGTTAGCTTTGCGATTGATGTCGTCAGATCAGATTGACCCCATTGGAGTTCAAGACTCCCTTGTGCAGAGGATTTCTTCTGGAATACAATCCCTTTCTTGTGGAGAAGATTCCTCTTGGTATGCAAGCCCTCCCTTTGGTGAAGATTCCTCTTGGAATCCAAGCCCTCCATCTCTTAGGATATTGGGATGGATTATTTATTTGGTAGCTTTTGTCTTTGATTTTTGTTAGATCAAACTGCGCCTCCTATGTTGACTCTTGGTTACAGATGAGTAGTTAGTGCTGAATCTTGTCTCCTTTATGTGTTTTCCTTCTGGATCTTTGTTATTATTGTGTTCTTCCTAAAATACACCTCAAATTCTTCAATATCGGGCCAACCCTATGAGTTGCCACATATTATTTGGTATGAAGAGCAAAATTTTCACGAATTGGACCCCCTAACCCAATTTGCTAACCCCTTTTTTTGCCCAACTTCAAAAATCTGCACCAAAAATAGACATACCCAATTTCAAGTGATTTTGTTGGATTTCATGAGAATTGGTTGGTCTCGATCCATGGATCACACGCGAAACTAGTTCATTGACCTTCCTTTGCATGGATTTGACCTAATTTGTTCCTTTTCCCAACCATTTTTTACTTCAAAAAAGGAGTTCTTCCGTTCGGACCCAGTTGTTGACCTCATAGACCCCCTTCCCTACCTCGGAGATCCGCCTTTCGAGTGGTATGCTATCTAGACACTCCGGAGCTATTGCCCCTTTGACACCGATGCTATGGTCTCCAAAGTTCTAACACATGTTTCTTCACCGCTTTGGTCGTACCTTCCACACCCGGACTCAGATTTCGATATTCTTGGGATCATTCTGAAGCTATAGACATAAGATAATAACATTGGTTCCATATAATTTTCTTGAGAACATTTTGAAAGAAATTCATCGAAATCAAACATCCCTAACAAGCTCGCTTCGTCGTTTCGTCCGATCATATTGGGAATTTTTTGCAGGATCCTATCATATTGGTATTGACCATTGGGAACCCTCTACATCAAATTCGACTATGTATATCGCCCTCGAATACGTCATTGGCGACGAACACTTAATCCATTTTGACATCTTTGCCAAAAGCAAGGCTAATACATTCGGCTTCATCAAGGGTAAAGGTCACGTGAGGTATCCATTCCGTCATAAACTTACTCTTCTTTTGTCAATGCATTTGATAGTTCTTTGCCCCTGAAATGCGCGGGGGCATGCAAGTGTGAGGGCACTCGCCTGTCAAGTCCTTTTGCCCACTCGTTTCGCCTCGCGATTTGTCCCTGTGACGCCCGGATAATCAAGCTACAGTAATCCCCTACTAATAATGACACGTCACCTCTGTCACTGTAGTTAATCTCGGGTTAATTCGAAACCACTTCAAATTTAAATCCTAAATCAATCAAACGACAAAATTTTTCAAAATATTAAACTAAAATGTTGATGCATGCCAAAAATGGCATAGGTAATTATAGTGCTGATAAACACATTTTTATAAAATGCCTAAATACTTTTAAATGAATTAAAACAGAAAACAAATAATAAAAGAAAATACAAAAGAGAAAAAAAACAAACAAAAAAAGGAAAAGAAACCCCCCGGGGCTCCGGCCCAGCAGGCCACCGGCCCAACTGGGCCACGACCTGCCAGGCCGGCCCAAATTCCCCTTGGCCCAAGGCCTCCCTTTCCCCCCCACCGTAACCCTAACCTCCACTACCCCCCCCCCCACGATCCCCACCCTCTCCCTCGTTCACCCACACCGCCGCCACCACACGCAACACACGCACACACACACGCACGCATCGTGCCTGGGGGATGGGTGCCCCTGCTCGATCCCCTCCTCCCGCACGGCCACGCCGGACGCAAGCCACCACTCCGCTCAGCCACTGCGGCAGGCGCAGTGCCCCCTAAGGCCTCCTCTGCGCCCTCCTCTCCTTCCCTTGGCGCCCGCTTTGGCCTTGTGACCTCGCCTCGGCTGCCGTCGCCCGGACCTCCAGCGCCTCTCCCTCATGGGACCTCCCGCGCCTCGTCGCCCGTCTTCGTCCTCCTCCTGACGGAGCTCCTCCGCCTCGTCGCGCCTCGTCGGACTGCTTCCTCACCGGATCTCCTCCCCATTGCCCGGTCGTCCCGTCCACCTCCTTGAACCCCATTGCTGAACCCTGCAGCACCCTGTGAGCCGCCGCCTCCCTCCTCACTCCCTCTCTCCCGTTGTTGAGCCCGCTCACGGCCAAGACATGCCCCACTCAAGGGCCGCGATCACTCAAGGCCCACTTCACTTCCTGCTCGTGTCTTCAAGATCAGTAACATCCCAAAATTCTAAATTTTGGAATGTTATAATAAATAAATAACTATGGTTGTTGTCGATTGTTTGACTGATTTATTGAATGGAATTGAGTGGAAATTGAAACTTTTGAAAGTTGAATGAGAGGGAATGAAATGACTTTCCCAAACTTTCCATTTTGCATTTTGGATCCCAATTGAACTCAAGTTCATTGCAACACCAAAACCTAGAGTGAAGATGACATGACTTCTTCCATTTTGAAATGAGTAGGGTTTTGGAAAAAGAATTGAATTTCATTTGGGAAGTTTTCAAATTCAAAGCTTTATGCAACTCAATGATTTTCATGAGGGAAGATAAAATGACTTCTTCAATTATATGAAATAGGAGTTGGAAGTTATAATGAATCAAGTTGAAAATCATTTGAAAGTGCTTTGAAACCCTCTTTCAAATTTTGAGTTTTGAATTTGAATTTCAAACTTTGGCATGTGGGAAACATTTCAAAAACTAAGCCTGATAAATACTTGATCAAAAGTATGAGAGGAGCAAACATGACACTCCAAAAATATCAGAGGAAACAATGCCAAAAGATTTGGATTCAAATCTGAAATTTATTTGAATTTGAAAAAAAATAGATTTTTATAAAGTTTGGATTTTGCCATTGGAAAAATGTTCAAATGAAAGGGAATATTCCCCTGATCATTTTGGTATATATATACCCTATATAAAATATTTATAGTTTAGGTTTTATTTTTGGTTTTGTTTTAATAAAAAAAAGAAAAAAGACCAGGCGCCCGGCCAGCCACCCAGGCCCAGCCAGCGCCACCTCCCTCCTCCTCAAGACTTTGGCCAATAACCGGCCCACTAGGCCGACAGGCCGACCAGTGACCGCCCGCGCCCCCTCGCCCGATCCTCCTAGGATTCGGTCGACCGACCGAACCCTCCCCCTCTCTCTCAGCGACCCGTGGCCCCCACCCGTCGTCTTCCCCTCGCCCACGCTTGAACCTCGTCGGAGATCCACCGGATCCCAAGGATCCGGATCCCAGCCCCCCGATGCCCTTCCGCCCCTCGACCCACGGCTATATAAGCCAAGCCCCGCACCCCATTCCCCTTAGCCTCATGGAGCCCTTCTCCCTCTCTCTCAAGCACGCCGGAGCCCGAGCTCCTCCCGCCGCCAAAGTCACCACCGAGCTCCTGGTGCCCCCGACCTCCCCAACACCACCGAACCCTTCCGTGCTTCCGCGTCTGCCTCCCGGCGTCGCTGGGCAGCTCGGAGCCCCGAGCACTCTCGCCGCCGCCGCCACGTCGCCGAGTCCGGTGAGTCCCGGCAACCCTCCACCGTTAGATCCTAAATCTAGGGTTAGGATTAGAAGCCTCAAGGGGTAAGTTTTAGTTAGAAAATCGGCCGGCCCGAACGGTTTTTATTTTAGTTTAGGTTTTATTTATTAGGCCGGTTCTGTTAGTTAAACCCTAGGCCCATTTAGTCTATCTGACGCCTAGTGCACAGTATAGGCCCATTAGGCTTTTCTTTTTATTTTGATTTTCTGTTTTAGGCGAATAGTTTCAATTTTCAAAAATGTATATCTTTTATTCTGTTTAATATTTTTGAGTGATTCTTTTTTGTTGGATTGCAAATTTTATGTAGTTTCAGAAAAACATATATTTAGCTATGTTAAAAATAATTAAAAATGCTTTAATATTATTTTAGTCAGAATAGCAAATCTGTTATAATTTTAGTTAGAAAAATTATTTTTGCATGATTCCTTTTTGCCATCACTTTATTTTGATATTGCCAAACCCTAGAATTTAACTTTGGTATTTTAGGATTAATAAATAATTAATTTTAGACAGAATCCTATTAATCCTAATTAATTAACTAGTTCCTGTTTTCCTAATTAATTAATTAGTAAATTAATTTATTTTTAACTTGTGATTAGTTATTCTAGGTTAGTTTCTGTCATTCTAGTAGATGAACTTTTATTTATAATTAATAAAAGTTTTAAATTATTTTTCTTAATAGAAATTGGATTAGGCCTAAAATGAGTTTTATAATAGCTTTTAAATTAATTCTTTTTGCTCCTAGTTGCTTAGTGAATCCTTTTCTGTTTAGTTAACCTAAAACCATGATTAGGTTATATTAAGGAATTTTTGTTATATAAAAACTATTTTAGTTATTGTTTGGAATAGGAAAAACTTTGAATTGGTTTTCTTTGAGTTTTTCTTTTGGATTTGAGTTTTGGTTGTTTGTTGTGTTATGTTACTTTCGTTATGTTGTGTTATGTGATCCTATTGCTATGTGCTTATTATAGTTATTGTTTGCCTCGGTAGAATTTCCTGAGTGCGAAGATTGCTACTACGAAACCCTAGTTTTCAAGATCACAACCGTGCAAGTTCACTTTGATCATGCTTTTTCTTACCTATGTTTTATTGCATTTAGTGGCACCTTGGTAACCACCCCTCAGTAGTGTTATTGAATCCCTGTAGTTGAGTAGTATGCATGAGGTAGGAACCCATCACCTGTTACCAAGCCCGGACGTTATTTCTTTTAATGCTACGCTATAGTAGACGGGGTTTGGTATGAGTGCACGGAGTGGTGTGAGAATGGAGGATTCTACGTCAATGGCGACAACTCCATGATGGAATCTGCAAGGACTGCATCTTCAAGACCTCAAGACTTCAAGACTCGAGACAGATTGCAATACACACTCTTTGGGTGAAGGACGGTTGTGGGCAGCCACAGGAGAAACCAGTGGTTGGCGGGATGCATGGAGAAGCGCCATGACATCTCGCGGAAAGCTTCACCCAGACTCAAAGAGACGGAAGAATACTTCATGACCGGAAGCTTACGTGCAACCGCAAGTCATTATGGGCTCTGGCTTGGTTGACCTTAGTGGTGACTACGTTTGGGGCGGTACTAGCAGATGTAGAAGGACGGTAGGATTGGATGGGTGCGGACGGTGGTCGAGGAACTCTTTGGAAGACCATGTTTGGTCATCTTGTTCTCAAACACCACGAAGTGCGAGAACGTAAAGAGAGGGAATCGAATCTTGCGGGTAAAGTGTACAAACCTCTGCAGAGGGTTATAACCTAATCGATTAGCCGTGTCCCGATTCACGGACAATTTGAGCATCTGGACTTGGATCTATCTCGGAACTCTCAACACCGGATTGATAACTTAATTGTGGGCAACTTATGATGACTTTGGGCTATGAGACATCGGTTGGCGGAACCATGTCATGATAGAAAACTCCTTAGTGCAGACTTCATTCTATTCCATTGATGTAGGTAAAATAAAATCAGCTTTTACGCAAACAAAACTGGAATCTGAGCCATGAAGCCATATTGCATATAGTATAGTTTTATCATCTGTTTTCTCATATTGTGATCTTGGGGTACATTCAATGTCTTGACCTACACGGCTGCAACGTATCATGTTGCGTATATTTTCCTCGACGAGTAAGAGTACGGATGCAGGGTTACGGTCTACACTCAACTCCGCCGATGGCGTTGATGGGACTCCACACCCGTTTGATTGTTTCCGCTGAGTATTATGAGGTATATATCAGTTTTACGTTATTTATGCATGTGATTGCACTTTGATATA
Organism: Aegilops bicornis; assembly: GCA_021605145.1. Lineage (NCBI taxonomy): Eukaryota > Viridiplantae > Streptophyta > Magnoliopsida > Poales > Poaceae > Aegilops > Aegilops bicornis. The sequence goes on from CM038669.1 coordinate 285,411,701, forward strand.
TACATTGATGTACTGTGTGTGCAAAGATACCGATCTGTGGATGGCATAAAGAATACTGCAGGCTTGACCGTCTCGAGGTCGGGTCGCTTCTGAGATGGTATCGAGCACATGTTATTTGTAGGACGTGACCCTAGAAACCGGAAAGCCTTAGGACAGGATATCTCAAAACTTTATTTACAAAAAGACTCTTACTTCTCATCTTTTCTGAATTTATCAAATAGACCCTCTCACCTCAAATAGTTAGAATATACCCCTTTGTCCCTTTTGATCACGTGAAGAATCAACTGAAGCCGCTCCAAGAAGGACAAGATATCGGATAAGCGATGGCCTCTTGAGTAAAGAGGATTTGACCATGCATTAGAAGAGTTGAAGCTACACCAGTTGAAGACTCGAGACGACTTGAAGAATCGGAAGAATTATTTGACCGTTAGAGGACCAAACCCACATTACACACTTACGTTAGATGCGACGATGTGTGAGCTGTCACTTGTTTGATGTTTTCCGACAGCCACAAAGTAAAACTTGTTTCCTCAAAAACTATTGTTTGTATTGTGTGTATCCCTCCCCACCTCTCTCATATCTCATCCTAAAACCCTTGAACCCCATAGATGATGAATGAAGTTGGGTGATATTCTCTGGATCAAAACTTCACCGGAGGCGAGCTATGGATGCGAGAACATGGAGAGTCACTTCGGGAACAATTTGGTTTCAAGGAAGTATGAGGTCCAATACGCTCTTCAAGATTTCTTTACAGAAAGTGCTTTGCAACACAGTGGAAAATGCATCAAGCCATACAGGGATTTAATGGAGCAAGAACTTGGGAGGATTTCAAGAAGACCTGTTGAGATCACGTCTTATCCGGAAGCACCATGATACACCAGGAATTAAACCTTGTGCCTGCAGGATTTATGGAGAAATAGGACACACCGGTGAGGAACACAAGGATGGATGCCCTCATTGTGAGGAGAAACACCCGGTGAGGAATGCCCAACTAGTCGGTGACTTGCTTCTGTGTGAAGGAACCACCCACTACCCGTGCAGTGTCACATTTACTCCACGGTGCAACGAACTATTCCAAGCGAGAAGATGGAATGAAAGAAGCCCTCAAGGAAGACCTAGAAGAACCGTAATGAATGAAAGTGTTGAAGACACGGATGGAGAAGGTCTCGACAGATTTTACTCCAATGCCTGCTATTCATGTGGAGAAGAAGGACATCTTTCACAGTATTGCACCAAGGAAAGAAAGGAGTATCCAGGATATTTCCCGACAGCAGAAGTGAAGTTTGACCCCCGGGAAATAGAAACTCTGATCATTACAGAGAAATTCAGGAAGAGAAAAAGGCAACCCGAGAACAACGCAATTTTTGCAGAGAAGGACCTAAGTCATATCACTTGTTACAGGTGCAAGGATTTAGGTCATTACGCTAGTAAATGTCGAGAGAAGAAGCCAAGAGGCCAAAGAGTAGACACCATCTCCAAGAAGCCCAAAGACTTATCGAAAGTTATTTGTTTTCGCTGCAAGGAAGCAGGACATTATGCTACCAAATGTCCCGACAAGATGAAAGCTGGAGCTGAGTAATTGGAACTTTGATATTGGTAGTAAGAAGCAATTTCATTTTTATGAGTTCGATGAGTTGAGTTATGTAATGGGTGCTCAGAGATTGTAATGAATGCATGAATCAATAAAGTTAAGGTGACATGTTTTCATATGTTTAATTGTATGAGTTGTTACTCTATGAACACGGATTTTGACCATTTTCGAGGATATGAGAAAAAATATGGTCTATGGATGGATTTGTGAATTTCATTTAAGGGTGAAAGTACCCTATGAAGAACACTAGACCAATGGAAATGGAAATGTGTCCCACAGGTTGGAGTTTGGAAAAAATGAGTTGAAGTTTTATCTTTGATATGATGGTATTAAGAAATGAGATGTTATTGGATTTAAAGGATGTGTAATATGGAACAAGAGAGTTACCCCAAGGATGAGTTAAAGCTGCACTAGTGTTGAAGTGGGCCATAACCCACAGGCCCAGGATTTTGAGAAGGAACCATTGTAACCTTGATAAAGGAATAAATTTGGAAGAATCTGTGATCCAATCAGCATACGTTTCGTAGGAGATTACGTAAAAACCTAAGAGTTGTGAAGAACGATAGATGTTTTGTTCAGCTTGCAGAATCAATGGATTTACTCGAACCCAGTTCGTCAACAAAAGAAATTCTGCAATGCTTGTGAGGATGACCGAGTGTTAGAATGCGAGATTCGCTAAACCATGTACAAGGTAATGATTTGGGTGCGGGATGGATTGATCACCATACCGACTTACTCTTATTATTCGCTTTGCTATATGGGATGGTAAAATCTGAGTGACTTACCTACAGTAGAAAGACTGACGATCAAAACCTTGTTTAAACCTTAGAAAGGTATAGGTATTTTTTCCCTTGTACACGGCGGTTGTTGCCAACCGTAGGTTATACGGTGAGGTTCAACCTGCACTGCTTTTCTGCAGGAGAAACCATTAATGGTAGACCACCATGCGTGTTTCGATAGTTGTCTAAAATGGACACGAGCCTATCAGCTAAGAAGATCCAGTCCCGGACAAATTTTCAACTTTAACGAAACGACCCAAGCTTTTGAGGAAAACTCTATACTCGATGTAAGAGCTTTAATGAAGGAGCTATTGTAAGATATGTGAAGAGACATACATTGTCAGCCCTCCGGAGGAAATATCTGAGTTTATTGGAACCATGACCTTGTTTTTAAGTGTGGTAGCACTTTAGACCATACCGCTCAATGGATTTGCTAGAAGACCCCAACCCCTAACCTTTTTCTTGCTAGCCTCTTGAATCTCGAGGACGAGATTCATTTTAGAATAATGTGTAGGTTTGTAACATCCCAAAATTCTAAATTTTGGAATGTTATAATAAATAAATAACTATGGTTGTTGTCGATTGTTTGGTGATTTATTGAATGGAATTGAGTGGAAATTGAAACTTTTGAAAGTTGAATGAGAGGGAATGAAATGACTTTCCCAAACTTTCCATTTTGCATTTTTGGATCCCAATTGAACTCAAGTTCATTGCAACACCAAAACCTAGAGTGAAGATGACATGACTTCTTCCATTTTGAAATGAGTAGGGTTTTGGAAAAAGAATTGAATTTCATTTGGGAAGTTTTCAAATTCAAAGCTTTATGCAACTCAATGATTTTCATGAGGGAAGATAAAATGACTTCTTCAATTATATGAAATAGGAGTTGGAAGTTATAATGAATCAAGTTGAAAATCATTTGAAAGTGCTTTGAAACCCTCTTTCAAATTTTGAGTTTTGAATTTGAATTTCAAACTTTGGCATGTGGGAAACATTTCAAAAACTAAGCCTGATAAATACTTGATCAAAAGTATGAGAGGAGCAAACATGACACTCCAAAAATATCGAGGAAACAATGCCAAAAGATTTGGATTCAAATCTGAAATTTATTTGAATTTGAAAAAAATAGATTTTTATAAAGTTTGGATTTTGCCATTGGAAAAATGTTCAAATGAAAGGGAATATTCCCCTGATCATTTTGGTATATATATACCCTATATAAAATATTTATAGTTTAGGTTTTATTTTTGGTTTTGTTTTAATAAAAAAAAAATAAAAAAAAAAGACCCAGGGGCGCCAGCCAGGCCACCCCAGGCCCAGCCAGCGCCACCTCCCCCTCCTCAAGACTTTGGCCCGATAGCCGGCCCACTAGGCCGACAGGCCGACCACCACCGCGCGCCCCTCGCCCGATCTTCCTAGGATTCGGTCTGGCCGAACCTTCCCCTCTCTCTCTCACCGACCCGTGGCCCCCACCCGTCGTCTTCCCTCGCCCACGCTTGAACCTCGCTGGGAGATCCACCGGATCCCGAAGGATCCGGGATCCCCGACAGCCCCGATGCCCTTCCGCCTCGCCCGACCCCCACGGCTATATAAGCCAAGCCCCGCACCCCATTCCCCTTAGCCTCATGGAGCCCTTCTCCTCTCTCTCCTGGCACGCCGAGCCCGAGCTCCTCCCGCCGCCAAAGTCACCACCGCCGACTCCCTGGTGCCCCGACCTCCCAACACCACCGAACCCTTCCCGTGCTTCCGCGCGTCTCCCGAGCGTCTCTGGCTTCGGGCCTTCGGAGCCCCGGAGCACTCTCGCCGCCGCCGCCGACGTCGCCGGAGTCCGGTGAGTCCCCGGCAACCCCCTCCACCGTTAGATCCTAAATCTAGGGTTAGGATTAGAAGCCCCCGAAGGGGTAAGTTTTAGTTAGAAAACCGCCGGCCGAACGGTTTTTATTTTAGTTTAGGTTTTATTTATTAGGCGGTTCTGTTAGTTAAACCCTAGGCCCATTTAGTCTATCGACGCCTAGTGCATGATAGGCCCATTAGGCTTTTCTTTTTATTTTGATTTTCTGTTTTAGGCGAATAGTTTCAATTTTCAAAAATGTATATCTTTTATTCTGTTTAATATTTTTGAGTGATTCTTTTTTGTTGGATTGCAAATTTTATGTAGTTTCTGAAAAACATATATTTAGCTATGTTAAAAATAATTAAAAATGCTTTAATATTATTTTAGTCAGAATAGCAAATCTGTTATAATTTTAGTTAGAAAAATTATTTTTGCATGATTCCTTTTGCCATCACTTTATTTTGATATTGCCAAACCCTAGAATTTAACTTTGGTATTTTAGGATTAATAAATAATTAATTTTAGACAGAATCCTATTAATCCTAATTAATTAACTAGTTCTGTTTTCCTAATTAATTAATTAGTAAATTAATTTATTTTTAACTTGTGATTAGTTATTCTAGGTTAGTTTCTGTCATTCTAGTAGATGAACTTTTATTTATAATTAATAAAAGTTTTAAATTATTTTTCTTAATAGAAATTGGATTAGGCCTAAAATGAGTTTTATAATAGCTTTTAAATTAATTCTTTTTGCTCCTAGTTGCTTAGTGAATCCTTTTCTGTTTAGTTAACCTAAAACCATGATTAGGTTATATTAAGGAATTTTGTTATATAAAAACTATTTTAGTTATTGTTTGGAATAGGAAAAACTTTGAATTGGTTTTCTTTGAGTTTTTCTTTTGGATTTGAGTTTTGGTTGTTTGTTGTGTTATGTTACTTACGTTATGTTGTGTTATGTGATCCTATTGCTATGTGCTTATTATAGTTATTGTTTGCCTCGGTAGAATTTCCGGAGTGCGAAGATTGCTACTACGAAACCCTAGTTTTCGAAGATCGTCAACCAGGCAAGTTCACTTTGATCATGCTTTTTCTTACCTATGTTTTATTGCATTTAGTGGCACCTTGGTAACCACCCCTCAGTAGTGTTATTGAATCCCTGTAGTTGAGTAGTATGCATGAGGTAGGAACCCATCACCTGTTACCAAGCCCGGACGTTATTTCTTTTAATGCTACGCTATAGTAGACGGGGTTTGGTATGAGTGCACGGGAGTGGTGTGAGAATGGAGGATTCTCGTCAATGGCGACAACTCCATGATGGAATCTGCAAGGACTGCATCTTCAAGACCTCAAGACTTCAAGACTCGAGACAGGATTGCAATACACACTCTTTGGGTGAAGGACGGTTGACGGGCAGCCCCGAGAAACCAAAGTGGTTGGCGGGATGCATGGAGAAGCGCCATGACATCTCGCGGAAAGCTTCACCAGACTCAAAGAGACGGAAGAATACTTCATGACCGAAGCTTACCTGCAACCGCAAGTCATTATGGGCTCTGGCTTGGTTGACCTTAGTGGTGACTCTGGCTGGGACGGTACTAGCAGATGTAGAAGGACGGTAGGATTGGATGGAGTACCGGACGGTGGTCGAGGAACTCTTTGGAAGACCATGTTTCGTCATCTTGTTCTCAAACACCTGAAGTGCGAGAACGTAAAGAGAGGGAATCGAATCTTGCGGGTAAAGTGTACAAACCTCTGCAGAGGGTTATAACCTAATCGATTAGCCGTGTCCCGATTCACGGACAATTTGAGCATCCGGACTTTGATCTATCTCGGAACTCTCAACACCGGATTGATAACTTAATTGTGGGCAACTTATGATGACTTTGGGCTATGAGACATCGGTTGGCGGAACCATGTCATGATAGAAAACTCCTTAGTGCAGACTTCATTCTATTCCATTGATGTAGGTAAAATAAAATCAGCTTTTACGCAAACAAAACTCGAATCTGAGCCATGAAGCCATATTGCATATAGTATAGTTTTATCATCTGCTTTTCTCATATTGTGATCTTGCGGTACATTCAATGTCTTGACCTACACGGCTGCAACGTATCATGTTGCAGATATTTTCCTCGACAGTAAGAGTATGCAGTGGTTACGGTCTACACTCAACTCCGCCGATGGCGTTGATGGGACTCCACACCCGTTTGATTGTTTCATTGAGTATTATGAGGTATATATCAGTTTTACGTTATTTATGCATGTGATTGCACTTTGATATATACATTGATGTCTTGTGTGCCAGATATCTTGATCGAGGATGGCACAAGAATACGCAGGCTTGACTGCCCGAGGTCGGGTCGCTTCTGAAGATGGTATCGAGCACATGTTGACTGTAGGACGTGACCCTAGAAACCGGAAAGCCTTAGGACGGGATATCTCAAAACTTTATTTACAAAAAGACTCTTACTTCTCATCTTTTACGAATTTATCAAATAGACCCTCTCACCTCAAATAGTTAGAATATACCCTTTTTCCCTTTTGATCACGTGAAGAATCAATCAAGCCGCTCCAAGAAGGACAAGATATCGGATAGCGATGGCCTCTTGAGTAAAGAGGATTTGACCATGCATTAGAAGAGTTGAAGCTACACCAGTTGAAGACTCAGACGACTTGAAGAATCAGAAGAATTATTTGACCGTTAGAGGACCAAACCCCTGTTACACACTTACGTTAGATGCGACGATGTGTGAGCTGTCACTTGTTTGATGTTTTCCGACAGCCACAAAGTAAAACTTGTTTCCTCAAAAACTATTGTTTGTATTGTGTGTATCCCTCCCCACCTCTCTCATATCTCATCCTAAAACCCTTGAACCCCATAGATGATGAATGAAGTTGGACTGATATTCTCTGGACCGAAGACTCAGCCGGAGGCAGAGCTATGGATGCAGAACATGGAGAGTCACTTCGGGAACAATTTGGTTTCAAGGAAGTATGAGGTCCAATACGCTCTTCAGTACTTTACAGAAAGTGCTGCAACCTGGTGGAAAATGCATCAAGCCATACAGGGATTTAATGGAGCAAGAACTTGGGAGGATTTCAAGAAGACCCTGTTGAGATCACGTCTTATCCGGAAGCACCATGATACACAGCCCATTCGTCCGCCACACACTTCTAGAATAGCAAACATGCAACTTTCCCCCTCCGGTCCGTTTGTCCGAAAACACGAAACACCGGGAATACTTTCCCGGATGTTTCCCCCCTTCGCCGGTATCACCTACCACTACGTTAGGTCACCCCTAGCACCGCATATTGCCGCGTCTTGCTTTGTGTTACATTTGATTGCTCTGTTATTTATTGTGTTCCCCCTCCGTTACTTCTTTCCGGTAGACTCTGAGACCGGTGCCGATGTCCGTGTGTTCGACTACACCGAAGATGACCCCTCCTTCTTGCCAGAGCAACCAGGCAAGCCCCCCCTCCCTTGATCACCAGATATCGCCTACTCTCCTCTATACTACTTGCATTAGAGTAGTGTAGCCAGACACACTTTCCTGGGTCATGCCCGGCTGCGTTTGCAACGTGCAGGTGTGCTAAGGGCGATGGGCCCAGACCCCTGGGCGCTTAGGTTTAGACCGGCGTGCTAACCTCTCTGTTATGCCTAGGTGGGGCTGCGACGTGTTGATCTTCCGCGGCCGGGCATGACCCAGGAAAGTGTGCCTGGCCAAATGGGATCGAGCGTGTCGGGTAATGTGGTGCACCCACAGGGAAGTTTATCTATTGAATAGCCGTGATCTTCGGTAATGTGACGACTTGGAGTTGTACCTTGACCTTATGACAACTAAAACCGGATACTTAATAAAACACACCCTTCCAAGTGCGGATACAACCCGGTGGTCGCTCTCTAACAGGGCATTGAGGAGGGATCGCGGGTAGGATTATGCTATGCGATGCTACTTGTAGGACTTGATCTACTCTCTTCTACATGTTGCAAGGCGGAGGCTGCTGAAGCGTAGTCTTCGACAGGATTAGCTATCCCCTCTTATTACGGCATTCTGCGATTCGATTGCCTTGATATGGCCCTTTACACATATATCCATGCATATGTAGTGCAGCTTCTTGCTTGCGAGTACTTTGGATGAGTACTCACGGTTGCCTTGTTCCCCCCTTTCCCCCTTTCTCTACTCGATTGCTGCAACCAGACGATGGAGCCCAGGAGCCAGACGCCACCGTCGATGACGACTACTACCCCGGAGGTGCCTACTACTACGTGCAGCCCACGAACGACGACCAGGAGTAGTTAGGAGGATCCCAGGCAGGAGGCCTGCGCCTCTTTCGAGTTGTATCCCATTTTGTGCTAGCCTTCTTAAGGCAAACTTGTTTAACTTATGTCTGTACTCAGATATTGTTGCTTCCGCTGACCCATATATGATCGAGCACTTGTATTCGAGCCCTCGAGGCCCCTGGCTTGTATTATGATGCTTGTATGACTTATTTATGTTTTAGAGTTGTGTTGTGATATCTTCCCGTGAGTCCCTGGTCTTGATCGTACTGCGTTTGCGTGCATGGTTAGTGTCACGATTGAATCGGGGCGTCACACGCTGGTATCGAGCCGATCGCTCAGAATCCCCTTCCAACTCCTTGGCCGAAGTTGAATCTAGACGTTGCAAAAACTTTTACTAACATGGCTGTGTGTCTTACGGGCACACGTCGCCATTGGGTAGTAGTAGGATCTTTTATTCCTCGACCTATGCTCTGGGACTCTGACATCTCTTCTATTCGGGCTAAACGAATTTACTAACTCGGACTCTAGGTTCCCGATAATACTTTCTCCCGGAGAGCCAGTCCAGATGATTACTTTGTGCACCGAAGGATTCCGAAGATACCTTCCGATATTCTCCCGAGACCTTGTGCCTGTTGCTTTTGCAATTCCCTACCACTGCAATATCCCTAAGGATAAATACTTACACCCGTCGTTATTACTTGGTACCCAGTCGATCGTTTTATTAAAATATACATAGAAATTATATATAAAGTTACGAGAATACTTTGTGCCTACTGACATTCAGTTCCATGCCACCAGAATACACCAAAGAATAATTTCTCGCACTTTACGAGTATCCGCTCATCCCGATTGTTCGAGATGTTTCACAAAAGTCTTTGAAATACTATTCAATCCTCCGAAAATCCTTAGCAGCTTTATTGCTCTGTAAATACTTGTCTACTTGCATTATGGATGCTTCCCATATATCTGGCAATATTCACTAGTATCTTTTGACACTGTCATTTTGATCCTATTGATTCAACATGTGTGCGAACTCACACAATCATCTATCAACCCTTCTAAATTATCTTTCCGGCTCAGACATCATTTTTGAACATGAGTTGGTTCTCGACCAAACTATTGGTCGTCAATTGTTCCTCTGGTCTATCCAACTTGTCCATCCTTGATCAGAGCGACTGCTTCTGATCCTTTGTTTTGGAAATCGTAATTCCTTTGTTATCTAAGCATTGAATTATTCAGATGTTCTATAATATGATGCCCGTGCATTCTTCTTCCTCTGGTTGAGTACCGATGCTCACATCAGATCCCTTGTGGACCATCAGGTCCTTTGTTGGATTTTATCCGACGGCGTCCTTCATATTCAATAACTTTGTGAGTCCTTCCCCTGATACATAATGTCTTTGGTAAATTGTATCATCTGCTTTTGAACAATGCTCTACTTTCGAGCTTATATTATTTACTCCGAAGTTTGTGGTATATGTTCCTAAGATGCCCTGATGGGTTGAACCTACGCCTTCCCTAATCCGTGTGAACCCGAAAGATTACACGGGTCATACTTATCTGGTATTGCACTAGGTAAAAACTTTCAACAACTAATGTCATTTTCAAAATACGAGAGGTGAATGAAAGGTTATGCGTTGAACAAGTGGGAGTCGACCTTGAACCCTGTGTTCATGCCCATGGACACGATGTAGATCTTATCATTAAAGCTTCTCTTAAATTAATTATTCCTTTGGTATAAGTTCATCTTATATCTGGGATCTGGCCTCTTGCAATCGTGGTTCCGACCATGTTCTCCTTTAAATACCATTTCTCGTGCAAGTTTAAGCACTTGCCTTTTGTAGAGCAATACCCCAGTCCAACCTCTACTTTGATCTGTCATCGAGTATTACCCCCTGGTATCTCGAGATTATTATGGAACTGCATAACTTTTTATGAGTTCATCAAGTACTACATTCTCACTGATTCAAAATTTTCACGGGCTCTGAGTTATTATAAACTCAAAGACACCGATAATCGAATCGAGTTCGCATTGCGATTCAACAAGTATTTGAACCCTTCACTTTGCTTACAAATTTATTAATCCTTCAAGTCATTCCTAGCCTGCTCGGCTATATCATTATCATGCTAAACTTTAAGCATGCTACCTGGTCCGTAATCCCGGAGCACAACTTTCGATGATGAGCTAAGCTTACATCGATCTTCCTCGTCATATCAGTTCGCCTTAAACAACAAGCTTGATATCAAGTTTGTGTCCTACCCATGGTTCCAATAACCTCTTGCTTCACCATTCCTTTGGCTTGATGTCATCACGATCGATTACATCTTCAGGTAATCTCTCGACAAATGTGTCGTGATCATTATCAACATTTTGAGCTCTTCCAGAATATTAATCAAATTCACGATGGGAATTACCGTCCTTGCCCCTCGATGGTTTGTGTTATCATCGACCACTTTATTGCCTTCCGTTCAACACAAAGTTGTTCGTGTTTTGCATTACACCTTGGGTTCCTTGCCATCCAGCTTATGCTGTGTTCTATCTTGGAGTATTACCATCTATTATGTCGAGAATGTCATGAGGATTACTCCACCTCTTAAGAATTCTTGATATAATAATACTTCTCGCCATCTCCGTTCAATCCGTGGTCCCCGTATTGTTTTTAACCGGAATACCGACAATTGAGCTATGTTGTGCAAATTCAAAACTTCTAGCAACCCTATTGCTTTGAAGTTAATGGTCGAGTTTCATTCTAATACTTTGTTCATTAAGTCACCATTCTAACATTGATCGTGCAACCAAGCCCGTATTTCGGGTGCACCCTTCAATCAATGTTTAATTGTGTATGTTTTCGTCGAGCATACATCATTATACCATTTGATCTGACAAACGTTATCTCCTTGTTCACATAATTGTGGAAATCCATCTTTTGTTAATCTCGATGAATTGCCGCTGATTCCATCAGCCACCTCCTCATCCTCTCGTTGGTTTACCGATGAACTATTGTTTCAGGAACCCGCTCCCATAGTTCATTTCCCGAGAATCTTGCAATGTCATTTCGTCGATATGTGTCGCACCTTTTCTTCTCGGACATCCTGAGTCTGAGGTATCATGACACCAATCAGATCTGAATCTCGGTCAGATATGATGGTTGGGACAACTTTCCAAAGAGTTATGATGTTGGTCTGTGATGACCCGGTAAGGTGATGTCATGCCCAGACACACCTAGTCAAGGACCTATTGTTATAGTTTCCTTTTGGCAAGGTTAATCATTCTTCCGTGAGGAATTTGAAGGACTTATTCTATAAGTTGATCTGATGGATCCTTTGTGTATCCAAGATCCAACCTTTGCTTGAAGACCATGTCAATGCTATCTCGAAGCATGTCGGTTGTACTCTGATTTTCAACAAGAACATTTGAAGCCCAATGCTAAATATTTCATGCTCAATTATCCAAACACCGTTGTATGGGTAACGTCATGAAATTTTTCTCCCATCACCTAGAGGATTTTCTACGTTATATCCTATCATGGATATCATGCTCTGCTTGTCCTTGGGAAGGATATACCCCCTGAAATATGTGTTTAAACACATTTTTCCTTTCCATTGTCCTGTTTAACCTGATGATCACATTTTCCTTTCCATTGGTCTGTTTGACCTTTCTTGTGATCTATATAATCTAAGCAGTAATAATTCACTGCTTATGTAAACACCTCGATGTACAACTCTGTGAGTGAGACCCCGTTTCTACTGTTGATGACATTCCGGTAACGCCGATGGACGAGAACTTTGCCTATTGGTCCGCCTCGTTCAACGAGCAGGAAAATGGTTCTCTTCATCCCTCGCCCTTGGTACCGATGTTGTTGCCAACATAACTGACAGGCTATCCTCTGACATGCCTTGCTTACATGATCGCGCAAGACATTACTGCCCTTTTTACTTTTAACCAACATGGTGGGCCCATAACCCACAGGTCCTAGGATCGAAACCTGACTCTCCTATACACCCCCTGTTTCCAAAGTTATTCCTCACGCTTGGCTTCCGTATGTAATTCACGAGCCACCTTCCGTGTGATCCTCAATTCGGTATTAAACACAATACCTATTTCCGTTGCTTTGAACCCCTTCACACTGCTTCGTGCAACGAGCGATTGCCTACCCGCTTGAAACTTCTCGTGGTACCTCCTTTCTTGCTCTTGATATTTTCTTAAGTTTTAGTTCGAGAGTTACTTTCCGCCACCTTCCCGATGTTAGCTACGGTAGCAACCTTGTAGAGGTCGACCTTTTGAAGCTACCCTTACCCCTTTTCGTAAGTACGATGGAGATCCCGAAGAAAGGACGTCGACTTCATCATGATGACCTCTGCAGAGAAATGAAGACATCAACGTAGTGGATCTACCTCTTCGAGAAGAGTAACCAAGACCAAGAAGGATCGTTAGAATTTCGTAACCTAGTCTTTTCCCTTACTCCCCTCTTAAATCTCGGGACGAGATTTCTTGTAGTGGAGGAGAATTGTGACGCCCGGATAATCAAGCTACGGTAATCCCCTACTAATAATGACACGTCACCTCTGTCACTGTAGTTAATCTCGGGTTAATTCGAAACCGCTTCAAATTTAAATCCTAAATCAATCAAACGACAAAAGTTTTCAAAATATTAAACTAAAATGTTCGGTCTGTGCCAAAAATGGCATAGGTAATTATAGTCTGATAAACACATTTTTATAAAATGCCTAAATACTTTTAAATGAATTAAAACAGAAAACAAATAATAAAAAGAAAATACAAAAGAGAAAAAAACAAAAAGGAAAAGAAACCCCCGGGGCTCTACCCAAGAGCCACCGCCCAATCCACGACCGCCAGCCGCCCAAATTCCCCTTGGCCCAAGGCCTCCCTTTCCCCACCGTAACCCTAACCTCCACTACCCCCACGATCCCCACCCGCTCCCTCGTTCACCCACACCGCCGCCACCACACGCAACACACGCACACACACAGACGCACGCATCGTGCCTGGGGGATGGGCGCCCCTGCTCGATCCCCTCCTCCCGCACGGCCACGCCGGACGCAAGCCACCACTCCGCTACGGCCACCGCAGCCGGCGCCGGTGCCGCCCCCCCTAAGGCCTCCTCTGCGCCCCTCCTCTCCCTCCCGCGGCGCCCGCCTGACGCCGCGGCCTCGCCTCGACGCCCACCGCCGTCGCCGGACCTCCCAGCGTCTCTCCCTCGCCGGACCTCCCCGCGCCTCACCGCCCGTCTTCGTCCTCCTCCATGAACGGAGCTCCTCCGCCTCGTCGCGCCTCGTCGGACTGCTTCCTCACCGGATCTCCTCCCCATCGCCCGGTCGTCCCCTGGCCCACCTCCTCGAACCCTGCCCCGAACCCTGCAGCACCCTGAGCCGCCGCCTCCCCTCCTCACTCCCTCTCTCCCGTTGTTGAGCCCCCGCTCACGGCGCACATGCCCCACTCGCGGCCGCGATCACCGCGTCCACGTCTGCGCCCGTTCGTGCCTCGCACACCCTGGCCTCCTCCCTTGCGGCCGGCGATGCTCGCGACGCCCTCTGGCGCTGAACTTCGTCCAGCGGCGCCTTGCCGTCTAGCCCCGTCGCGCCGCCGTTTTAGCCACGCCGCCGTGCACCACGGCCTCGCCCGCTTCACGCCTTGGCGCCCGGGCGCCTGTCGGCGCCAAGGTTCGACCCGCCCCATTAGGCCCTGGAGCCTCGTGGTTGGGCCCGATACAATGTGCCAATGACACATGGGGCCCGTCCCTATTAAAATGAAGACGAAAATATAAATTAAAAAAGGGATGTTTAAAATTGTTAATTAATTAATTAGATAATTAGTTAATTAACTTAATTAACTTTGATTAATTAGCCTAATGAACAGATTTAGTCTAATTAAACGTGCTTAATTAAACTAGACAATGACACTTGGGCTCCACCGCCTTTGACGATCAACCCGGTCAAAGTTGATTGTTGACCCTGCTGACGTCTTGATGACGTCATGCTGATGCAATAATACTAGTTTCGAATTTAATTAATAATTAATAAATTAGAAAATGTTTTAAAAACTTTAAAAATTAATATAAAATAAACTGTAGCTCGGATGGAAAAAGTTTGTACATGAAAGTTGCTCAGAATGACGAGATGAATCTGGATACGCAACCCGTTCGTCCGCCACACACCTCTAGCATAGCAAACATGCAACTTTCCCCCTCCGGTCCGTTTGTCCGAAAACATGAAACACCGGGAATACTTTCCCGGATGTTTCCCCCCTTCGCCGTTATCACCTACCACTACGTTAGGTCACCCTAGCACCGCATATTGCCGCGTCTTGCTTTGTGTTACATTTGATTGCTCTGTTATTTATTGTGTTCCTCCGCTACTTCTTTCCGATAGAGACTCGAGACCGGTGCCGATGTCCGTGTGTTCGACTACACGAAGATGACCCTCCTTCTTGCCAGAGCAACCAGGCAAGCCCCCCTTGATCACGGATATCGCCTACTCTCCTCTATACACGCTTGCGTTAGAGTAGTGTAGCATGTTACCGCTTTCCGTTATTCCTATCCCGATGCATAGCTTTGTCTTTGCTACATCTGTTGATACCTTTACTGCATTCCTACTTGCCTAGTATAGGATGCTAGTATTTCCATCTGTGGCCCTACATTCTTGTCCGTCTCATGTTATACTATCGGGCCGTGATCACTCGGGAGGTGATCACGGGTATATACTATATACTTTATACATGATACATGTGGTGACTAAAGTCGGGTCGGCTAGTGGAGCACCCGCGAGTGATTCACGGATTGGGGGCTGAAAGGACCTTTGTCCCAGCGGCCCTCTGTGTGGATCTTTGTGGCGGAGCGTCAGGGCAGGTTGAGACTACCTGGGTGAGAGGTGGGCCTTGCCCTGTTCGGCGTTCGCGGATACTTAACACGCTTAACGAGATCTTGGTATTTGATCTGAGTTGGGTCGTTGACCTTATACGCACTAACCGCCACGTGGGACAAGTTATGGGCAACCGGCGTCGTGGTATCAGCCGAAGCATTTCGTGACGTCAGCGACTGAGCGGCGCGCGCCGGATTGGACTGGAACGCCACTAGGCTAGGTCTGCTTTCGGCCGCGTTCGCAACGTGCAGGTGTGCTAAGGGCGATGGGCCCAGACCCCTGGGCGCTTAGGTTTAGACCGGCGTGCTGACCTCTCTGTTATGCCTAGGTGGGGCTGCGACGTGTTGATCTTCCGCGGCGGCATGACCGAGAAAGTGTGTCCGCCAAATGGGATCGGCGTGTCGGGTAATGTGGTGCACCCTGCAGGAAGTTTATCTATTGAATAGTCGTGATCTTGGTAACAGACGACTTGGAGTTGTACCTTGACCTTATGACAACTAGAACTGGATACTTAATAAAAACACCCTTCCAAGTGCCAGATACAACCCGGTGGTCGCTCTCTAACAGGGCATTGAGGAGGGGATCGTCGGGTAGGATTATGCTATGCGATGCTACTTGTAGGACTTCAGTCTACTCTCTTCTACATGTTGCAAGACGGAGGCTGCCAGAAGCGTAGTCTTCGACAGGATTAGCTATCCCCCTTTTATTCTGGCATTCTGTAGTTCGGTCCACTGATATGGCCCTTTACACATATATCCATGCATATGTAGTGCAGCTTCTTGCTTGCGAGTACTTTGGATGAGTACTCACGGTTGCCTTGTTCCCCTTTCCCCTTTCTCTACTCGATTGTCGCAACTGCAGACGATGGAGCCTGTGAGCGACGCCACCGTCGATGGCGACTACTACCGGAGGTGCCTACTACTACGTGCAGCCCGATGACGACCAGGAGTAGTTAGGAGGATCGAGCGGGAGGCTGCGCCTCTTCGATCTGTATCCCGGTTTGTGCTAGCCTTCTTAAGGCAAACTTGTTTAACTTATGTCCGTACTCAGATATTGTTGCTTCCGCTGACTTCGTCTATGATCGAGCACTTGTATTCGAGCCCTCGAGGCCCCGGCTTGTATTATGATGCTTGTATGATTTATTTATGTTTTAGAGTTGTGTTGTGATATCTTCCCGTGAGTCCCTGATCTTGATCGTACACGTTTGCGTGCATGATTAGTGTACGATTGAATCGGGGGCGTCACAGTGCCATAGTTCAATCCCGCACAAGAGCATGGTAAAAAAGAAAATCCCTTAAGAAGTTTTAAGTTTCAACTATGAAACTTACGACTTTTGCATCTAAAATTGTCAAGTTCCAACCAGTTTCAGAGAAATAATTTCAAGCAATTTTTTCTATCGGTCATAGACACATAATAATTAATTTTTATCAGGCGCTCGTACTAAGTTTTAACATCAAAATGTAACATATTTAAAAAAATCATCAAACTATATTCAAAATGGATCTTGTTTGAAAGCGTTGGTCATGAGAAACACGAATATGAAAACAAAACTTAATTTGAAATTTTTGTTTAAAATATATAAAACTTCGAAAATCAAAAACCAAAATAAAAAGCAGGCACCAGGGCATGCATGCCCCTTCACTTGCGTGCCACAAATCCTCATTCTTCTTTGCACATGAGAAGCATAGTGACATCTTACGCATCATTTGGTGTCTTGTGGTTACTCCGTGCAATATCTTGTGATAGTTTGTCTTGCAATTTTGTTCAAGGCACAAAAAAAAGCAAACGAAAGAAAAAGGTTCAAAATGTAAGAAAGAAAGTTTAAGCAAGAGGGAAAGAGAAAAATAATTAAATGTTCTTCTTATAGGGAAACGTCAAGCTTGAAAGTCGGTGGAGTGGTGCCAAGTTTACGAACTTTTGCCCTATCGTGCAATCAAGCAATCGTCTCTCCTTGAGTTTGTGCAACACGAGCTTAGTATTTGATAGGGCATTCTTCTATGCTCTTTTCGTTGCTTTCACAAGCCCCCAGTATCTTTGAGTGAGTTCCTACTTCTCAATATTACATTCGTGATCAACTTGTGTTGCTTTGAGTTCATTGCGGATCTTTACTAATCTTTTCAATACCTTGATCCACTTGTTGCTACATTTTGTTTCCACTAACCTTACCAGGCTCCATATATAGCCTTGTTGTGAGTGTATGGATGTGTGGAGTAGGTTCTTTGTGAAATTTATCTCTCACTTCCAATTGTCAATCGAGAGGTTTTACGATCTTTCACTTTCATCGGAAATAGGTAACTTCGTTATAGTTCATTTCCTTTTGATACTTGCATCTTGCTCGAGTGTGACCTTGTCTAGGACAAGTGAATCGTATCCAGACCTTCAAGACCAAGTAGACTTTTTCACCTATGTCACAAAAGAACAACATTTGGGTTTCCGCAGCATAATAATTAGCAGCAATGCAAGATTAGAAGAGCGTGTTGCCAACCTCACAAGTGAAATGCGTGAAGCCGACATTTGCCAAGATGAACATCATGATACAAGGTTGAAAGAGCAAATGGACGAGTTACACACCATAATTACCAACCACAAGTTCAACACTTCGACTTCACATCGCCGTGGAATGTCATCAAATTACCACCGCTCGAAGCACTCCTCCTCATCAAGTTCACACTAATAAAGATGAAACCACCACCCCGAGGTACAAGAGCCCAATCAAGCTCCACCTCGCCTGACAACAATGGGCTCAAGAACGTCTACCTGATTGTGAACGACAGGGCCTTGAGCTCACAAACATCATGATCGTGAAGCACATGACCAAGCACAACACGATCATCGAAAAGAGGTGCGAAGTTTGCAAGACTAAGCTCATCAAGCTCAACTCACACGCCAAGGTGGAGAAGCTCAACGCATGGAACAAGCAGGCATTGCGCTACAAGCTCAACAATGCATGCCGCCTTGCGGCGCAAGCCAGGAATGTGAAGCGCATTGAGCAGAGCAACGATGTATTGATCAACAAGACCAATGCACGCCGCCTAGCGGCGCAAGCTAGTAAAAAATGTGAAGCGCATTGATTGATCAACAAGACCAAGACCGTCGCAATGCGGACAAAGCCTGCCGAGAACACCAAGAAGAATGTCATGTGATCAATAAAGCTCGGCTTGAGCGTCTCTGAGGGTATGAATCTCGTGTTGGGAGTCCACCCCCTCTTCGACAGGGACTCTATTTTTGTATGGATGTGATTAGTAAAATATATAACAAGTACGCGTAATTACTAAATATCTATATCTCTACGAATAAAGTTTGAATTGCTTCTACCCGTTCACCGTCAGCATTTTTATAGAAAATCCCTTCTGTTTTCAGGTAATTAACCCGCCATCCACATTTAAGTGAGAAAACAAACCGTTTTTACTATTTTAGGAAAACGTCCTCCCTTTTCTGGTAAATAACCCGCACTCCACCATTAAGTGACAAAAAATAAATCATTCTTGCGTTTTAGCGGAAAACCACCTGTCGTTTCTATAATGGAATCCATCTAGAACAAATAATACTTTTTTTAAGTACCCCTATATTTTAATCCCTGACTCTAATATTAACACCTTATATATGAATTTTGATTAGAAAAATGTGTAGAATATGAATATGATGTTATTTTAGCTGTTAAATATTTTGAAAATGCTATTTAGACTGCAACATTAATCAATAGCGCACGATCCATCTTTTCTTTTGTACCGACACCGACCCGGATTGCAATGAACACCTTACCAAAACCAAATTGGAGATGAAGAAAAACTGTTGATAACCGTGCATGTACACCTCAGCAAAATCTTGCATAAAAAAATGTTGATTTCTCATCTTATACCGAGAGAGAGAGAGAGAGAAAGTCACCTCGGCAAGACCTATTGGAGTCTTAGTTATGGCTGTTGGTTTAGAGCCGTGCGGTATTTTCCTCTCCCGTTACATCGCATGGGCTCTTTTACTAGTAGAATAATAAAATCAAGATTAATTGTGCCCAGTGCTATATTACAAGAATGCACATGTACATTCCAAATAAATATATCAATAACTCGGATGTACAACTTGCTTTCAGAAAGGAACATATAAATATATGAACGTCATGAACAGGAAAATACAAATTTGTTCTTATCCAACATGCAACCTTTGGTTAGAATAAACAGTAGTGGGGCTTAAACCTAGAGGCTAGAGATGGACGTGGGATTCTAAACATTTCTTGTTGTTTTTCTTGCGTGCAAATGATGGAGACAGCATTGCGGAGTTATTTATAGTGGACAAAAGATGATTCCGGATAGCTATGCATGGAACGTACGTACAACCTGGATGGAACTTATCCATCTCACAACCTTTACCTTAGAATCTATAAGAGACAAATAGAGACTACGGTAGCATTTCTAAACCTAGGTGCATCTGCTTCAATGCGTGCAAATTCAGAAATAAATAGCAAAAAATTCAAATATTTTAAACTTTTGGACACCAAAGATGCCTGAACTTCGCTAGGTGCTTGCAGATTTTGGTGGCGAGATGACATCGCAGGAGCTTGGTACAGAAATAACAAAATCGGATCTTACAAATAACACATTTTGGAGCTCCGATTTTGTTTTTCCTCGACGGGGTTCCTGCCGAAGTCATCTCGGCACAAATTTCAAGTACCTAGATAATTTGAGCATTTTGTTCTGAAGAAATTTCGTTTTCGTTCGATTACTGTTCACCCAGGAGTAGATGAGCTAAATCTCAGCTATGAATTAACGCCTACAATGAGGAATATAAGAAAGTAGCAATATTGAAGTGACATAAACATATTATGAGAGCAAAAGTATAGTTCGTGGCTACTACTCCCTCCGTTCTAAAATAGATGATTCAATTTTATACTAACTTTAGTACAAAGTTAGTACAAAGTTGGATCATCTATTTTAGAACGGAGGGAGTAGATCGTAAGTAAACCTTTTTCAAGATCACGTCATATTTTAAAGTACTTCCATAATCGCTCTATGATTTAGTAATTATTACTCCTTTTATTTTCTCACTGTTAAGAAATATAAAATTGCAACTGGAACCAATATCCTCTGCTCTGTCTTCATATCGAACCTAAATATGGATCTCCAAAAAATAAGTGACCTAGTAAATGGAACTGATTTTCTCAACAAAAAAAAATGGAACTGATTCACTTGCTAGGTAAAGCTAAAATTCCACTGGATCGTGCATTCAGATGTGCAATTAGATCAGCAGGCGAGTACCACGAAGTTTCGCAAAAGCATTGCACGGTAACTTTTTCTGAAAGGAAAACTTGGGGTAAAGTGGATGCGACAAACCTGAAACTTCAGCTTTGCAAGTGTCAGCAATCTCGTCTGCTTCACACCTGTACATGCATGATCCGAATGCTTGCACACGTGTATGTGAGTGTGTGACATTCAGCTCATACAAATCCATAATAACTGATGGTGTGTGATATCACCACTGGATTTGGGCCTTGACAACGTGTCATTATGCGCTGGGAATCACCCAGAGACCAGAGTGTACATCTAAAAGCTTGTGGATCGTGACAGAGTGCTGCCATGTATGGATAACGCAGAGACTCTTCAGAGTGTTTAAACAGACAATCTAGTCAAGTTCTTTAAAAGATGGATCAATAATGGACATGTAAAAAGGAAAGGATCATATCTATAGAACAACTGGTTGGGGGAGTGGATGTACAAACGCAGCACCTGAGCTTAAATCCTCACCAAGACGAATTTAGGTTTCTATTTATTCTTAAGGACCAGCCTTTCCTGGTATGGTTTATCTAGAGGACCAGACCAGGGAAGCTCTCTCCTCCCCTCCCTCCGCCGCCGTAGGGTTAAGCCCAGGGGCCGATGGCGGTGGCGTGGGATCTCCTTCCTGACTTGCGATGAAGGGGTGGGGCGGGACCTCCTCCGGCAAGGAGGCGCGGCCGCGATCTGGATCATGGCGGCGCGGTGGCTTGCTCCGGGCGGCAGCGTAGCCGTCTGGTGGCAGGCCGGTGGTGGTGGCGTGGAGGACTTGGCTGGGCAGATCGGGCCGGGTGCATCCGGCGGTGGCCTCCGCTCATGGCCTGGCCGGGGTGGTCGCCTCGCTGCATGCTGCGGATGCCGAGGCGATGGCAGCCGGTGAGGCCCAGGTCGTTCTCGGATGCACAACGCGGAGCTGCTCCGGCGGTCCGGCGGCTTCGTTCCCAGTTCCCTTGCGGTACAGGGACGGTGAAGAGCATGCTTGGGATTCATCCTAACGGCTCTTCCGGCATGGCGTGGTGGAGTGGCAGCCCTCCCTCCATGCTCAAGTGGTGGCGCCCTTCGACCGTCAGAATATACTGCAGTGGCAGTGCGGCTGTGGATAATCGTCGGATTTGGACGGCCAGATCCGGAGCTTTGAAGGTGGTCTTGCAAATGCACAGTTGTCTGTTGAAGTCTCGTGCGGCAGATCTGAGTGAAGATCTTGTCTTCAGCAGCTGGCCGAAGCCAATGATGGCGACGCAATGGCGCTGTTTCCTTATTGAAGGCATCATCGAGGTGAAGCTCCCAACTCCTCCCGCTATCTCCCGGGGAAACCCAAGAGCAGTCGATCGGATGACGGCGGCGCCCTTGTGTCGTTCCCTCCTTGGGGGCGTCATTCTTGAAGGTGTGCATTGGCTTGAGGGACTAGTGGACGGTTCCAGCCGTGGAGCGGCGTTCCATGTGAGCACGTGCGTAGGGAGGAGGCGTTGTCTAGCGCTGTGGGGGCGTCAACGGCAGACCTGACAAGGTCGATGCGTCAGTACCTTCTCTGAAGATTGATCGGTGGAAGACGGCAGCGGCGTCCCCTGAGAGTGTGTGGGACCAGTGTGTGCCCCAGACCCGGTATGAGGCTTGGTTGGGGCCTCCGGCTTTAAATGTTGGGCTTTGGTGTGAGGTCTATGTAGTATTTGGCTTGGACAATCGGCACCCTGCATCAAGTGGATAGAAGTAGCGACAGATTATGGCTTCAGACATACTGATGTATTACTTTGTAAGATCTTTGTGAATAATTAATAAAATGGCTGCATGCATCGCCAAGATGCAGAGGCCGGGGGTCATCCTCCTTTTCAAAAAAAAAATCTATAGAACAACAACTTCTACTTAAAAAGGGGTGAACTATATCTTTCTAAGGGCAGCCCGGTTCATGTAACTCCTACTTGCGCAGGGTCCGGGGAAGGGTCTGACCACTTTGGATCTATTGTACACAACTTTTCCCTACATTTCTGTAAAAAGGGGTGAACTATATCTTCCTACCAAGGTAAAAAAATCATGCAAGTCTCAGTGATGCAAAATCTGTGGTAAAAAGGCATATTTGTTTAACCAACGCATCCTCCGTATGTTTGTATTTCAGGTTCTTCTCTCCAGATGCGGAGTGCTGGCAAGGTGGTTCATCTCTGCATGCGAAGCACAGCTTTGTTAGATTCGAACAAACAAATACTTGTTCCCGCAGGAAATGTGGCTAAAGGGAGAGAGAGGCTGCCACGAAACGCGGAAAGGAGGAGGGCATCCGAGTCTCAAGGGCACATCTATTATATCAAATAAAAATTAAAAGTGGAGTTTTGAGGCCGCTGCTTTTGCTTCTCTTTGTGCCCTTCACTTTGATCCAAGAGTCAAGAGCCAAAAGTTCTGCCAAACAAATGCTCATTTTGGCACTTCTGACTGTTCACTTGTTTGCCTTCTCGCCTTTTGTGCCATTATAGTTGCCTGAATAGTCCACAGAAATGAAAAAACAAACAGAAAACTTTGTTTTTGCCACGTAGCCAAACCGGAGTCTTCGTTGTGAGGCAAACAAGCTGAGTGAGTGGACAGTAGAGAAAGGAAGAAATTCCCCAAGGTGCAACATGAGAAATATCCAGGTCAGTGGAAAAACAAGCTTCCCAAGAAATACGGTGTTATATGTTGATCATCTAAGGTATATTTGCATTTGTACATTTTGACTATGCAGCTGACCTCATTATATTTTTTTGACGATGTAGTGTACACATTTGTATTTGTAAGTGGCGGCATAAACGAAAGGGAGCAGATCCACATTCTATCCGAAGTTATCGTCAAAGAAAGCTACTCCCTCCGTCCCATAATATAAGTCGTTTTTCAAGCCATATTAAGCTAGTCTCATCTAGATAGATTTAGAAATTTGTTTAAGAGTTTCAATAGTTGAAGCGTACCTTTCGTGGTAGAGTCAGCAATGAATCTTCTGCAGAAAACAGAGTTCCATCCACCTTTCTCATGCATGCACTTGCCTTGGCCTGCGACAAAAGTTGCAGGAACACAACTTTCTCAAAAACGTCTTCACAAAGAGTAAATAAGTGAGAACTAGGATGACACAACTTAGAAAAGGAACTGACCATCATGCCATGTTTCACTCCATTAGACTACTTCATGCATTCCCAGATAGTATCAGTTTAGGGTTAATGATACGTAGAGATACTGAATTCGATATATGAGAGAGTAATTAACATCGTTAGGAAATAGTATATCTTTATTGAGCATCTGTTTCCAACCCACTTCAAGCCATACAATGATTACACAACACACGCATTCAACACACTTCCAAGAGGCTCGTTGGCCCGCCTGCAGAATGTTCGATCAAGAGTACGCTGCTTATGCAGATCTTCTGGTAAGCTGATCCTTTGAAGTGCTCTCAAATATCTTGTCTGCGTTGCCCACCTCAAAACCATCGCGCCTGTGGTGTTCCTTGACCTTCAGAAAGTAAGAAAGCAGTATAATTTCACTAGCAGATTAGGGGGGCAACTAAATACTGGCCGAGTAATACTACAGCGTATATATCCTATGCAGGAGAGTGTACTAAGTACTACCATTAATAAATACTCTGATGATAGTATTAAGTAACCTACAACCCTCATTAAAAAGGGAGATGGGACATTATTATTAAGTCGGCACAGGGGAACATAAACATCACAGATGCAAAGTCGCAGTCATGCTCATCTTGACACTTGGAACTTGGAAGTACATTTTCCAAGTATGGATTATGCACGAAAGAAAACAGACGAGTACGGAATAATCGATACATTCGTGACAAATTGTGCAAACCTCTTCATATTGCAAATCTCTGAACTGTGGAAGTGGCAGACGTTCAGCAAATTCAATATAGGAACATGGAATAGATTCAGTGATTCCATCCGCAAAAGTAAATAATGATGAATCAGCTACAGTTGAGCTTTGCTGGAGGAGACCGTCAGGACTCACTGTTGAATTATATAGGGAAAGAACATGTAAATCAGTTTCTATTCAAACCATGGTACAATAATTAAGTGGACATGTATCCTTCAGCTAATAGCTATTCTAAGAGGTCGAACATAAAAGATGGATAGAAAGTATGTCAAATAAATGCAAACAAACAAGTGATCTTATGTCCATGAAAAGCTATTCTTTGAGATCTAGCTAACAGTTCATCCATATATATAACCACAGAAGGAAGACCTAACAGGAAACCCAAAGTACACTCTTCCCAAGGCCAATGCTACTAAAAACTGTGGTTAGATGTAATGCCCTGGAATAAAATGTGATTCAGATTTTCAATACAAGTAGCTAAGGTATGAAAGAGGAAGCAATTCGTCAAAATTCAACAAATACGTAGCCATGGACCTCTACCCACTAACTACTGAATAAAATATGGTTGGTTCAGAAATCAGCAACAGACCTTTCAAAGTTCCTCCTTCTGTATTTAACTTGAACCCGTTGTCCTCCACAAATTTGTTGAATTTACTAATACTTCTGATATCTGACTCTAGGCGATGAGTGGAGACTGTGGCATGGTTCAGTGCATAGCCATTAACAAGAGTCCATCCAGCATATTCACTTTCCCTGGTGCCCGAATGGAAAGTATGGAGAGTCAACATGGCTAATGGAATAAAGAAATAAATGTATGAAAGACAGAATCAGGAAACTACTAAGCAAATGAAAAAAAAAGGCAACTCCATTTCTTATGGAAACTGCACAGAATCATCCATAATACACAAACAGTTTCGTGGTGACCAACATAAGATTTAGCTCCTGGCCTATTGAAGCAGTCAAGAGTATTTACATGAGTACCTAGATAAAATCTGGAAATCAGAATAAGTGGGCTTCTCCCATGTCAGCTCTCCAAATGTACTTGCAAGAACAGCATATTTATTTCCATTAGCTGATGTTTTGATGTATTTCCGTATAATTTCCTGCAGAGAAAAAGTAACAGATAAAATAAAATACAGTTGTATATATGAGTAAAAGATGGGAATAAAGCAGCTCTAGTGGCAGCCATATCAGAGCTCAGTAGTCAAATTCCCTGACAGCCGAGGTTAACGTCAGATTTTTCAAACTAAATATCTTAACACTAGTGCCAGTGCATAGAACATTATAACCTACTCATCTCTGAGTATTTACTCTGACAGAACTACAGAAATAACCTAAGAAGAAACGGTTTTCAGAAAGCATTTTTTTCTATGGTGATATGTTTCAGTAGTCTTCTTCAGCCATACAAAAGTGTTATGAGCTATGTCTGAAATTCCTTTAGCCCTACAAGCATATTATGAACGAACAGTTGTCCATACTACTACTAATATCTTAGACAAACAAACTGAAGGAATTAAGTAATCGCCGAGTATCACCTGGCTCGGAGCACTCAGCTGATCTACAAGAAGTTCAGAAATGAATATCCTTGGCAAAGGTCCATATATACCAGCTCTGGTGTATCCATCATTGTTGGGAGGGGAAAACCATAGCGCTCTTAGTTTTTTCGCTGGGAACCTTAGTTCTTCACGAGACTCGTAACCAAAATCAGTAAAAAATTCAGCAAGTGAGTCTATACCATAACCGTCAACCTGCAGTTATAACAGACGGGAAATGGTCATAACAATAATCAACATCACACAATTGTGCATTATGTAACACGGAGCATGTAGAAAGCCAACTAAATTTTAAGCTAGTACTCACCCCAAATGTTCTGAAAGCAAAGTGATCAAAACAAATGTGGTCCCCGTCGTAAGAATGGACAAGGTCCAGAATCTTTTCGGCAGTTGGATTCCTGCTCAAATAAACTTTTTGCATGTTTGAGAGAACTGACCGGAAAAATAGATCAGAACCCTGAAGTAGAAGAAAGTTAAGACTATTAGTTTGTTTCCCAGGAAATTTGAGAAGTAATCAATCCACAGAAGATGAAACAACAAGTATAAATCAAGTAACATATAGCCAAAACTATTAGAAAGTATGAAAAACGAAGTGATTGAAAGTTTTCCCCATAGCCGATATATGGTAAAGGGGGCAGCCCCAGTGCATGTAGCTCCGGCTTGCGCAGGGTCTGGGAAGGGTCCGACCACTTTGGGTCTATTGTACGCAGCCTTTCCCTACATTTCTGCAAGAGGCTGTTTCCAGGACTTGAACCCGTGACCTCATGGTCACAAGGCAGCAGCTTTACCACTGCGCCAAGGCTCCCCTTCATAGCCGATATATGGTATGGGAAAAATATTTTTAAAATAATTAAATATCAATATTTCTATTGTTTGATCACCCTGACGCATATGAAGAACAAAACATTCTTTCGAAGAGGTTTGAATCAACAGAAAACTGATTTTCTTTCAGTGTTGTGCAAAGGGTTCTTCAGAGAGAAACAAAATCATATGGATTTCAATCCTCCAAAATTCATGTGAAAGTCGTTGGAATCAAAGAGGCCCTCATGGAAACGTCTCTTCTAACTTCAAAACTTCCATAAACTAATCCTCATTTTCAAGTTAAAGAATCAAAGAAGGAACAACTGTTTCAAGGCTGATCCAGTATTATGAACCCAATAAAAAATTACATGTGGGGTCCATCCTTGGTGATTATTAAACCCATGGTGTGCCAAAATTTACTTCTACCTTTTGTACAAAGAATTTATAAGCTCTGTCAGCTCCCGTAGGAAGTTTGTGCTGTACAGTTCCATCTTCTATCAATTGGATTCATTTGCTGAAATCTGCCCAACGGTCGCTACAGTTCACAGGTTTATTTGGCCCCGTTGGAAGTCTGCCAAAGTCATGGATAGCAGAGAAACGGGGACACCAGAATTTGAAGTCACACACGATGCACGCTTCACATCTCAGGAGGCCTAGCCTATCATGGATCGTCAGCTGGAAAAAGGCGCTTCCAAATAACTCCGAGGACCGAGGGTATTTCTTTTAGTCCACTTGGTTGAAGGTCCCTGTTTAAGGTATAGTTTGTTTTCCTACTTACGACAACGATTTCTGCAGTCGCTGTGCAGTAGTAACACAGTTATAGAGCGATTTGGGTGTCTCCAGGCTTGGATCAGGGCCTCCCCTCCGACGATGACAAGGTACTATCAACAGGACAGGAGCAGAGCAGGACATGCCCACCATCCCTGACGTTGGCGTAAAACTAAGTTCCACTTCCGGGAGCGTACGTACCTTCGGAAGCGGATCGGAGGCGGGAATGGGTGAGGGCGCGGCGCCGGCGGCCATGGCGACGCTGCGGCGGTGGTGGCGAAGACCGGACGGAGCGAGCGGCACGGCGACCACGGGGGAGCGGCGAGTGCGGAGGAGCGCAACGGCCGCGGGGAATCTCGCGGCGGCGAGGGTCGCGCCGGCCATGAAAGGGTGGGGAGCGAGGCGGAACGGGACGGAACGGAAGCGGACTGGGGCGGGGGTTCACTGGTGTGGCACGACAAGTAATAAGCAGGGAGCGATCAGCGGAGAGAGAAGTCGACAAGTCTGCACCGGAAGCGAGGAAGGACAGATGCTGCCGGCAGCTGGCAGCTGACGTGGCGAGCAGCAGGAGTTGCGGGTGGGTTTCTCCAAGCCTGTCACGAGGCCTATCCGGTTGGGCGAGGGCCCGCTCGGCTCCTCCGAGGTTTCAAGTGGCCCATTTGAGGGATATTCTTGTTGGCCCAGGTCATATTTTAAGTGCGGATTTCATGAGGATTTGGGCTGGGCCCAGGCCAACAGGAAAGCGCGTTAGAAGAAACCACCGTAAGAAACTTCTCGCTCAAAGATAATTTACCCTCTCGTTTAGGGTTTCGTTACCTCCGCAGGCGATCACGATCGCCGCCAGGAGGTTTTGCCAATACGCTGATCTCCGACCGGGCCGGTCCCCAAGGCCTGGAGAGAGGGATCCGGCGAACCACTACCAGATCCTGATGGCGGTGGACATGGGTTCGTCGTCGCGATCAGGACTAGGGGAGGAAGCGGAACTTGAGGAGATGCTCAAGAACATGGAACTCTTGGATGAGGAACTTGACGATGTGGTCATCGGGAAGGATCAAGCGAAGCGATTCAAGGAGGATGCCCGGTGGTTGGCGATTGCAAGGGTCAACACGAACATGTCTTTTAGCTCGTCTTCTCTGTTCGATACAATGAAATTCGTCTGGGGTCTGGCGCAAACGCCGAAGTTCAGAGAGGCAGGTTCAAACAGATTCATCTTCCAGATGTTCTGTCTGGGGGATTGGAAGAAGGTAGTCCATGGAGGCCCTTGGCTCTTTCAAAACTACGCAGTGGTGATCGAGGATTACGATGGCAAAACTGATCCGGAGGAATATGCCCTAGATGGGGTGTTTCTATGGGAACAGATCCGCAAAGCTCCTGACCTGTACCGTCATCCGGAGGTGGTGGACGAGTTAGCACGCAGAATCGGGAAAGTTAGAGAGGTTCAGCTTCGGCCTACTCTATACTATGAGGGTGACTATGTAAGAGTTAGGGTTAGGGTTCTAACGGCGAAACCTTTGACAAGATTTACCCCTCTTAATGTTGAGGGAGAGGGGAGGAAGATGTTGGTAGTAAAATATGAGAAGGTTCCCTTTTTTTGTAAAATCTATGGAATCATGGGACATGATTTTGAGGAGTGTGGTAATGGCATATGGGAGGAAAAGGACAAGAAGTGGGGCAGTTGGATGCTTGCAAAACACAGGACAGTATCATATGCCCAGCCTGCCGATGGGAGATCCTTCTTCCGGGGAGGGCGAGGCAGGGGAGGGACAAGAGGTAGAGGCCGCGGGATGAACCAGGGCAGAGGAGAAACAGAAAGCAACAGAGGTCCTGTTCGTGGAAACGAGCAACAGATGGCAGGTGAACAGGGAGATGGGACAGAAGTACTCAAAGATGGGCTGGATACTGCTGAAAACAGGGCTAACAACAAGAGGAATTCAGCTGAAAATGCTCAGAGTGAGGTGGGATCGGTGGATGTCTCAGAGAAGAGAGTGAAAGCGGGTGCTATCATCCCCTTGCAGAAATCGCCGCCTGGTATACCCCCACTGCCTCCGGTGTATGTGTCTCCTCGAAAGACAAACAAGAGGTCAAAGAAGGGGGCCGAAGATGCAGAATTTGAAGAACAGGATGAAGGGAACAAGATAAGAAATCTGATATGGCGGGCTCCTCCGAGGAGTACCGCCGGATGCAATGAGTATCATCAGCTGGAATTGTCGAGGCGCGGGCAAAGCCTCGACAATTCGTGAGCTTCGCGGAATAGCGAAGAAATTTGTCCCTTCCTTGCTTTGTATAGTTGAGACTCAAGTTGAGAGAGCAAGGGTAGAAAATTTAGCTAGCTCTATAGGTTTTGATAATTGTTATGCTGTTAGCAGTGTTGGTAGAAGTAGAGGCATCGGTTTGTTTTGGAATAATGAAATAGATATTGAATTTTTGGGCTATTATCATTATCACTTGGATTGTGGCGTGCGTGAGGCAGGTCTTGACCCTTGGAGAATTTCAGTTGTGTATGGGGAAGCTCAAACTCACCTCAGACACCGGACATGGGATACAATGAAAAATATAGCGTCTTTGAGCCCTCTCCCATGACTATGTATTGGAGATTTTAACGAGGTTTTACGTACAGAGGAGCACGAGGGGATCGGTCAGCGAAGTAATGCACAAATACAAGGTTTCCGTGATACAATCGATACTTGCATGCTCATGGACATTGGGTTCAAGGGACGTTTCTGGACTTTTGAGAAGCGAGTTTCTGGTGGTTCATTCACCCGTGTTAGACTGGATCGAGCGCTGGGATCTACTAATTGGTGTTCTCCTTTTCCCTTTGCAAGCCTTACTCACTACACGTCGGCAAGCTCTGACCACGGCCCTATACATCTGGAGTTGAACAGGAGTGACGAGATGAGGACAGGGAAAAGCAGGGTTTTTCGTTATGAGGTGGCCTGGGAGACACATGAGGGTTTGAAGGAGGAAATCTTGGCCTCGTGGAGTTCAGCTGAGGCGGGAGAGAGGATAGCTGACCTAAAAGAGAAACTTTATAACCTATCTAAAAGCCTTGGTGGCTGGGATAGGAGGACTTTTGGGTCGGTTCGAAAGGAGATGAAAACTTTAAAACAGAAGCTTGAAAAATTGCGTAATGAACCTGGACGCATGGGTCCTAGCCAGGCTGAGAGGCAGATGAATGAAAGGTTGGTTGAACTCTATCACAGGGAGGAGCTATTATGGCGACAGAGGTCGAGAATAGAGTGGCTAACCTCGGGAGACAAAAATACGAAGTTCTTTCATATGAGGGCGAGCATGAGGCGCAAAAAGAATATGATAAAGGCTTTGATGAACTCTTTGGGTGTTCAGGTGAATGATCCAAAAGAATTGAAGGAGATGGTAACGGAGTTCTATAAGAATTTATATACATCTGAAGGGGTATCAGATATGCATTTGATTCTGGATCATGTACCCCGAAAGGTCACCCCGGAGATGAATGCGATGCTAGTTGCTGACTATACTACGGAAGAGGTAAAAAGGCTTTATTTCAAATGTTTCCCACTAAATCACCAGGGCCTGACGGATTTCCAGCGCATTTTTACCAAAGACATTGGGATGTTTGTGGGGAGGAGGTGACGAAGGCAGTGCTACGCATAGTCAGAGGAGAAGAGAGCCCAGAATGCATCAATGATACATTTTTGGTATTAATCCCGAAGGTATTGAACCCCTCCTTGTTATCTCAGTTCGGACCAATAAGCTTGTGCAACGTCTTGTACAAAATTGCTTCGAAGGTGATTGCAAACAGGTTGAAGCAAATTCTGCCAGATATTATCTCAGAAGAACAATCTGCTTTTGTCCCAGGGAGACTTATAACGGATAATATCATTACGGCTTATGAGTGTTTGCACTTTATGAAAAGGAGTAAGGCGAAGGGAAACAACAGTTGTGCCTTGAAACTGGATATGATGAAGGCCTACGACAGGCTTGAGTGGGACTATCTAAAAGCAATGATGGTAAAGTTGGGTTTTGATACACAGTGGGTACTCATAGTGATGAAGATGATCACCTCAGTATCTTTTTCAGTCCTTTTTAATGGAGAACAGTTGCAGCATTTCTGACCTACGAGAGGTATTCGACAGGGAGATCCCATTTCCCCTTATCTTTTCTTGTTAGCAGCGGAGGGCCTTTCGTGCCTTTTGAAATCCGTTCCTCAGTCGTCAGCGTTTGTGGGAGTTCAAGTGGCGCCAACAGCCCCAGTTGTCAACCATTTGCTCTTTGCTGATGATAGCCTGCTGCTTTTCAAGGCTAGTACCGAGGGGGCAAGTGAGGTGTCAAACCTGTTAGATATTTATTGTAATGCTTCGGGACAAAGAGTGAACAACGACAAATCTTCCATTTTTTCAGTAAGGGTTGCCCTCAAGTGATCCAGGAAAGTATCGAAAACTCTCTCAATGTTCATGACGAGCAACTAACAGATAGATACTTGGGCATGCCGACTGATGTAGGTCACTCGAAGAATGGTACTTTCAAATATTTAAGGGACAGAGTATGGGAGAAGATCAAGGGATGGATGGAGAAGTTACTGTCTTATGCTGGAAAGGAGGTGTTAATAAAGGCAGTTGCACAAGCCATCCCGGTTTACTCCATGTCCTATTTTAGGCTGCCTAGAGGAATTTGTGAGAGTATCACATCTATGATACGGCAGTTTTGGTGGGGTAGTAAAAGGGGCAAGAGGAAGCCCAGTTGGATTTCATGGGATGTTTGCATGAAGCCGAAGAATTTAGGAGGGCTTGGTTTTCGAGATATAGAAATTTTCAACTTGTCACTCTTGGCAAGACAAGCATGGAGGATCATCCAGGAGCCTTTGTCTTTGAGTGCAAGAGTTTTGAAGGCAAAATACTTTCCATCAGGTAGCTTTTTGGAGGCCGAGCTGGGTAACAGCCCTTCACAAATTTGGAGGGCCATCATCGATGGAAGAGGAGCTCTTGCTCAAGGATTGATCAGGAGAACTGGGACTGGAGAATCAATAGGAGTTTGGGAGGATAATTGGCTACCACGGTCTGGTATGATGAAGCCGATGGTGTCTTTAGTGGCCGATAAACCAACATGGGTTTCAGAGTTAATTGATAGCACTTCGGCCTCTTGGAAGGAAGACAGGGTCTGTTCGGTTTTTCTCCCAGCAGATGCGAATATTATTCTGGGGATTCCAATATGTACAAGGAGAGTGGATGATTTTTGGGCTTGGGGAGAAGATAAAAGAGGCATTTTCTCAGTCATATCTGTGTACTGTTTTCTGTCAGGTCTGAAAAGAAGCAATGAAGAGCTATTACAATCTGTTGGTGGCCATTCAAATAACACATAGGAGGAGAAGGCGTGGACCTCGTTGTGGAACATGAAAATCCCATAAAAAAATAAAGATGTTTGTTTGGAGACTGTGCCATGAAACAATCCCCACGAGAGATCTATTACATCATCGTAATATGTCCACCACAAAGATTTGTGCATTCTGCGCAGCTGAGGATAGTTGGAAGCATGCACTGATAGATTGTGTCATGGCTAGAAGTATATGGTCTCTAAGTTCATAAGAAACAGTGCAAACTATGGTAGATAATCTGTCTATGAATGCGAAGAACTGGATGTTCACGATCCACGACGTGTTATCGCATGAGGAATTCACCCGGGTGGTGGTAACCTTGTGGGCGATATGGCGAGCCCCAAGAAGAGTAGTACATGAAGATATCTTTGAAAGCCTGTTCTCGACGCATTCTTTTGTCAATGCCTTCATTAGAGACATTCAGACTCTGGAAAAGGTTACAACAAAGCAAACAAGGAAGAGCCAGGCACGACCTGTGGTGTGGCTGAGACCACCGGAGGGCTGTGTGAAAATTAACACGGATGCGACTGTAATGACAGAGGGATCATATGGTACGGCGGCAGCTGTATACCGTAACCGGGAAGGGAAGTTTCTGGGATCTTCTGTTATCAAGGTCAAGGGCATTACAGCGGCAGCTACTTTGGAGGCACTGGCGATTAGAGAAGGGCAAGCCCTGGCGGAGGATCTATATGTCAACAGAATACATATAGCATCAGATTGCAGGACAGTTGTTGATGACATAGGGAAGAATGCTATGTCGGAGTATGGAGCTATTGTTTATGAAATTATAGATCGTTCTAGAATTGTAACATAGTTCATGAGTTTAGGAGCTCGAATTTCGAGGCTCATAATCTTGCTAAGTATGCTTTAAATCTCGACTTTGGACGCCATGTTTGGTTGGGCCATCCGGGAGAGTTGCACTTTTTACATGTAAACATTCTGGACTCTGAATAAAGCTTGGAGAGATTGTCTAAAAAAAAGAAACCGCCCTAAAACGAATGGCCAACCTCTAAAAAAAAACCTCTCACTCTCCTCTTTTTTTTTGAGGGTCAAAGCGATAGCTTTATTACTCAACCAGGTTAGGCAAATCGCCTAGTACAAAGGCCGCCACAGAAGGCGGGAAAGTAGACTCCCACACAGTGGGTTCATTTTCGTTACAATCATACCCAAGCTTTGCTAGTTCATGAGCCGCACAATTGGCCTCTCGTCTACATGCGGTAACCTCACAACGTGAGAACCATAGCTTCATTCGGACCTTCAGGTCTTCCAGGACCGATGCGTACGCCGTGAAACTTGGCTCATTTTGCATAAGGGCCGTCTGCAAAAGCTGGGAGTCCGTCTCAATGCATATCCCGATCGCTTCCAAGATGTGTAGCTAGTTCCACACCCGCTGCCGCTTGTAACTCCGCGAAAGCATCATGGACATGCTCACTCTTCCCAGCCATGCAAGCAAAGAAACATCCCGGTATGGTCGGGCGATGACCCCTCAGCAAAGACATGGGCGTTCCCCGGCATATGTGCTCCGTCAATGTTGAGCTTGATGATCCCGTCATCAAGGGCTCGCCACCTGGTCCGAACTTTAGGGCTTTGCTCTTTGTGCTTCCCCACTACCTCCCAATATTCCATGGTGGCAAGCTTGACCCGTGCACGAGTTCCTCAGTCGCATTCTCTTCTCTTCTTTCTGGCCCTATTCCGCTCATTCCACCATTCCCACCAAAAGTACAGGATCTGCACTCTATCCTCCATTTTGAGCGTCCATAGGTGATCCATGACATCACCCATCGCGTTATATGTCTCCGTGTCTCTTCTCGTAGTTTCCATGCCCATTGCACGCCATACCATTTTCACTTCTTTGCATCGATAAACAGTGCCCACCATCCTCGGCGTTTCGAGCAGAGCGGACAACTAGTATCCTCGATCACCATCCCTCCCCGCTTGAGGTTTGTGCGTGAAACAAGCGAGTTGTGTGCTAGTCGCCATGTAAACATTTGGACTTTGCTTTGGCGGGGCATCTTCGAATCACGGCTCAGACGTGCTTTCACATACATCTAGCGACCCATGCTCCTCTCCGCTCCCGCCGGCCTCTTGATCCGCCATGATCTCATTCATTTTAACATGCGCTTTGTATGCGTTCGCTTCACGGAGTGCACGCCTTCTCATCGAAATGCCATGCAATAAAGTCTTGCATGCCGTCCCTCAATGGGATCGCAAGGATCATGCTTGCATCTTGCGGGACGAAGATGTCCCTCACCAGATCATCGTCCCAAAGCCCAGTGAGCGGGTTTATGAGCTCATGCACCTTTTGCAAGAGGATGCCGTTCCTCGGCGTTTGGACTCGACGCGACCAAGCCCTCGGCAGCCAAGGATCCTCCCATATGTTCACTTGCTGCCCATCCCCTATACGCCATATGTAGCCCTGCTTCACCAGGTCTAGGCCATGGAGCAGGCTTCTCCAAGTATAAGAGATGCCGTCCTTCGGTGTTGCGTTCAATATGTTGCCGTCGGGGTAATACTTTGCCTTCAACATTTGCGCAGAGGCTGTCCGGTTTTGGATCACCGCCATATCTGACGCGACAACATCGCAATGTTGAAGGAGTGGATATCTCTGAATCCTAGTCCCCCATGCGCTTTCGACTGTGTTAGTTTTGGCCACCCAATCCAATGAATCTTGGACTCATTATCCTGCTGGCTCCACCAAAACCTTGCAATAAGTGAACTTATTTCCTCGCAGAGAGTTTTCGTGAGGTAGAAGCATGACATGGCATATGTCGGGATGGTTTGCGCTACGGCCTTCACGAGCACTTCCTTCCCCAACTTTGTCAAGTAGTCTCTCCTTCCAAATTTTGCATGCGACGCCATATAGCATCTTTGACATATGCAAAACCTGTTTGCGTAGATCGCCCCACATACACACCGCAGACCTAGGTATCGTTCGTTCCAAGTTTCAGATGAGATTCCCGTTCCTTGTTTCACAATCTCTTTCTGCTCCGTACGGGTATTGGCACTAAACATTATTGCACTCTTTTCCTTGTTAATGCATTGTCCCGAACAATCCTCATAGAGGTCCAGGATCCTCTTCAGTTCTCTGGCTTCGCCATTGCTTGCTTTAATCATCAGGACGAAATCATCTGCGAAGAATAGATGGGTGATGGTAGGTGCCTCTTGACACACTCGGACACCGGACAACCTCCCCTCCCTCTCAGCATCGTGCAGCAGCGCAGAGAGCCCCTCAGCACAAAAAAACCGCCACCGCCAGCGCCACCGCCAACGCCGCCCGCCTCTTGCTCTCCTCTAACTAACAAAAAAACCTCTCACTCTCCTTCCGGGAGAAGCCATGTCGAAACCGCCACCGCCACCGCCAACGCCGCCCGCCTCCGAGGCCTCATCCTCTGTCGCCGCGGCCGCTCCGCGCTCCCTTCCTCCAACGCTCCTCCTCCCTCCTTCATCCAGCGGGAACCGAGGCGCGCGCGGCGGCGGTGCCGCGGGGAGCAGGAAGGGCAAGGCGCCGGTCGGTTCGGCGGCCGGCGCGCAGGGAGGGAGACACCAGCACGACCCGCTAGTGGAGGCGGTGAGGTTGGTTGGGAGGGACGTGGACCCGGGGGTCGCCGGCGCTGACATCCTGGAGCTGGCCATGGCCAAGGGGCCCATGTTCTCGTGGCTGAGGTACTGGCCGGAAGAGGGGTATCCCGAGGAGGGCCGACCTTACTGAAGCCCATCTCGGCTGTTAGGTATATATATTGCAATTTTATTATGCGTCAGTGTTGGGGCCTTTTCCCCTGATCGATCCAGTCCAGGAGTTGATAATCTCCCGTGCCACTAATTATCATACTGCAAATGACTATCCTGTGCACCTATGTAGTTCAAAATGTGCTTAAGATTACTGCAGACAATGATCCAATGATCCCTTCAGTGTGAGTTTATCTTCACTCGGTGTCTGAAATGATATGTGGTGCAAAATGGATCATGTCTTGCCAAATTGGCCAATTTGAGTTATAGCCTTGCTAACTCTTTTTAGTTGATGAGGTTAAGCTAATATTCATATCTTAACTGATAACTGTTCACTTTACCACCCAAAATAGTCCGTTTGATTTAATCTGTGCACGTACTGAGCTAATTTAATGATCCACAAAACATTGATGTTTCTGATTACAGGTTTTAAATTATTTAACTTGATCTCAGTTTCTTAGTTTGATTCAAACTGCATGTTTTGATTGTGAGTGGTGCTAGCTGAGGAAACTCAGTGAGACTAAGATGAGTTATTGTATAATTATCGCTGAAATATACGAAACCAAAGTTATATATTAAATTTAAAGAAGATGTGGAAACATTATTTTCTCAGAAGCCCAAGTATAGCCACACAACAATCATTCAATACATCCATCTTAAGTCCCCATGCTCCATTTTGAATATATTTAGGCACTTATCTATGGACATCTAAGGATTTACTCCCTCCGTCCCAAAATTCTTGTCTTAGATTTGTCTAAATACGGATGTCACGTTTTAGTACTAGATACATCCGTATCTAGATGAATCTAAGACAAGAATTTTGGGACGGAGGGAGTACATTATAAAATACAAACCATTTTACAAGCTTTTGTAGATATCTCACAAGTCACAAACTCACACAATATTATCACACGCTTAAAGGACCATTTTCTTATGTCAAACCAGGAGCCTGTAGGAATGACCTCACCAATTCAAATTCTTGTACACATGGATTCAGTTCAGGCATTATGTGTGGACGCCTGAAGAAATCCATTGCGAATCTGACTGGCAATGTCTGCAACAGCACCTGGGCCATGCGGGAGGAAAACTGCAGAAGATTTGGATGAAGCACCGATCTCTTTCATGGTGTCAAAGTATTGAGTGAGCAGAACCAAGTCCATCACATCCTTGGCGGAAGTCGCAGGCACATTGCCAGAAAAGCCAAGCACACTGTCTCTGAGGCCATCAACTATTGCCTGCCGCTGCCTTGCAATTCCAAGGCCAGAGAGATACTTAGCTTCAGCCTCTCCCTCAGCTCTCTTGATTTGAATGATCTTTTCTGCC
This sequence comes from Aegilops bicornis, assembly GCA_021605145.1. Lineage (NCBI taxonomy): Eukaryota > Viridiplantae > Streptophyta > Magnoliopsida > Poales > Poaceae > Aegilops > Aegilops bicornis. Next base: position 285,449,673 of record CM038669.1, read on the forward strand.
TCTGCCTTTTCATTTGCCGCAACACGCATTCTTGCAGCTGAACAGCGTAATAAAAAGAAATGGTTATACATATACATCAAACTGCTTAGATAAAACATTAGGGTTTTAGATCAGCTATATCAACACCCTAATGTGAACTACTCCTAAGGTTTGTTAGCAATACATACATGGAACACCTGCGTTGATGCTAGATTTTAGCAGTTTATACTCCAAACTAAGCTCTACTCAAGTAGGCAAGCGCTTACCTGCATTAATTTCATTCATAGCCTTTTTAACCTTTTCATCTGGCTCTATATCAACAATTAGTGTCTGCACAATCTCATAGCCATAAGCAAACATAGCCTTCTCAAGCTCCTGCTCCACAGATTTTGCTATGTCATTCTTTTGCTCAAAAACATCATCCAGTTGTAGTTTGGGAATGCTTGCTCTGATAACTGCAAGATCATATACCCTTGTTAAGAATCACTTGGAGAAGATTTTTAGCATTTACATATAGAAAAATTTCTTCTATTCATGAGAATTTCCAGAAATTACTATATTTTAAGAGGATAATCCTTACCATCAAAGACATAAGATTGGATTTGAGATTTTGGGTTGCTCAGCTTATAATAAGCATCATTTGCTTTGTCCTCCATTGCTCGGTATTGAATGGATGCAACAATTGTAACAAAAACGTTATCCTGTAAGAGGATGCATGGTGTCAGCAGAAAATAGATCGCATAAACTAATGTGATCTCTACAAGTTTGTGTGATGCATGGGGGTGTTTTGAATGGATAATTCGAGAAGTGAAATACTATAAGAGTACCTTTGTCTTTGTCTCGCAGCGAACATCCATTTGCCTAAGCCTAAGTGTAAGCTTACCACTGACACGGCTTCCGATAATCCATGGCACACAGTGACACCCCGGATCAAGCACATCCTCAAATTTCCCAAATCGTTCCTTGATGGCTACTGTTGACTGGTCCACTTGTACACAGCAAAGCAACTTGCCTATTGCTGCAACTAGTTTGCCCATTCTTATCTCTGTCTTGAAACAGTGAAGGTATGAATCAATGTTACAACAGCTTTCAGATTAAAAAATAAATTCATTGCCAGTCACTTTTTGCAGGCAAATTATTTATGTGCTGTAGCAGCACTATACAAGAAAATGGTGTACATACTACATATAGGTAATCCTCCTGTATGAAATAGTGAAATCCATACAAACTATGACTAACTGGCCAACAGATTACCGAATCATTAACTATCTGCTTAATAGATTAACATATTGCTGGTTTTTTCGTTTGTTTTCATAATAGGTTATCATATTTGCTGAATTATTCTTTGTATATTTTCAAAAATAATAATTTTGATTTGGTTCGGGAAGCTTTGTGGTTTGCCGAAAGCTAACTTCAAAATGCCAATATATTGTAAGTTATCTAAGAAAGATGATGTTGTCACCAATTATTGTTGGTGGGCTGATTGCCTCAACATCTTTTTCCTCTGATTTAATTTCATCCCAGACGGATTTTTCTTTACACTTGAAGGATGGATAAGTTATTGCATTGTTTGCATTACAAGACAGCAACATAATCTCTTTCCCCCTAGAGCAGGATAGGAGCATAGAAGAAGTTAAGGGGAGGTAGTATAGTTGACTTACATTAACCTCTCTTCTGATCTTTGAGCACTGGCACCACAACCACTGCTGATTATTTGAACTAACTGGTGAAGATGGTTCGGATTGTTGAAGAGGATATAGGATAACTGGATTTTGTCTTGAATTGTCTAGGAGCATGGGGAGTGCTTTTATACATGAGTAGTTGGGTCATATGTATCCAGGCCAACGCCAGCATTTCTCTTTCGGAATCTGCACAGTAGCTTGGGAGAAACTTCTTAGGGTGGGTTTGGATTTTTGTTGTTTGAATCAGTTGCAGCCAACCAAACCCAATACCATGGCTGGTTATGCTAGTCTTGGCTAAATAAGCATTTAATTCTGTTGTCAACGTAGACCTGGCTTTAATGATAGTTGTCGTTCAAAGCTTGGTATCTTAAATGTTGGATTTACAGTCTTGAAAGGAATTTATTTATTTTCTCTCCAGGAAACCTGACTAAAATCTCATACCTCAAGAATTGTGTTCTTAGGATCTCAGGGTCACAAGCGAAGTTTTTCTCTTTTTCGAGTATTGAAACTTTCCTTTTGGCTGGAGTGTTTAGCAATCTTTCTCTGTCAATTGTAACTGTTGCCTTACAATGGCAACTGCTATGTGTTTCAGTGGATCTTTCGAAAAACTTTGTGTTTGATGCCAGTTTTTTGCCAGTTTACTAATACAAGAGTTGACGCGAGTTGATTGAGTAAAATTTGTATCATGTTACCACTGAAGGCCGGACTTTTGGAGCCGCTGGAAAAGGTAGGAACTTTTTGGAGCCGTTGATCGTTCTTTTCGTGTTTGCCCCTAATTTCTTGTGGAAGTTACAGAAAATCATCCCTCCCCCGGTTGATGTCAAATAACTCGAAAAAAGTAGCCGAGGTATTTGTTGATGGTATGGTAATGGTGAGAGGCAGTTGTGGTTTATGTTCGAACTCCGCGTCACCTCCATTATTTTGCTGTCTGTGACAACACAAACATGGCAACTTGGCAAGGGGTAAGGACTGGCGTGCATGACGAATCAAAATTATAATTGTTCACCTGCGATTGGAGCTTTGTATCGTACTACGCGTTTTGCTGGTTTGGCCGTTCAATGGTCGGAAATTCCCCAGCGGCGACCATTCCCCTAGGATCAAATAATGATCCACTAGTGGTTGTCGTGGAGGTGTGGCTTTGATCAGGATCAGGGTCAGGATTGTTTCAAAGCTTGCAACCTTAAGTGCTAGAGGCCCAACCTGAATGAAATTTGTTTTTATCTCTCTTCGAAACTTGATTATGAAAATGCTACTTGAAGAACAGTATTCCTTCATCTGAAAAGGAATCCTATGCTTGGAGTATCTTAAAGGATTGCTAATCTGATTCCCTATATCTATATCTATATGTCCGTGGACGCTTCCGTGCAGGAGCCCGCCCCGGCAACCACATGCCTCATATGCAAAACATCTAATCCGTATAAAGCCATGAAATGTTGATTTCATACATAGTTCATACAAATTAATACTCCCTCTGTCCTAAAATTTTTATGCAACATCCGTATCTACACAAATCTAAAAATTTTAGGATGGGGGGAGTTGATGGTTAGAAAACGAGCTACATTCGAAAAGAAGATTGCAAATTATGTACTATACTACTACTACTCGTCGGAGTAGAGCTTGATGACCCCCTTGCCGGAGTCGCCGGCCTCGTGGTCGTTGGCGGTGGGGGGAATCGAGGGCATCTCATTGTTGTCAGCGTCATCCGCGAAGAACTCCTCCCGCTCAACATTGCGGAGGCGGAAGCGGCCACGGTTCGCCGCCACACCTCCTCGAACTCGAGGGACTCAAGAATAGTGCGGTTCTCCGCGAAGAGGGTGTTGTCACGGACGAGCTCGACGAAGGCGGCAGCGCCCTTGCGTTCGGCCTCGAACTGCGCCTCCGTTGCGAGGTGCTCTGCCTCCTCGGCTTAGGCGAGGAGGAACTGCTCCTCTGCCTCCTTTGTCGAGATGAGGCGAATTTTGTCGCCCCTGCAGGCCACGGTGTCCACCACCTCAAACCCGGTGACATGATCAATCCCCACCTCATCCATGCTCGCCACCTCCTCCTCCTCCGACACCTATGTCGCTTTCGATCCTTACCTTATGTGTTTCACTGTTTGATCTTAGTTAACTCCTCTCTTGCTTTGCACACAGTTCTACTTTGCAGTTTGCCATGGTGGAGCCACTGTGATCGGAGGAGTCCTCGGCAGCTCCTTCGCTGAAGAGATGAAGGGCAAGGCAATGAAAGTGCTAGGGTATGCTCTCGGCTCGGCCAGTGTATCACAGTGTCGATAGTTAGCTTCCTTTGGTGCCCTTTCGCTTGGCGCTGGGATGATTGAAGATGGTGGTGATGTTAGCATCGTCTGTTTCTCTTTGTTATCAAAGTTGCCAAGACATTGTTGAATGGCTTATAATTTGTTTATGATGCAATATCGATGAAGTGGATTGGTGCAACATGCAACATTGGTGCAACAGACACAAAGCTCACAACAACAATGGTCCTTTAGAAAATTAGAATGGCCTCCGCCGCGAGCTTAGCCCATCGCTCTGACGCGAGCATCTTTTAGTATGTGACCTTCTCGTGGACCACGGCGGACGGCAAGATCGGAGCAGACGAGGATCCAATGCCGGCGTGGACGGAGTGGAAAAGGAGGAAATGAGGGCGGGTAGGGTTTGGCACTCACCGTCCGGCTTTAATAGTTGAGGCTTGGCTCCACGGGAGTGCGATGAATGTGGGCACCAAATAGGTGGCCTCCCTGGCGAACCAATGGGTTTTTCCATAGGTTTTGCCAGTCATTCTAACGTGACGGATGCGTTCAGGTGGCCAAAATTGCGTGTCTCCTCCCTTCCCCCTCCACACATACATATGAGTCGAAAATGAGTTGCATCGGACAACCCAAAATATGAGTTTGAATGACAATTTTCTGTCCGACAAAATGTAAAGTCCGATTAGAGGACAGGATGGTATGCAAAAATGTGTTCCGCCAGTATTTATTCTTTAACTTTGTCATTGGACGGGAGAGTGTTCAGCGTTCCTTGTCTGCCATTAATAAGTGTGTCATAAAATATACAAGAGTCCGATTGAGTTTCCTCGGTCAAGCTCTTTTTAAGATAGCGACAACAGCCGTGGAGCTGCATTCTTCTTCTTTTCCTCTCCTTATTTGCTCGTTAATTTCTTGTGAAAGGTACTGAAAATTGTTTCCGTTTTCTGAAACACGCGTCAAATGTTTGTCATTTGTATTATAAGAGGGGGATGGATATTCTCTGTGGGTTGAGATAGTTGGCCATGGCAAAAGAAAGTATGGTTGACGTTCGAACTGAAACTAAAAGCCATGATATTCGCTGTCACCGTGTGAACGACAGATCCTTGCGCATCTCCGTGCGCGGAGAATTTTCGTATGGTGTGAAACACAACAATGGTAGCGACGGATAAGAACCGACGACGTCGCCATGGGCAAGCAATCGTTGCCCTATGTGCTGCACGTGTTTTGCTGTTAGAACAACTCCAAAGCGCCGACTCAAAGTGTCTGCGAGTGTCTGTTTGAATCGAAACAAACACAAAATTCGGCCCAATGCGACGACCCACGTGGACGCGTCTTCGCTTTTTGTCCGCCGCATGACTCATTTCAGGCCCAAATTTGGGCCGCGTTTGCGTCAGCACGGACACAAAACGAACACACGTGACGCCCGCCTAGCCTTTCCCCTGGCCCGCCAATCGGCAGCACGGCCACCCCCATTTCCCTCTCTTTCCCAAAAATATCCCCGCTCGCTCGCGCTCTTGGCCGCTCGCCATGAACGACGTGCCAACCCTCGACGCCGTCGCCGGCCTCGCCTCCGCCAAAGGCAAGCCCCGCGGCTCCCGAGAAAGAGGCCTTCGTTCGAAAAGATGCAGGCTGACATGCTCAAGTTCGATAACGAATGATCTATGGTGAAGAGCGTCATCTTTTTTTTTGTATGCCGGCAAGTGTGCCGGCATGACCACGCCCGAGGTGGCATGATTGAACTCCTGGCCCTTTTTATGTACCAGCATGTGCGTCGGCTGCTGGCAAGTTTTTTTGGAGGCTCGCATGTATGTCGGCCGCTGACATGGGGCCGGCATGAACTCTGGGCGATGGCATGGCTGCTAACATGATCTATGGCTGCGGTCTTTTTTTAAATTCATTTTTTTACGCGGACAAGAATTGGGTCAGACGGTTGGCGCACAGCCAACCCAAACGCAGAAGGGAGCGGACGAGTCGATCCAAACAAACAAACAAACAAAACGCGCGTTTGTTTGGGTTAGCGCGTTAGAGTTGCTCTGGGGTCCAAGTCCAATGGGTAATTGCTGGACCCATGAGAAACTAGCGGCGGATGTGTCGTTCCTCGCCTTTTCACCTCGGTAGCTGTTCAGCTGCCATTGTCCTTGGTTGATATTAATTGTTGAACGACGGGTACCTCGACGGCGAGACACCCTGTTGCTAGTGAGTATCAACTGCTCCGGAGGCCCAGGTGCTCCCGTGATATGGGCTCCTGGCCGTTGGATCTCAAATCGGACGACAATTGGGAACTGCTGGGTTTGCTAGACCTATGCGTAATTGTTAGACTCCTAGAGGGCTTTTTTGCGAAATATTTCAGAGCTCGTGGGAGCCGTTGGATCTCTGATCCAAGGAGCCCGTATCACCGATCCAACGGTTCCCAGGAGTCTATCACCGTAGCACCTGATGCGCCAGAGCACTATATACAGTTCAACTAAAGAAAACTAAAAACTAGGTCATGTACCAGATGACGACCTTGTAGGCATGGCCTCCGAGGCCACTGGCACGTCATTCACCGTATACGCCCGATGTCCGAGTTGTCATCGTCGTCGCACCAATGGCGGAAGGGCCGCTAGGCATCGTGCATCCCTGATCGATCGTCGCAACGCGCTCCTGCTTGAGACACTCGGGCGCCCCGGCCACTTGGAGGCGGTGGCGCGCTCAGATTCCGCCAACCCCACTTGCAGGAGCTAGGTGTTGACTCGTCGCTGGCGGCAGGCGTCCAACTCGACGATTGTCTTAGCCAGGTCGAGGGCCCAAACATCCGCGAGCGCGGGGTATGCGAGGAACCTGGCCGGCTCCACCTGGGTCATGGCGAACACCGCTATGCCTAGTGCCTCCTCGGGTAGGCATTTGTTGGTTGTTGAGGAGGATGTGTCGCCGGCTCCGACACCTTGGAAGTAGTACTCCACGTGCAAACATGGGTTGGACGGATCCTCCTTCTTGATGGCGACCGGAGGCCACGGGTTGTCCGGCTGGTGACGAGGTGGGAAGGGTGGCTTCCACATCACACAACGTTCGATTTGGATGTTGCGACTGCGTGGTCGGGAGGGCGGCTCCTCCTTCACGCATCCTCCAATTTGGATATCGTGATTGCGCAAAGGAGACGACGGCACCGGACGATGGTCGATCAACGACCGCCACAACGTGATCTCCATGTGTCGCGCGATCCGTCATTCATCGCGGCCGCGACGGCGAGCAGGGGTGGCTTTTGCTCCTCGTCATCCGAGGAGATCGGGTCCACCTTGACGGCGGACAAAGCTATGGACGATGACGGCCCTAGAGACCGTGGGTGGCAGAGCCAGCTGGATCGAGAGACACATTGCGGCGATGGGTGGTGGAAGTGTGGTAGTGTGCAGTGGCTTTGGGGAAGGAGGAGCGGGGAGGATAGGATTTGCATCGGAGGTATGCTGGCTTTAATAGCCGATCTCCCCTCGATTTGGGGCCAGTTTGTGGGACTTCGTACATCCGAACCGGCTTAGATGAATTTGGTGAGCCACGTTGGATAGGTAAAAGTGTCTTCTCTGGAGATTTACGGGCGTTTAGGTGGTCTATATTGGAGATTCCCTAAGGGCACTCCAACACGGATGTCGGAACTTCCCCTATACGTTAGGACTAGACGGTTCGTCCGAAGAACACTTTTAGCCCTTCCACATGGCCTCCCATTTTGGTCCCAAATCTGGTCCCAAATCACAGGAGCTCTAGCAAACTCTGGATTTCCCCCACGTCGGTCTTTAACAGTTGGACCCACACAAAACTTGGCCATGAGCTCGCCTTTTTTCACACTTTGTCCCTCTACCTCCGCTCTTGGAGCCCGTTACCTTTGCCGCAACCCTTCGAACACCCTTCAGGTCTTGTCGGGTCTCTGCCACTCCACCCAGCTCCTCTCTGACAAGGCCAACGTTGTTATCGCACCCCTCTCCCCGATCCACCGTCATCTAGGTACCATTCACCCTTGCCGAAGCCGTCCATGGAGGGTACCAGACAGGACAAGTGTTTGCTCAAATGACATAGCGCATTTTCTATGTTTTTTTGTTTACTTTGATGGAAACACTTTGACTTCGGAAAAGGAGTAATTCTACATCGAGAGCATTTGCAGTGGTCCAAGGTTGTTTTGAAGTTGTACGCCGACATGCTAAGCAATGAGATAGAGATGTTGTGAGAGTGATGACAATTTATGTGATTATGCACAATAAGATTGTTGAGGATGAGAATGGGGCAGTTTGCCAAGTTATAGAATTTGTACTGATTGGTGATCATGTCTAGCTTCCAAAGCACAATGATGCGGCGTTTGAGCAATTTCTCTAGATGCATCATCAAATTCGCAATCGAGAGACTCATACATAGCTTAGCTTCAGAATAGCATTTATGAGCGGTTCATGTTGACAATTAAAGTATGTGTCCTAATAAATTAGAACTGTTTTATTTCAAAATATTATGTTCACAATTGTAATATTTATATTTAAATTATTGTTGCATTGTAGCATTTATCTTTGAAGTACCGGTGCATTGTGGTATTTACATCGGTTATTTTTAATGTTTAGAGTATAAATACGAAGGGAGCGGATGTTTGAGAGAACCAAATATTCATGGACATGTTCAGACCGATCGGATGGTTGGGTTCCCTTAATCGTGACCGTGAGATCCTAAAGGCATCTCCAACATCGTGCCGCAAATCAAAATCTTTATCCACCGAGATGAATACAAGAGCTGGCCATCCAACCCTATACCACAAATATCCACCTCTTTTAACTTACAAAAAATAGCACAATAGTCTTCTGTGGTTCCGCCAAATAACAACAACCTTCCTCCGACGCAACAACCTTCTCCCAAACAGCAGCGGTCACATAAGCAACAACCAAATAGCCTTCCGCCAACCATGTTGCACTTGGAGAGAGAAAAATGAAACTGTAGAATTGTATTGAATAATTGTTGATGCAATATTGTGCCAGTACAAGAGGTATATATAAGAGCCAAGCCGCACCTGACCTAGTCCTATTACAAACCGAGTAGGAGTCCTAATCCTATTACAAGTTATATTCTAGCATCCCCCCGCAGTGTCAATGGTAGGCTCGGCGACACTGAGACTGAAACGAATGTCTTGAAACGGAGTAGTTGCCAGGCCTTTAGTAAAGATACCAGCGAACTGAGCAGAAGTAGACACGTGAAGAACGCGAACTTGACCGAGAGCCACCTTCTCTCGAACAAAATGAATGCGATCTGAATATGCTTGGTGCGACGGTGTTGAACCGGATTCCCTGACATGTAGACAGCTGAAATATTATCAGAGTAAACAATGGTAGCTTGCTCAATAGGACGGTGCAGCTCCGACAACAACTGGCGCAACCAATCCGTTTCAGCAACCGCATGAGCCACAACGCGGTACTCAGCTTCAGCAGACGAAAGGAGACCGTAACCTGCCTTTTTGAAGACCAAGAAACCAAATTGTTACCAAGAAAAACACAAAATCCGGATGTGGACCTACGAGTATCTGGACAACCAGCCCAGTCTGCATCAGAGTAAGCTGTCAAAGAGGTGAGGGAGGAGTTGTTGATATGAAGACCTAAGTCTAGTGTGCCTTTGAGATACCGAAGAATACGTTTGACATGATTGTAGTGGGGAATACGAGGATTATGCATGTATAAACAAGCTTGTTGGACAGCAAAAGAAATTTCAGGACGAGTGAGAGTGAGATACTGAAGTGCACCGGTAAGACTACGATAAAGATAAGGATCAGAGAAACGATCACCGTCGGCAGAGAGTTTGGAACCTGTATCAATAGGGGTACGAGAAGTTTGACAATCAAGCATACCAGCACAAGAAAGAAGATCCAGAGTGTACTGACGTTGAGATAAGAAAAGACTAGAGGAGTCACGGATAACAACAATACCTAAGAAGTGGTGAAGACCTAAATCTGTCATAGAAAATTCGTAGCGAAGAAGAGAGATAATATGATCTAAAAATTGTTGTGAGGAAGCTGTGAGGATAATATCATCAACATATAAAAGAAGGTAAGCAGTGTTGTTGTTGTGATGAAAGGTGAAGAGTGAAGTGTCGAGCAGGAAGGGTAAAACCGATGGTTTGAGCATAAGTAGAAAAGCGTTGGAACCAGGCACATGGTGCTTGTTTAAGACCATAAAGAGATTTTTGAAGAAGACAGGCATGATTAGGATAGGAGGAATGTTCGAAGCCAAGAGGTTGTTGACAATAGACTGCTCCTTGAAGAGAGCCATGAAGAAAAGCATTTTTGACATCTAGTTGATGAATTGGCCAGGAAGAAGAGACCGCGATGCTAAGGACAGTGCAAATAGTGCTGGGCTTGACAATTGGAGAGAAAGTCTCATTATAATTGATGCCGTGTTGTTGAGAGTAACCACGGCATACCCATCGAGCCTTATAACGTGCAAGACTCCCATTAGAATTAAATTTATGGCGAAAAACCCATTTGCCCGGAACGATATTTGTATTGGAAGGACGAGGAACTAACTGTCACGTGTTATTCTGCAGAAGGGCATCATATTCATCTTCCATAGTTGCGGCCCAATTAGGATCTAGGAGAGCTGATTTGTAAGATTTGGGTAGAGAGGAAGGAGATAGAGATGCATGAAGATTGAGACGATCTTTTGTAGGTAAACAAAACCCGGACTTGGCACGTGTGCGCATGGTATGATTGTTAGTCGGAGTTGGAACGAGAATAGCATGAGCAGGAGGGGTGGGGGAAGATGTGGTGAGCGCGTCCAGCGCAGCGGAGGAAGCGGACACGGGAGATGGCGGTGAAGACTGCGGCGGCAGGAGGTCTGCCGCGACAGAGTGTAATGGGTTTTCCTCTGCCGGAACAGAGGTGCTGATAGAAGTGGTCGCGGCAGGATCCACTACCGCGGCAGAGGATTCGGCTGGTTTCGCTAGATAGGTCGGCGGGTGAAAGAAGGGAGGATGATTGCGACAAGAGGGACTAGTTGACGGCGTGGTTGAGTTGGGGTTTAATTGTTGACGCTCAGAAAAGGGAAACATGTTTTCAGCAAATGTTACATGACGAGACACATGAACACGACCACTAACAAGATCTAGACAACGATAACCCTTGTGCTCGTCAGAAAACCTTAGATGGACACACAGGATAGAGCACGGGGAAAGTTTGTTAGGTGTAGTCATGGGCGCTTGCGGGTGTGGTGGTGTCGGCAGTAGGGCCGGCATCGGCGTAAAGAGAGAGACACCATCATTGTACTGTTGCATGTAGGGGGACAATGGAGCGCCATATGATGCATAAGGACTGGTGTTGTAGATCGGTCGCGCATAGAAGGGAGCAGCGTGGTACGCGGCCATCGGTTGTCGGGGCGCAAGGATGGGCGCGCCGGTGTGAGGGCGAGCACTGGGCTGCCAGCCACCGGTATAGACAGGTGAGGCATCATATGGCGTAGGGGCGGACCAGGGCATAGGCCATGTGAAAGTGCAACTATCCCTAGGTGGTTTTGGTAATTCATAACAACATATAGCTCATTGAGCTAATACTATTCCAAGATGAATATTTCAGGAAAGCTCAATGAATGGCATGGCATGGATGATGAAAGTGGATCCTCAAAATATTAAGGACAATGGATTGGCTCAAGCTCAAAAGCTCAAGACTCTACATTTTACATTTTAGTGATCCAAGATCACATTGAGTCTATAGGGAAAGCCAATACTATCAAGAAGGGACGAGGTGTTGCTTAATGAGCCTTTTGCTTCATGTGCTTAGTGATATGCTCCAAAACCCTCCACTACTTTCTCACATCCACATATGGCCTAAACCCAAAGTCAAACTCGGCCCTACCGATTCTTTCTATCCGGCGCCACCGAGTTCAGATGTCATAGCCACTGCCACAAACCCTAGGCAAATCGGTTTCACCGATAGGGATCTCGGTCTCACCGAGATGGGATTGTAATCTCTGTTTCCCTTCGTAACGCTTCGCCTAACTGAAGTGAGCGATCGGTCCCACCGAGATTACAATGTAAACTCTCTGTTTCCCTTTTGTAACTTTTCGGTCTCACCGAAAGAGCGAATCGGTCCCACCGAGTTTATCTGACCAACTCTCTGGTTAGCTAATTACCAAATTTGGTCTCACCGAGTTTGTGTAATCGGTCCCACCGAGATTACGTTATGCCCTAACCCTAACCATATCGGTCCTACCGAGATGCATGTCGATCCAAGAAAATCCTAACGGTCACTAGGTTTACTAAATCGGTCCGACCGAGTTTGATGATTCGGTCCCACCGAGTTTGGTAAATTGTGTGTAACGGTTAGATTTTGTGTGGAGGCTATATATACCCCTCCACCTCCTCTTCATTCGTGGAGAGAGCCATCGTAACAAACCTACACTTCCAACTTACCAGTTCTGAGAGAACCACCTACTCATGTGTTGAGGCCAAGATATTCCATTCCAACCACATGAATCTTGATCTCTAGCCTTCCCCAAGTTGCTTTCCACTCAAATCTTCTTTCCACCAAATCCGAATCCTGTGAGAGAGAGTTGAGTGTTGGGGAGACTATCATTTGAAGCACAAGAGCAAGGAGTTCATCATCAACACACCATTCGTTACTTCTTGGAGAGTGGTGTCTCCTAGATTGGCTAGGTGTCACTTGGGAGCCTCTGACAAGATTGTGGAGTTGAACCAAGGAGTTTGTAAGGGACAGGAGATTGCCTACTTCGTGAAGATCTACCGCTAGTGATTCAAGTACTTCGTGGGCGACGACCATGGTGGGATAGACAAGGTTGCTTCTTCGTGGACCCTTCGTGGGTGGAGCCCTCCGTGGACTCGCACAACCGTTACCCTACGTGGGTTAAAGTCTCCATCAACATGGATGTACGGTAGCACCACCTATCGGAACCACGACAAAAACATCCGTGTCTCCAGCTGCGTTTGAATCCTCCAAACCCTTCCCTTTACATTCTTGCAAGTTGCATGCTTTATTTTCCGCTGCCAATATACTCTTTGCATGCTTGCTTGAATTGTGTGAAGATTGCTTGACTTGTTCAAAGATAGCTAAAATCTTCCAAAGACTAAAATTGGGAAAAGGTTAGGTTTTTATTGGTCAAGTAGTCTAATCACCCCCCCTCTAGACATACTTCAAGGTCCTACAAGTGGTATCAGAGCTTTGGTCTCCATTTGCTTTGATCTCCATAGCTTTTGGTGGTCATAGCCTTGATTTCACAACCTAGGAGAGTATGGCGTCTAGCGAGGGAAATTATCATCGTAGAGGTCCTTACTTTGATGGCACTAATTTTGCTAGTTGGAAGCATAAGATGAAAATGCATATTCTCGGACATAACCCCGCCGTTTGGGCTATTGTGTGTATTGGCTTGCAAGGTGAATTCTTTGATGGGAGAAAACTGAACCGTGAAGCTAGTGCGGAAGAGTTGAAGATGTTGCAACACAACGCTCAAGCTGGTGATATCCTCTTCAATGGATTGTGCCCCGAAGAATTCAACAAAATCAGCCGTCTTGTGAATGCAAAGGAAATTTGGGATACTTTGATTGATATGCACTAAGGTACCGACTCCGTCAAGGAATCCAAGTTGGATGTGCTCCAAAGTCAGCTTGACAAGTTCAAAATGAAGGATGGTGAAGGTGTCGCTGAAATGTACTCTAGGCTTGCTCTTATCACAAATGAGATTGCCGGCTTAGGAAGTGAAGAGATGACCGATAGATTCATCATCAAGAAGATCCTAAGAGCATTGGATGGAAAATATGATACCGTGTGCACATTGATCCAGATGATGCCCAATTACATAGATTTCAAGCCTACAGAAGTCATTGGAAGAATCGTTGCTCATGAGATGTCACTCAAGGATAAGGAGGAACTTCACAACAAGTCGAGTGGTGCTTACAAAGCCTCATGTGAAGCCCCCACATCATCGAGTGAGAAACAAACCTTCAATGAAGAATTGAGTTTAATGGTGAAGAACTTCAACAAATTCTACAAGAGTAGAAGCAAAGAAAGAAGCTCTAAGTCAAGGTCCTACAAAGACAAAAGATCTTCTAGTCGAGAGCGCAATTGCTACAATTGTGGGAGACCTGGACACTATTCCAATGAGTGTACGACACCCTACAAAAGAAGAGAAGATTCTCCCAAGATAAGAAGTAGAAGAGAAGAATCACCACCAAGAGAGAGAAGGAGTAGAGATGATTGTTATGAACGAAGATCCTCACGGAGAAGCAATGATTCGGAAAGGAAGGACAAGTCATCAAAGAGCTACACGAAACGAAGACATCAAGCTCGTGTTGGTGAATGGGTATCCGGCTCCGACTCCGACCATCACTCCGAGAGAAGCTATCACTCCGACTCTGAATACACTCAAGATGAAGGTGTTGCCGGTCTAGCACTTGTGTCAACCAACTCCTACGACATATTTGAATCACCAAATGAAGGAATTGGTAGATGCTTCATGGCCAAAGGTCCTAAGGTAACACACCAGTATGTTGATTTTGATGTTGATGAAGATGACTTGCTAGGTGATGATGATTTACTTGTTGACAACTCTAGTGATGAATACTATGATGAAACGTCAATTAATCATGCTAATCAAGTTGAAACGAATGACAATGATAAGGATAAAATTGAGCGTCTAACTAAAGAACTAAACACTCTCAAGTTAGCTCATGAAACTATCTTTGAAGATCATTGAGAACTTTTAAGGGCTCATGAGAAGTTACGCTTTGAAAAGCTCAATCTTGAGCAAGAGGATGAGTTCCTAAAAGCGATCAGTGATGATCTTCGTAAGAAAAGTTCTTCTTACATTGCCAAGTGTTTACTCTTATCTAGTTACATGCCTCAAGTCAAGTCTAGTAACAAGAACAAGAAAGATTCTTCCTCTAGTAGTAACAATAATAATGCTAAATCCAATATTGTTGCTTCTAGTAGTTCTATTGATTCCACTAATGATCCTCTTAGCCAAGTTACACTTGAGCAAGAAAATAGCTTATTGAAGGGAATTATAAAGAAAGGAGTATACAAGAGTCTTGCCGGGAGTAAGCAATTTGAGGAAATTGTACGCAAGCAAGGAAGGCACCGGAAGAATCAAGGTGTTGGTTTTGAACGAAAGTTCAATGCCAATGGAGTTGAGTGGGAAGAAGATCAATACCCCAAGACGAAGTTTGTTCCTCAACAAGAAAAGTATGATCCTACTTCCTTCAAGGGAACAAAAGCACAAGATGATCTTCCACCACAAGACCACAAGAACAAAGGCAAGGACAAGCTTCAAGAGGAGATTGATGCATTTGAAGAAGCACCTAAGGCCTTGGTCAAGTGGGTTCCCAAGACTACGTCAAGTTCTACTTCATCAAGTACAACTACAACACCAAGGATTCCCATCAAGATGATGTGGATCCCGAGGAAGAAGAACTAGAGAGTTCTTGAGGGTGACTCCGCCAACATTCTTCACTCATGTCATTATGGCAAGGACAAGTGCAATCAACTTCCATATTTTGCACTAGTTCATGGAGTCACAAACCCTCATGTTGGTAAGGCAAGGGACAAGGTAACCTATTGTTTTCATGGACATCTTTTTGTGCGTGCATCACTCTATGTCTATGGATATTCTTGTTTGTTCCTTGTGGGACTAACCCATGTAGGTATTGAAAGCGCAACTCACTCCAAAGGATTGCTCCGAACGATCTACATCAACATTGAGCATCCACATCTTCAACACCTACATGAAGTCATCATCGACAAAACCCAAGGTTAGTTTATCCCTCTAAGGGGGGATCTCACATCTAGGGGGAGCTTAACTCTAAGAATTGAGTCAAAGCAACTCTAATGATGTGAACACATAAATGCTTTATGTAAAAGTGGTAACCCCACTTGAGATTAAACGATGAGTATGACCTATGATCAAATGTTCTCATTTGACTTCTAAGTCAATATACTCATATATAGATGACCTAGTCATCGCCAATTGTTTGATAGATGCTAGAATTGGTTGTGCATGCTTTGTCACATATTTCATTTGTCATCTTATTGTGTGAGCATGTTGGTTGCATATTTACTCATTCGAGGACATCCACTTGTTGTTTTGATTGATTTGCTTCTTTTTCCTTGGCCAAGTGGATGGACAAGAATGCCTAAGAACCTTCTCTAGCTATCTATGCTTTTCTCGTCTCAAACTCTATTCATGCTACATCACAAAATTTGATCAAGTCAGATTCGAACCACTCTGTGTGAGGAGCACTTCGGAGTCCCCGATTCGTCATAGACTTAAACTTCCAAAACTTCTTTGTGATTTTCGGTCTGACCGATTCCTCCATTTCGGTCATACCGAGATTACTAAGTCGATCTAGGTTTTTATCTCGGTGCAACCGATTTGTACTTTTCGGTCACACTGAGTTGCAATAACTGATCATAGTTTTGCATCTCGGTGCCACCGAGTTGTACCACTCGGTCACACCGACAGGGTCGGGCTATATATATCGCACGGGCAAAATTTGGAAAACTTTCTCCAAATCTTCTCGCCCGCGCATAGCTCGCTCTGCCAACTTGGTCTATGGATCGTCGACTTCGTCGCCAGCCGCCTCCTGTCGCTGGTCTCCGCCGCCGTCAACGGGATTCTCCTCCGCCGTTGCCGCCATAGCGAGTTCCCGCCGAACTAGGGTATGAACCTGATCACAGTGCTTTCCTCGTCCGATTCTCAAAGACATTGTGTTCATTATGCATCTTGCCACGATTGAAACACTCCTATCGATCAAATCAATCCTTAGAATAGTTGCGATTCGAAAATTTAGGGTTAGGTTTCCATGAAACCATCTCGGACCCACCGAGTTGAAAAACTCGGTCCCACCAATTTGGCAAATGCCATTGCACTAGTAAGTCTCGGTCTGACCGAGAATTGCTGATCAGTGTGACCGATTTCCGAACCTTGTGAAACCCTAGCAGTCTCGGTGCCACCGAACTGTGACTCGGTCGACCGAGTTCACTAGTTTAGGTTCCAAAACTGCTTGGTATCACCGAGTTTGAAAATCGGTAGATCCGAAATGTTTTCAGTGGGAAACTAAAACTAAGTTTTTGAATCATTCTTTTGCAAAAATCTCTGCATTTTGTGATGTTCATCCACTCTACCTCATCTATAACTATTCATGTGGTCAGTGATGGTTGCACAGCATGTCAGACCAAAGTGATAGCCAGAACAAATCTGAAGAGCAGATCCAATTGAGCGAGGGCACTAGTCCGTCAGGCAGCTCAGATGAGGGGAGCAGAAGCACTCCGAGCAATTTTGCCAAGGCTGCCACAAGGACAAGAAAGAAGAAGACCTCAGAGTTTGAGGATGAGGATTATGTGGCAGTGGAGGATGAGGCAAGCTCCAAGAAGAAAGTGCTCAAGAGGGAGTTCAGCTCATCTGCAGTGAAGCCTGGTTTGAAAATCAAAAGGCCAGCAGGCAGACAACCAATGTCCAAAGCTAGAGTGTCTACTCAAGCTCCTTTGGAATCTCAACCCAAAGAGCCTGTTGCTGCAGAGGGAAAGAAAAGGATAGAAACGGTCAAGAAGACCATGGCAAGAGTGATTAGGAAGCCTTCCATGATGGAAGAGGAAGAAGAAGAAGAGGTTGCAGAACCAGCACCCAAGGCACAAAAGCTGATGGGTGATGCTATCAAATCAGGGGCTGCAACTTCAAAGCCCAAAGCTGCCCCAAGCCCAAGAAGGCACCCAAGAGGAATACCAGGAGCATTCCAGCAGCTGAAAAGAACAAGGCTCCAATGCCTGAGGCTGAAGCTGAAGAAGACGAAGAAGGGCATGTCCTAAGGAAGCTCAAATCCAAGATCCTAGACCATAATGATGCTCATCCAGTGGCTGAAAACATGAAGATCAGGAGAGATAATGGGTTGAGGCTATGGAGAGAGTCAGATCCATATGCCACGAGGAGAAGGACAGCTGTGGACTACAGGTTCCACACCAAGGAGCAGCAGGACTTTTATGAGACTATCTTGCTTTGGATAAGAAGCCCATAGTTTGCGATATGAGATGGGTCAACTGGACCTACATGAAGGAGAACACAGAACACTACCCCGAGTATATGATGACTTCAAAGGCGTGTGGAGTTGCTGATTATGTTGGGCAGAAGCTCACCAACTGGAATGATGAACTTATCATGCAATTCTACTCCACAGCACATTTCTATCCAGATGGCAGGATAGTGTGGATGTCAGAAGGAACCAGATATCAGTCTACCATAGAGGAATGGGCAAGTTTGATCAATGCCCCAAAGGAAAGTGAGGATGACCCGGACATTTATGGTAAGAAGAAAATGGATCATAAATCTATGTCACATATGTACAAGGAGATCCCAGATGATGCTCTTGAGACCTTCAAGTTTGGATCAGTCCATTTTCTCATTGTCGGGCTGCCTATGATCAAGCTGGATCTTAAGGCATACTCTATTGCCCAAATCAGGTGACCATAACATGATTAGAGGGCATGCAATCAATTTGCTTCATGTTTTTGATGTGCCTCAGAAATTCAAGGTCATGAGCCTCATAGTCGAGACAATTAAGAGGACAGCAGCAGATCAAAAGAGGAGCTGTGGTTATGCCCCACAGATTCAGGAGTTGATAAACTCGAAGATGGGCACAGGAAAGTATCTATTGGATAAGGAACACATGGTTCTCTATCCTGAATTTGAGGACAATCGAGTTGTCATGACTGAGAATGAACCATCATCAGTGCAAGCTCAGGAGAGAAAGGAGAAGGCAAGGCAAGAGAAAGCTGCAAAGATGCCAACTCAAGCAGAGGCATCTGATTACTTTCTGAAGAACAAGCAGGAGGAGCTTGGTTACTTGATAGCATCAAGTCTACGGATTGAGAAGGGGTTGGCCACCCTAACTCAAAACCAGGAGAGCCTGGAGAGAATCATGGAACAAAAATTCTATGATCTTGATGTCAAAATGACTGAGATTCAGTCAGCTGTAGAGCAGTTACAAGATGATATGCAGGAGAGGAAGGGCAAGACGACAACTGATGCATTTGCGAGAGTGCCTAGAGCTCAGAGGTCAGCTGCAGTGCCAACTCCAGACACCAGAGCCACTTCTTCAGCTCCACCTACAACTCCAGCTCAACCAGCTCCAGCTCCAACTTCTTCAGCTCCTACCACGTCTACAGATGCGTTCATCCTTGGAGTCCTGTCTACACCACCGCCAGAAGACCAAGCCTGAGAGACGAAATAGTGCTATGCATTTTTAGGAACTTTTTGGTAACTTGTTGCCAAAGGGGGAGAAATATGTATAGACCATAGGCTTCGAGAGAGAGAGAGATTTGCTTTTGTTCTCTCTTGTCTTTTTGGTTGAACTTTATTTGCGTTTGATTGCTTGAGATACTATGCATTACCTGTGAGACATTGATGATCATGTGTTTGATCATAAGCTACACTTATGCCTTTTATGATATTATCTTATTTATCCTTATATGACCATTCACTGTGCTTGGTGATGAGTGCATGTATTCAATCATTTTTATTTTGAGCGCTCCACCAAGATGTATGTGACATGGAAGAGTAACCCATGAGCCTAATTTATTGTGCATTTGCAGTCCAAAGCAAATTTTAAAATATGCACAAATTTAGGGGGAGCTCTTGCTTATCACATACTTCTCAAAGCGACGATGTTTTTCAAGTTTATTATCATTTGTCGAAGCTTTGATCTATATGTTGTCATCAATTACCAAAAAGGGAGACCGAAAGTGCAACTATCCCTAGGTGGTTTTGGTAATTCATAACAACATATAGCTCATTGAGCTAATACTATTCCAAGATGAATATTTCAGAAAGCTCAATGAATGGCATGGCATGGATGATGAAAGTGGATCCCTCAAAATATTAAGGACAATGGATTGGCTCAAGCTCAAAAGCTCAAGACTCTACATTTTACATTTTAGTGATCCAAGATCACATTGAGTCTATAGGGAAAGCCAATACTATCAAGAAGGGATGAGGTGTTGCTTAATGAGCCTTTTGCTTCATGTGCTTAGTGATATGCTCCAAAACCCTCCACTACTTTCTCACATCCACATATGACCTAAACCCAAAGTCAAACTCGGCCCTACCGATTCTTTCTATCCGGCGCCACCGAGTTCAGATGTCATAGCCACTGCCACAAACCCTAGGCAAATCGGTTTGACCGACAGGGATCTCGGTCTCACCAAGATGGGATTGTAATCTCTCTGTTTCCCTTCGTAACGTTTCGGCCTAACCGAAGTGAGCGATCGGTCCCACCGAGATTACAATGTAAATCTCTGTTTCCCTTTTGTCACTTTTCGGTCTCACCGAAAGAGCGAATCGGTCCCACCGAGTTTACGTGACCAACTCTCTGGTTAGCTAATTACCAAATTCGGTCTCACCGAGTTTGTGTAATCGGTCTCACCGAGATTACGTTATGCCCTAACCCTAACCATATCGGTCCTACCGAGATGCATGTCACCCCAATCAAAATCCTACGGTCACTAGGTTTACTAAATCGGTCCGACCGAGTTTGATGATTTGGTCCCACCGAGTTTGGTAAATTGTGTGTAACGGTTAGATTTTGTGTGGAGGCTATATATACCCCTCCACCTCCTCTTCATTCATGGAGAGAGCCATCAGAACAAACCTACACTTCCAACTTACCAGTTCTAAGTGAGAACCACCTACTCATGTGTTGAGGCCAAGATATTCCATTCCAACCACATGAATCTTGATCTCTAGCCTTCCCCAAGTTGCTTTCCACTCAAATCTTCTTTCCACCAAATCTGAATCCTGTGAGAGAGAGTTGAGTGTTGGGGAGACTATCATTTGAAGCACAAGAGCAAGGAGTTCATCATCAACACACCATTTGTTACTTCTAGGAGAGTGGTGTCTCCTAGATTGACTAGGTGTCACTTGGGAGCCTCCGACAAGATTGTGGAGTTGAACCAAGGAGTTTGTAAGGGCAAGGAGATCGCCTACTTCGTGAAGATCTACCGCTAGTGAGGCAAGTCCTTCGTGGGCGACGGCCATGGTGGGATAGACAAGGTTGCTTCTTCGTGGACCCTTCGTGGGTGGAGCCCTCCGTGGACTCGCGCAACCGTTACCCTACGTGGGTTGAAGGCTCCATCAACGTGGATGTACGATAGCACCACCTATCGGAACCACGACAAAAACATCCGTGTCTCCAATTGCGTTTGAATCCTCCAAACCCTTCCCTTTACATTATTGCAAGTTGCATGCTTTATTTTCCGCTGCCATTATACTCTTTGCATGCTTGCTTGAATTTTGTGAAGATTGCTTGACTTTTTCAAAGATAGCTAAAATCTGCCAAAGTCTAAGGGAAAGGGTTAGGTTTTTATTGGTCAAGTAGTCTAATCACCCCCCCTCTAGACATACTTCAAGGTCCTACACCATGCCTTGACTAGCCCTGTCCATGGATCGGGAGATGGGCGCCATCCGGGCGCCGACGGTGGTGCAGTTGATGAAGCCAGAGGTGGTGGTGTTGGTGGAGATAGAGCTAGAGTAGATGATGTAGGGTGGAACCCTAGGTGGTCGATCTTTCACGATTGGAGTGGGATCCCTCGAAGAACACGGGGAAGAACGGAGAGAAATAACAAGGGGAAACACTCAAGAACAAGTCCAATCACACATCCACTAGACAATCAAACACACAAGATCCACAAGGTACATGAACAACAAAGGGAAAGATACAAGGTAAGGTTCATCTCCAAGAGGAGGTCTTGATGATATCCCGGAGGATCTTCTCACATGCTCACATGGAGGTCTTGAACTCCATGGGAGTGGTAGTCTCTCTCTCTCTCAAGAGTAGAGGTAGGTAGGAGCAAAGTTCACATACAAATGAGCTATCACTTTGCTAACCCTAGAAAGGAGGTGGAGGAGGTCTATTTATAGCCCAAGGGGCGAAGGGGTAAGTGAGGGGGCGAATGGGTACACGGGCCTCAGCCCAAGTCATGCGCGCAGGCAAGGCCGGATGATCCGGACGGGGTCCCGGATGATCCAGGCGTCGGGGATCCGGATGATCCGGACGGAGTCCCGGATGATCCGGCTTTAGGTGAGACCTTCGGGTGTCTTCGGCGAAGATAGCCGGACGATCCGGGGAAGGGTCCGGATGATCCGGCTAAGCCCGGATGATCCGGATGGCGGTCTGGATGTCCGGCCTGGCTCCAGCAGCCGCTCCATCTTCTTCTTGTCTTTTCTTCCGTCTTCTCTTCCACGCTTCCCTCGCGGACGGCATAGTCGTTCCTTGGCGCTTGCACTCCTCCTCGACATCCGTGAAGCTCCGACAATACCTATGCATGCACTCGGGAGGAGTGTCAAGTAGTATACCATCCTCGAGAGGATCAAGTGAACACGTGTAAAGGAGATGATTCACCTTTGTGTATGTGAAGTAGATGTCGCACGTGCCACTTGCCAAATGGACTCTTGACATGGTGATGTCCATAGGATGCTTGATGTCTACTACACAACCTTCTTCTTGTAGACGTTGTTGGGCCTCCAAGTGCAGATGTTTGTAGGACAGTAGCAAATTTCCCTCAAGTGGATAACCTAAGGTTTATCAATCCGTGGGAGGCGCAGGATGAAGATGGTCTCTCTCAAACAACCCTGCAACCAAATAACAAAGAGTCTCTTGTATCCCCAACACACCCAATACAATGATAAATTGTATAGGTGCACTAGTTCGGCGAAGAGATGGTGATACAAGTGCAATATGGATGGTAGATATAGGTTTTTGTAATCTGAAAATATAAAAACAGCAAGGTAACAAGTGGTAAAAATGAGCGTAAACGGTATTGCAATGCATTGAAACAAGGCCTAGGGTTCATACTTTCACTAGTGCAAGTTCTCTCAAATAACATAATTGGATCACATAACTATCCCTCAACATGCAACAAAGAGTCACTCCAAAGTCACTAATAGCGGAGAACAAACGAAGAGATTATGGTAGGGTAGGAAACCACCTCAAAGTTATTTTTTCCAATCAATCATTGGGCTATTCCTATAAGTGTCACAAACAGCCCTAGAGTTCGTACTAGAATAACACCTTAAGATACAAATCAACCAAAACCCTAATGTCACCTAGATACTCCAATGTCACCTCAAGTATCCGTGGGTATGATTATACGATATGCATCACACAATCTCAGATTCATCTATTCAACCAACACATAGAACCTCAAAGAGTGCCCCAAAGTTTCTACCGGAGAATCACGACGAAAACGTGTGCCAACCCCTATGCATAGGTTCATGGGCGGAACCCACAAGTTGATCACCAAAACATACATCAAGTGAATCACGTGATATCCCATTGTCACCACAGATACGCACGGAAGACATACATCAAGTGTTCTCAAATATTTAAAGACTCAATCCGATAAGATTACTTCAAAGGGAAACCTCAATCCATTACAAGAGAGTAGAGAGGGAGAAGAAACATAAGATCCAACTATAATAGCAAAGCTCGCGATACATCAAGATCGTGCCAAATCAAGAACACGAGAGAGAGAGAGAGAGAGAGAGAGAGATCAAACACATAGCTACTGGTACATACCCTCAGCCCCGAGGGGTGAACTACTCCCTCCTCGTCATGGAGAGCGCCAGGATGATGAAGATGGCCACGGTGAGGGTTCCCCCTCCGTGAGTCTTGAACAGGTCCCGATTGACTTTTGGTGGCTATAGAGGCTTGCGGCGGTGGAACTCCAGATCTATTCTGCTCTTTGAATTTTTTAGGGTATATGGGTATATATGGGTGAAAGAAGTACGTCAGGGGAGCCACGAGGGGCCCACGAGGGTGGAGGGTGCACCCTAGGGGGGTGGGTGCGCCCCCCTGCCTCGTGGCTCCCTCGTTTCTTTCCTGACGTGCACTCCAAGTTTTTCCGGTAGCTTTCCTTCAAAAAATAACTTCTCCAATTGGTTTCATTCCGTTTCGACTCCGTTTGATATTCCTTTTCTTCGAAACAGTGAAATAGGCAAAGAACAGGAACTGGCACTGGGCTCTGGGTCAATAGGCTAGTCCCAAAAGTAATATAAAAGTGAATAATAAATCCCAATAATGTCCAAAACAGAAGATAATATAGCATGGAGCAATCAAAAATTATAGATACGTTGGAGACGTATCAGCATCCCCAAGCTTAATTCCTGCTCGTCCTTGAGTAGGTGAATGATAAAAAAGATAATTTTTTATGTGGAATGCTAGTTGGCATAATTTTATTGTAATTCTTCTTAATTTTGGTATGAATATTCAGATTTGAGGGATTCAAGATAAAAGTTCATATTGACATAAAAATAATACTTCAAGCATACTAACTAAGCAATTATGTCTTCTCAAAATAACATGGCCAAAGAAAGTTCATCCCTAAAAAATCATATAGTTTAGTCATGCTCCATTTTCGTCACACAAGAATTCTCTCATCATGCACAACCCGATGACAAGCCAAGCAATTGTTTCATACTTTAGAAATCTCAAACCTATAAACTTTCACGCAATATATGAGCGCGAGCCATGGACATAGCACTATGGGTGGAATAGAATATGATGATGGGGGTTATGTGGAGAAGACAAAAAGGAGAAAGTCTCACATCAACGAGGCTAATCAATGAGCTATGGAGATGCCCATCGATTGATGTTAATGCAAGGAGTAGGGATTGCCATGCAACAGATGCACTAGAGCTATAAATGTATGAAAGCTCAACAAAAGAAACTAAGTGGGTGTGCATCCAACTTGCTTGCTCATGAAGACCTAGGGCACTTGAGGAGGCCCATTGTTGGAATATATAAGCCAAGTTCTATAATGAAAAATTCCCACTAGTATATGAAAGTGACAAAACAAGAGACTCCTTATCATGAAGATTATGGTGCTACTTTGAAGCACAAGTGTGGCAAAGGATAGTAGCATTGTCCCTTCTCTCTTTTTCTCTCATTTTTTTGGGCCTTCTCTTTTTTATGGCCTTTCTCTTTTCTTTTTCTTTTTTTGGGCCTTCTCTTTTTTTATGGCCTTTCTTTTTTATATTTTTTTTATTCCTCACTTGGGACAATGCTCTAGAAAAATAATGATCATCACACTTCTATTTATTTACAACTCAATGATTACAACTCGATACTAGAACAAAGTATGACTCTATATGAATGCCTCCGGTGATGTGCGGGATATGCAATGAACCAAGAGTGACATGTATGAAAGAATCATGAATGGTGGCTTTGCCACAAATACTATGTCAACTACATGATCATGCTAGCAATATGACAATGACGAAAGTGTCATGATAAACGGAATGGTGGAAAGTTTCATGGAAATATATCTCGGAATGGCTATGGAAATGCCATAATAGGTAGGTATGGTGGCTGTTTTGAGGAAGATATAAGGAGGTTTATGTGTGAAAGAGCGTATCATATCACGGAGTTTGGATGCACCGTGAAGTTTGCACCAACTCTCAATGTGAGAAAGGGCAATGCACTGCAATCAAGAGGCTAGCAATGATGGAAGGGTTAGAGTGCATATAATCCATGGACTCAACATTAGTCATAAAGAACTCACATACTTATTGCAAAAGTCTACAAGCCATCAAAAACCAAAGCACTACGCGCATGCTCCTAGGGGGATAGATTGGTAGGAAAAGACCATCGCTCGTCCCCGACCGCCACTCATAAGGAAGACAATCAAAGAACACCTCATGTTTCAAATTTGTTACATAACGTTTACCATACGTGCATGCTACGGGACTTGCAAACTTCAACACAAGTATTTATCAAATTCACAACTACTCAACTAGCACAACTTTAATATCACTACCTCCATATCTCAAAACAATCATCAAGCATCAAATTTCTCTTAGTATTCAACACACTCATAAGAAAGTTTTTACTAGTCTTGAATACCTAGCATATTAGGATTAAGCACATTACCATGCTATTTAAGACTCTCAAAATAATATAAGTGAAGCATGAGAGTTCATCTATTTCTTCCAAATAAAACCACCATTGTGCTCTAAAAGGATATAAGTGAAGTACTAGAGCAAATGACAAACTACTCCGAAAGATATAAGTGAAGATCAATGAGTAGTCGAATAATTATACAACTATGTGAAGACTCTACCATTTAATAATTTCAGATCTTGGTATTTTATTTCAACAGCAAGCAAAGCAAAATAAAATAAAATGACGCTCCAAGCAAAACACATATCATGTGGTGAATAAAAATATAGCTCCAAGTAAAATTACCGATGAACAAAAGACGAAAGAGGGGATGCCTTCCGGGGCATCCCCAAGCTTAGGATCTTGGGTATCCTTGAATATTACCTTGGGGTGCCTTGGTAATCCTCAATCTTAGGCTCTTTCCACTCCTTATTCCATAGTCCATCGAATCTTTACCCAAAACTTGAAAACTTCACAACACAAAACTTAACAGAAAACTCGTGAGCTCCGTTAGCGAAAGAAAACAAAACACCACTTCAAGGTACTGTAATGAACTCATTATTTATTTATATTGGTGTTAAACCTACT
The DNA here is from genome assembly GCA_021605145.1 of Aegilops bicornis. Taxonomy (NCBI): domain Eukaryota; kingdom Viridiplantae; phylum Streptophyta; class Magnoliopsida; order Poales; family Poaceae; genus Aegilops; species Aegilops bicornis. Next base: position 285,476,085 of record CM038669.1, read on the forward strand.
GTATTCCAACTTCTCTATGGTTTATAAACTATTTAACTAGCCATAGAGTCATCAAAATAAGCAAACAACACACGAAAAACAGAATCTGTCAAAAACAGAACAGTCTGTAGTGATCTGTATCAAAAGTATACTTATAGAACTTAAAAAATTCTAAAATAAATTTGTAGACCTGAGGAATTTGTATAGTAATCATCTGCAAAAAGAATCAACTAAATATTACTCTCCAGTAAAAAGTTAAAGCTAATCTCGTGAGCGCTAAAGTTTCTGTTTTTTACAGCATGATCATAAAGACTTCACCCAAGTCTTCCCAAAGGTTCTACTTGGCACAAACACTAATTAAATCACAAAACCACATCTAAACAGAAGCTAGATGTATTATTTATTACTAAACAGAACCAAAAATCAAGAAACTAAAATAAAATTGGGTTGCCTCCCAATAAGCGCTAACGTTTAATGCCCCTAGCTAGGCATGATGATTTCAATGATGCTCGCATAAAAGATAAGAATTGAAACATAAAGAGAGCATCATAAAGAATATTACTAGCACATTTAAGTCTAACCCACTCCCTATGCATAGGAATTTTGTGAGCAAACAACTTATGGGAACTATAATCAACTAGCATAGGAAGGCAAAACAAGCATAACTTCAAAACTTTAAGCACATAGAGAGGAAACTTGATATTATTGCAATTCCTACAAGCATATATTCCTCCCTCATAATAATTTTCAGTAGCATCATGAATGAACTCAACAATATAATCAGCACCTAAAGCATTCTTTTCATGATCTACAAGCATAGAATTTTTATTACTCTCCACATAAGCAAATTTATTCTCATCAACAATAGTGGGAGCAAACTCAACAAAAGAACTATCATATGATTGAAAATTAAGATCAAGATGACAAGTTTCATGGTTATCATTATTCTTTAGAGCATACGTGTCATCACAATAATCATCATAGATAGGAGGCATGCTTTCATCATAGTAAATTTTCTCATCAAAGCTTGGGGGACAAAAATATCATCTTCATCAAACATAGCTTCCCCAAGCTTGTGGCTTTGCATATCATTAGCATCATGGATATTCAAGGAATTCATACTAAAAACATTGCAATCATGCTCATCATTCAAATATTTAGAGCCAAGCATTCTAAAGCATTCTTCTTCTAGCACTTGAGCACAATTATTGGAATCCTTATTTTCACGAAAGACATTAAAAAGATGAAGCATATGAGGCACTCTCAATTCCATTTTTTGTAGTTTTCTTTTATAAAATAAACTAGTGATAAAACAAGAAACTAAAAGATTCGATTGCAAGATCTAAAGATATACCTTCAAGCACTTACCTCCCAAGCGGCGCCGAAAACTACTTAGTTGACGGGTGTGAGTGTCGCCACCTAGCCTCCCGGCAACGGCCTTGAGAAAAGAGCTTGATGTCTACTACACAACCTTCTTCTTGTAGACGTTGTTGGGCCTCCAAGTGCAGAGGTTTGTAGGAAAGTAGCAAATTTCCCTCAAGTGGATGACCTAAGGTTTATCAATCCGTGGGAGGCGCAGGATGAAGATGGTCTCTCTCAAACAACCCTGCAACCAAATAACAAAGAGTCTCTTGTGTCCCCAACACACCCAATACAATGGTAAATTGTATAGGTGCACTAGTTCGGCGAAGAGATGGTGATACAAGTGCAATATGGATGGTAGATATAGGTTTTTGTAATCTGAAAATATAAAAACAGCAAGGTAACAAGTGGTAAAAATGAGCGTAAACGGTATTGCAATGCGTTGAAACAAGGCCTAGGGTTCATACTTTCACTAGTGCAAGTTCTCTCAACAATAATAACATAATTGGATCACATAACTATCCCTCAACAGGCAACAAAGAGTCACTCCAAAGTCACTAATAGCGGAGAACAAACGAAGAGATTATGGTAGGGTACGAAACCACCTCAAAGTTATTCTTTCCAATCAATCCGTTGGGCTATTCCTATAAGTGTCACAAACAGCCCTAGAGTTCGTACTAGAATAACACCTTAAGATACAAATCAACCAAAACCCTAATGTCACCTAGATACTCCAATGTCACCTCAAGTATCCGTGGGTATGATTATACAATATGCATCACACAATCTCAGATTCATCTATTCAACCAACACATAGAACCTCAAAGAGTGCCCCAAAGTTTCTACCGGAGAATCACGAGGAAAACGTGTGCCAACCCCTATGCATAGGTTCATGGGCGGAACCCGCAAGTTGATCACCAAAACATACATCAAGTGAATCACGTGATATCCCATTGTCACCACAGATACGCACGGCAAGACATACATCAAATGTTCTCAAATCTTTAAAGACTCAATCCGATAAGATTACTTCAAAGGGAAAACTCAATCCATTACAAGAGAGTAGAGGGGGAGAAGAAACATAAGATCCAACTATAATAGCAAAGCTCGCGATACATCAAGATCGTGCCAAATCAAGAAAATGAGAGAGAGAGAGAGATCAAACACATAGCTACTGGTACATACCCTCAGCCCGAGGGTGAACTACTCCCTCCTCGTCATGGAGAGCGTCGGGATGATGAAGATGGACACCGGTGAGGTTCCCCCCTCCGTGAGTCTTAACAGGGTCCCGATTGACTTTTGGTGGCTCTGAGAGGCTTGCGGCGTGAACTCCAGATCTATTCTGCTCTCTGAAGTTTTTAGGGTATATGGGTATATATGGGTGAAAGAAGTACGTCAGGGGAGCCACGAGGGGCCCACGAGGGTGGAGGGCGCGCCCCCCTGCCTCGTGGCTCCCTCATTTCTTTCCTGACGTGCACTCCAAGTTTTTCCGGTAGCTTTACTTCCAAAAATAACTTCTCCAGTTGGTTTCATTCCGTTTCGACTCCGTTTGAAATTCCTTTTCTTCGGAACACTGAAATAGGCAAAAAAACAGGAATTGGCACTGGGCTCTGGGTCAATAGGTTAGTCCCAAAAGTAATATAAAAGTGAATAATAAAGCCCAATAATGTCCAAAACAGAAGATAATATAGCATGGAGCAATCAAAAATTATAGATACGTTGGAGACGTATCAATGCTCCGCATCATCCCCTCCCCCTTGGGAAAGATCCGACCTCGGATCGAAAACCAAATCACCATGGGAAAGAGATGGTGTCGCCGTGTAGGAGTGGTCGATCACCAAGTTCTCGTCATCTTGAAGCTTGAAATGGGCACTCTCCAATGTCGCACCGTCTCGTGATTCCTTTAAAAGGAGCAAGGAGAACAAACACTTGGAAAAACAAATGCGGTTAGCGTTAGTGCAAAACCAAGCATTCAAGAGGTGATGCACCAAACAAGTGTTGTCATCAAGCATAACATATGGTTTGACAAAGGATTGTGACATGGCATGTAAGTATATGAATTGAGCACAATGAAGGACATCATGGAAACAAGTATGCAAATGGGAGGTAGAGATGCAAATATGTCCGACAATTGAACAAACATCTACCTCAAGGTCATAGCAAGCATGCATAAAGCGCTCAACAAACGGTTTATGGTAGGCATAGGAAGCATTCACCACACCAAATAAAACGAAGTGTCTAAACACATGAGTCAAGTGCAAGACAATCCAAGCATAACATGTATAGGGTGTAGTGAAGATAGTATGGCACTCAACACAATAGAAAGAGCAATTTTTCATCATGTGTGAGGAAATCAAGATAAGCATGTAGCAATCAATGGGACATGGCATATGTGAAGTGATGACATTGTTGCAACCAAACATATGATAGGAGCAAGTAATCCAAGAATTGAATGCAACACACAAGGCATATATATCATGATACATGGAAATGTGAAAATGGCAAGTCAAAGCAAGATCTCGAACAAGTGCGCAATCAAGTGGTCCAAGTTGGCCAATAAGTCGCATGGTGCAAGCAACACAAGTAGGATGATCCGCAATATCCATGCTCAAGAAAGATGTCACCTTGAAAGCGTGTCCTAGTGCATTCTGCACAATGTCAAAGTACAAGCAAATGCGATGTAGAATCGTCGTGGTAGAAGGTGGTTCGTTCTCAAGAGCTCGAATGGTCAACGTACGTGAAGTGGAAGTCGAGACTAAGTCCAAGTATCCTACACATGCACACAACAAAACAAAGAGCATATGCGCATGGTAGATAAACACATCATCCATCATGATGGTTCTCTTCTCTTGCACATAACCATTAGAAGCACAAGTGCATGAATAATATGATGCAGCAATGGAAATATTCATGTCACTAAGTATATGGTGCAAAGAGGTAAGGCAAGCATGCTTCACAAGAAATATGTCAAAATCTTGAAATATATATGAGAATGCTATGGGGGAAATCTCATTAGCAAGACTAAAGGCATAGTTGCACTCAATACATGGCAAATCATCTAGCATGAGAGAGGCAACATATGGAGAGCTATGACAAGAAGCAATAGCAATCATGTGCAAAGCATGGTAATGGTTGTCATCAACCGCATGAAATGAGAAAGTATGAATCATCGGTGATGCAACAAGACAATCAATCATAGTAATTAAGTCGTGCAAGCTAGTAGTGCGAAGATGCAACATACTAGAGAAAATCATGGCAATCATGTCATGTAAGCAAATAATAGGCATATGCAATGCACATGACATATCGCAAGCACGAGCACAACAAGATCATAGTATCATCATAGGCATGGGGCACAAAGCAAACATGGCAATAACAAGTCATATCTCCACCAAGCTTGCAAATACACATACAAGTACTATAATCAATCATCATGCGTAATGCAAAGCATGGGTCACAAATGTATGTCAAAGGCATAGGAATGAGCATATCGTGCAAAGTGAACATGGCAAGATGGGCATATAATATGTAATGGACAATAACTTAAAGTGCAACTATCCCTAGGTTGTTTTGGTAATTCATAACAACATATAGCTCATTGAGCTAATGCTATTCCAAGACAAATATTTCAGGAAAGCTCAATGAATGGCATGGCATGGATGATGAAAGTGGATCCCTCAAAATATCAAGGACAAAGGATTGGCTCAAGCTCAAAAGCGCAAGACTCTACATTTTATATTTTAGTGATCCAAGATCACATTGAGTCTATAGGAAAAGCCAATACTATCAAGGAGGGATGAGGTGTTGCTTAATGAGCCTCTTGCTTCATGTGCTTAGTGATATGCTCCAAAACCCTCCACTACTTTCTCACATCCACATATGACCTAAACCTAAACTCAAACTCGGCCCTACCGATTCTTTCTATCCGGCGCCACCGAGTTCAAATGTCATAGCTACTGCCACAAACCCTAGGCAAATCGGTCTCACTGATAGGGATCTCGGTCTCACCGAGATGGGATTGTAATCTCTCTGTTTCCCTTCATAACGTTCCGGTCTAACCGAAGTGAGCGATCGGTCCCACCGAGATTACAATGTAAACTCTCTGTTTCCCTTTTGTAACTTTTCGGTCTCACTGAAAGAGCGAATCGGTCCCACCGAGTTTACCTGACCAAGTCCCTGGTTAGCTAATTACCAAAATCGGTCTCACCGAGTTTGTGTAATCGGTCTCACCGAGATTACGTTATGCCCTAACCCTAACCATATCGGTCCTACCGAGTTGCATGCCAGTCCCACAGAAAACCCTAACGGTCACTAAGTTTACTAAATCGGTCCGACCGAGTTTGATGATTCGGTCCCACCGAGTTTGGTAAATTGTGTGTAATGGTTAGATTTTGTGTGGAGGCTATATATACCCCTCCACCTCCTATTCATTCATGGAGAGAGACATCAGAACAAACCTACACTTCCAACTTACCAGTTCTGAGAGAGAACCACCTACTCATGTGTTGAGGCCAAGATATTCCATTCCAACCATATGAATCTTGATCTCTAGCCTTCCCAAGTTGCTTTCCACTCAAATCTTCTTTCCACCAAATCCAAATCCAGTGAGAGAGAGTTGATTGTTGGGGAGACTATCATTTGAAGCACACGAGCAAGGAGTTCATCATCAACACACCATTTGTTACTTCTTGGAGAGTGGTGTCTCCTAGATTGGCTAGGTGTCACTTGGGAGCCTCTGACAAGATTGTGGAGTTGAACCAAGGAGTTTGTAAGGGCAAGGAGATCGCCTACTTCATGAAGATCTACCGCTAGTGAGGCAAGTCCTTCGTGGGCGACGGCCATGGTGGGATAGACAAGGTTGCTTCTTCGTGGATCCTTCGTGGGTGGAGCCCTCTGTGGACTCACAAGAACTGCTACCCTTCGTGGGTTGAAGTCTCCATCAACATGGATGTACGATAGCACCACCTATCGAACCACGACAAAAACATTCGTGTCTCCAATTGCGTTTGAATCCTCCAAACCCTTCCCTTTACATTCTTACAAGTTGCATGCTTTATTTTCCGCTGCCTATATACTATTTGCATGCTTGCTTGAATTGCGTGAAGATTGCTTGACTTGCTTAAAGATAGCTAAAATCTGCCAAAGTCTAAAATTGGGAAAAGGTTAAGTTTTTAGTTGGTCAAGTAGTCTAATCAGCCCCTCTAGACATACTTCAAGGTCCTACAAGTGGTATCAGAGCTTTGGTCTCCATTTGCTTTGATTTCCATAGCTCTTGGTGGCCATAGCCTTGGTTTCACAACCTAGGAGAGTATGGCGTCTAGCGAGGGAAATTATCACTGTAGAGGTCCTTACTTTGATGGCACTAATTTTGCTAGACTGAAGCATAAGATGAAAATGCATATTCTTGGACATAACCCCGCCGTTAGGGCTATTGTGTGTATTGGCTTGTAAGGTGAATTATTTGATGGGAGAGAACCGAACCGTGAAGCCAGTGCGGAAGAGTTGAAGATGTTGCAATACAACGCTCAAGCTTGCGATATCCTCTTCAACGGATTGTGCCCCGAAGAATTCAACAAAAATCAGCCGTCTTGAGAATGCAAAGGAAATTTGGTTTACTTTGATTGATATGCATGAAGGTACCGACTCCGTCAAGGAATCCAAGTTGGATGTGCTCCAAAGTCAGCTTGACAAGTTCAAAATGAAGGATGGTGAAGGTGTCATTTGAAATGTACTCTAGGCTTGCTCTTATCACAAATGAGATTGCCGGCTTAGGAAGTGAAGAGATGGTGACAGATTCATCATCAAGAAGATCCTAAGAGCATTGGATGGAAAATATGATACCGTGTGCACATTGATCCAAATGATGCCAAATTACAAAGATCTCAAGCCAACGGAAGTCATTGGAAGAATTGTTGCTCATGAGATGTCACTCAAGGATAAGTAGGAACTTCACAACAAGTCAAGTGGTGCTTACAAAGCCTCATGTGAAGCCCCCACATCATCAAGTGAGAAACAAACCTTCAATGAAGAATTGAGCTTAATGGTGAAGAACTTCAACAAATTCTACAAGAGTAGAAGCAAAGAAAGAAGCTCCAAGTCAAGGTCCTACAATGACAAAAGATGTTCTAGACGAGAGCGCAATTGCTACAATTTTGGGAGACCCGAACACTATTCCAATGAGTGTACGACACCCTACAAAAGAAGAGAAGATTCTCCCAAGATAAGAAGTAGAAGAGAAGAATCACCACCAAGAGAGAGAAGGAGTAGAGATGATCGTTATGAACGAAGACCCTCACGGAGAAGCAAGGATTCGGAAAGGAAGGACAAGTCATCGAAGAGCTACACAAAACGAAGACATCAAGCTCATGTTGGTGAATGGGTATCCGGCTCCGACTCCGACAATCACTCCGAGAGAAGCTATCACTCCGACTCCGAACACACTCAAGATGAAGGTGTTGCCCGTTTAGCACTTGTGTCAACCAACTCCTATGACATATTTGAATCACCAAATGAAGGAATTGGAAGATGCTTCATGGCCAAAGGTCCTAAGGTAACACACCCCGAGTATGTTGATTTTAATAGTGATGAAGATGATTTGCTAGGTGATGATGATTTACTTGTTCACAACTCTAGTGATGAATACTATGATGAAACGTCAATTAATCATGCTAATCAAGATGAAACGAATGACAATGATAAGGAGAAAATTGAGCGTCTAACTAAAGAACTAAACACTCTTAAGTTAGCTCATGAAACTATCTTCGAAGATCATCGAGAACTTTTAAGGGCTCATGAGAAGTTACGCTTTGAAAAGCTCAATCTTGAGCAAGAGCATGAGTTCTTAAAGGCAATCAATGATGATCTTCGTAAGAAAAGTTCTTCTTATATTGCCTAGCGTTTACTCTGATCTACTTACATGCCTCAAGTCAAGACTAGTAACAAGAACAAGAAAGATCCTTCTTCTAGTAGTAACAATAACAATGCTAAACCCAATATTGTTGCTTCTAGTAGTTCTCTTGATTCCACTAATGATTCTCTTAGCCAAGTTACACTTGAGCAAGAAAACAGCCTATTGAAGGGAATTATAGAGAAAGGTGTATACAAGAGTCTTGCCGGGAGTAAGCAATTTGAGGAAATTGTACGCAAGCAAGGAAGGCACCGGAAGAATCAAGGTGTTGGTTTTGAACAAAAGTTCAATGCCAATGGAGTTGAGTGGGACGAAGATCAATACCCCAAGACAAAGTTTGTTCCTCAACAAGAGAAGTATGATCCTACTTCCTTCAAGGGAACACAAGCACAAGATGATCTTCCACCACAAGACCACAAGAACAAAGGCAAGGACAAGCTTCAAGAGGAGATTGATGCATTTGAAGAAGCACCTAAGGCCTTGGTCAAGTGGGTTCCCAAGACTACGTCAAGTTCTACTTCATCAAGCACAACTACTACACCAAGGATTCCCATCAAGATGATGTGGATCCCAAGAAGAAGAACTAGAGAGTTCTTGAGGGTGACTCCGCCAACATTTTTCACTCATATCATTATGGCAAGGACAAGTGCAATCATCTTCCATATCTTGCACTAGTTCAAGGAGTCACAAACCCTCATGTTGGTAAGGCAAGGGACAAGGTAACCTAATGATTTCATGGACATCATTTTGTGTGTGCATCACTCTATGTCTATGGATATTCTTGTTTGTTCCTTGTGGGACTAACCCGTGTAGGTATTGAAAGTGCGACTCACTCCAAAGGATTGCTCCAAAATATCTACATCAACATTGAGCATCCACATCTTCAACACCTACATGAAGTCATGATCGACAAAACCCAAGGTTAGTTTATCCCTCAAAGGGGGGATCTCACATCTAGGGGGAGCTTAACTCTAAGAATTGAGTCAAAGCAACTCTAATGATGTGAATACATAAATGCTTTATGTAAAAGTGGTAACCCCACTTGAGCTTAAACGATGAGTATGACCTATGATCAAATGTTCTCATTTGACTCCTAAGTCAATATACTCATATATAGATGACCTAGTTATCGCCAATTGTTTGATAGATGCTAGAATTGGTTGTGCATGCTTTGGCACATATTTCATTTGTCATTTTATTGTGTGAGCATGTTGGTTGCATATTTTACTCATTCGAGGACATCCACTTGTTGTTTTGATTGATTGGTTTCTTTCTATTTGGCCAAGTGGATGGACAAGAATGCCTAAGAACCTTCTCTAGCTATCTATGCTTTTCTCTTCTCAAACTCTATTCATGCTACATCACAAAATTTGATCAAGTCGATTCGAACCACTACGTGTGAGGAGCACTTTCGAGTCCCGATTCGTCATAGACTTAAACTTCCAAAACTTCTTTGTGATTTTCGGTCTGATCGATTCCTCCATTTCGGTCATACCGAGATTACTAAGTCGATCTAGGTTTTTATCTCGGTGCAACCGATTTGTACTTTTCGGTCACACTGAGTTGCAATAACTGATCATAGTTTTGCATCTCGGTGCCACCGAAGTTGTACCACTCGGTCACACCGATGGTCGGGCTATATATATCGCACGGGCAAAATTTGGAAAACTTTCTCCAAATCTTCTCGCCCGCGAATAGCTCGCTCTGCCAACTTGGTCTATGGATCGTCGACTTCGTCGCCAGCCGCCTCCTCTCACTGGTCTCCGCCGCCATCAACGGAATTCTTCTCCGCCGTTGCCGCCGTAGCGAGTTCACCACCGAACTAGGGTATGAACTCGATCACTATGCTATCCTCGTCTGATTCTCAGCACATTGTGTTCGTAATGCATCTTGCCACGATTGAAATACTTCTATCCAGTCAAAACAATCCTTAGAATAGGTATGATTCGAAAATTTAGGGTTAGGTTTCCGCCGAAACCATCTCGGACCCACCGAGTTGAAAAACTCAGTCCCACCGATTTGGCTAACGCCATTGCACTAGTAAGTCTCGGTCTGACCAGAATTACAAATCGGTGTGACCGATTTCCGAACCTTATGAAACCCTAGCAGTCTCGGTGCCACCGAACTGTGACTCGGTCTGACCGAGGTCACTAGTTTAGGTTTCAAAACTGCTTCGGTATCACCGAGTTTAAAAATTGGTAGAGCCGAAATGCTTTCTGTGGAAAACTAAAACTAAGTTTCTTGGATCATTATTTTGCAAAAATCTCTGCATTTTGTGATGCCCATCCACTCTACCTCATCTATAACTATTCATGTGGTCAGTGATCGGTGTGAGCACATGTCGGACCAAAGTGAAAGCGAGCAGTGTCAAGAGCAGATTCACATGAGTGAGGGCACTAGTCCCTCTAGCAGCTCGAGATGAGGGGAGCGAAGCACTCCCAAAGAACTTGCCCAAGGATGCCACAAGGACAAGGAAGAAGAAGACCTCAGAGTCTGAGGATGAGGATTATGTGGCAGCTGAGGATGAGGCCAGTTCCAAGAATAAAGTGCTCAAGAAGGAGTACAGCTCAACAACAGTTAAGCCTGGAATGAAGATCAAAAGGCCTGCAGGTAGACAACCAATGTCCAAAGCCAGAGTATCCACTCAAGCTTCTTTGGAAGCCCAACCCAAAGAACCTGCTGCTGCTGAAGGAAAGAAAAGAAAGGAAAGGGTCAAGAAGACCATGGCCAGAGTGATTGGGAAACCTTCTATGATGGAGGAAGAGGAAGAAGAAGAGGTTGCTGAGCCAGCACCCAAGGCACAAAAGCTGATGGGTGATGCCATAAAACCAGGGGCTGCAACTTCAAAGCACAAAGCTGCCCCCAAGCCCAATAGTGCACCAAAGAGGAATACCTGGAGTATACCAGCAGCTGAGAAAAACAAGGCCCCAATGCCTGAGGTTGATGCTAAGGAAGATGAAGAAGGGCAGGTCCTAGGGAAGCTCAAGCCCAAGATTCCAGACCACAATGATGCTCATCCTGTGGCTGAGAACATGAAGATCAGGAGAGATCATGGGTTGAGGCTATGGAGAGAGTCAGATCCATATGCCACCAGGAGAAGGACTGCTGTAGATTACAGGTTCCACACCAAGGAGCAGCAGGACTTCTATGAGACCGTCTTATTGGATAAGAAGCCCATAGTTTGTGATATGAGGTGGGTCGACTGGACCTACATTCAGGAGAATGCAGAACACTATCCTGGAGTATATGACAACTTCAGTGCTTGTGGAGTTGCAGATTTTGTTGGGCAGAAGCTCACAAATTGGAATGACGAGCTCATTATGCAATTCTACTCCACATCACATTTCTATCCAGATGGCAGGATAGTTTGGATGTTAGAAGGAACGAGATACCAGTCAACCATAGAGGAATGGGCAAGTCTGATCAATGCCCCCAAGAAGAGTGAAGATGCCTTGGACATTTATGCCAAGAAGAAGATGGGTCACAACTCAATGTCACAGATGTACAAGGAGATCCTTGATGATGCACTTGAGTCCTTCAAGTTTGGATCAGTTCATTTTCTTCTGTCAGGGCTGCCTACAATCAACTGGATCCTAAGGCACACTCTGTTGCCAAAATTAGGTGACCACAACATGATCAGAGGGCATGCAATCAATTTGCTTCACATTTTTGATGTGCCTTAGAAATTCAAAGTCATGAGCCTCATAGTTGAAACTATCAAGAGGACAGCAGCATACCAGAAGAGGAGCTGTGGATATGCCCCACAGATTCATGAGTTGATAAACTCAAAGATGGGCACAGGGAAGTATCTGTTAGATAAGGAACACATGGTTCTCTATCCTGACTTTGAGGAAAATCAAGTTGTCATGACTGAGAATGAACCAACATCAGTGCAAGCGCAAGAGAAGAAGGAGAAAGCAAGGAAAGAGAAGGCTGCCAAGATGCCAACTCAAGCAGAGGCATCTGAATACTTTCTGAAGAACAAGCAGGAGCAGCTTGGTTACTTGATAGCATCAACTCTGCGGATTGAGAAGGGGTTGGCCACCCTAACTCAAAACCAGGAGAGCACGGAAAGAATCATGGAACAAAAATTCTATGAACTTGATGTCAAAGTAATCGAGATTGAGTTAGGCTGTGGAGCAGCTACAGGATGACATGCATGAGAGGAAGGGCAGGACAACAACTGATGCATTTGCCAGAGTCCCACAAGCTCATAGATCAGCTGCAGAGCCAGTTCAAGATACCAGAGTCACTTCATCAGCTCCAGCTACAGCTCCAGTGCCACCAGCTCCAGCACCAACTCCTTCAGCTCCTTCTACATCGACTGAAGCCTTCGTTCTTAGAGTTCTCCGGACACCACCACCAGAAGACCAAGCCTGAGAGATGATATAGCCCTTTGCATTTTCTAGGAACTTTTTGGTAACTTGTTGCCAAAGGGGGAGAAAAATGTATAGATCATAGGCTTCGAGAGAGAGATTTGCTGCTTTTTGTTCTCTCTTGTCTTCTTGGTTGAACTTTGTTTGCTTTTGATTGCTTGAGATACTATGCAATTACCTGTAAGACATTGATGATCATGTGTTTGATCATAAGCTACACTTATGCTTATTATGTTATTATCTTACTTATCCTTATATGATCATTCACTTTGCTTGGTGATGAGTGCATGTATTCAATCTTTATTATTTTGAGCGCTCCAACAAGATGTATGTGACATGGAAGAGTAACCCATGAGCCTAATTCCTTGTGCATTTGCAGTCCAAAGCAAATCTTAATATATGCACAAATTTAGGGGAGCTCTTGCTTATCACATACTTCTCAAAGCGACGATGTTTTTCAAATTTTATTATCATTTGTCGAACCTTTGATCTATATGTTGTCATCAATTACCAAAAAGGGGGAGATTGAAAGTGCAACTATCCCTAGGTGGGTTTGGTAATTCATAACAACATATAGCTCATTGAGCTAATGCTATTCCAAGACAAATATTTCAGGAAAGCTCAATGAATGGCATGGCATGGATGATGAAAGTGGATCCTCAAAATATCAAGGACAAAGGATTGGCTCAACCTCAAAAGCTCAAGACTCTACATTTTACATTTTAGTGATCCAAGATCACATTGAGTCTATAGGAAAAGCCAATACTATCAAGGAGGGATGAGGTGTTGCTTAATGAGCCTCTTGGTTCATGTGCTTAGTGATATGCTCCAAAACCCTCCACTACTTCCTCACATCCACATATGACCTAAACCTAAAGTCAAACTCGGCCCTACCGATTCTTTCTATCCAGCGCCACCGAGTTCAAATGTCATAGCTACTGCCACAAACCCTAGGCAAATCGATCTCTCCGATAGGGATCTCGGTCTCACCGAGATGGGATTGTAATCTCTCTGTTTCCCTTCGTAACGTTTCGGTCTAACCGAAGTGAGCGATCGGTCCCACTGAGATTACAATGTAAACTCTCTGCTTCCCTTTCATAACTTTTCGGTCTCACCGAAGAGCGAATCGGTCCCACCGAGTTTACTCCGACCAACTCTCTGGTTAGCTAATTACCAAATTCGGTCTCACCGAGTTTGTGTAATCGGTCTCATCGAGATTACGTTATGCCCTAACCCTAACCATATCGGCCCTACCGAGTTGCATGTCAGTCCCACCGAAAACCCTAACGGTCACTAGGTTTACTAAATCGGTCCGACCGAGTTTGATGATTCGGTCCACCGAGTTTGGTAAATTGTGTGTAACAGTTGGATTTTGTGTGGAGGCTATATATACCCTCCACCTCCTCTTCATTCGTGGAGAGAGCCATCGAGCAAACCTACACTTCCAACTTACCGGTTACGAGAGAGAACCACCTACTCATGTGTTGAGGCCAAGATATTCCATTCCAACCATATGAATCTTGATCTCTAGCCTTCCCAAGTTGCTTTCCACTCAAATCTTCTTTCCACCAAATCCAAATCCTGTGAGAGAGAGTTGAGTGTTGGGGAGACTATCATTTGAAGCACAAGAGCAAGGAGTTCATCATCAACACACCATTTGTTACTTCTTGGAGAGTGGTGTCTCCTAGATTGGCTAGGTGTCACTTGGGAGCCTCCGACAAGATTGTGGAGTTGAACCAAGGAGTTTGTAAGGGCAAGGAGATCGCCTACTTCGTGAAAATCTACCACTAGTGAGGCAAGTCCTTAGTGGGTGACGGCCATGGTGGGATAGACAAGGTTGCTTCTTCGTGGACCCTTCGTGGGTGGAGCCCTTCGTGGACTCGCGCAACCGTTACTCTTCGTGGGTTGAAGTCTCCCTCAACGTGGATGTACGATAGCACCACCTATCGGAACCACGACAAAAACATCCGTGTCTCCAATTGCGTTTGAATCCTCCAAACCCTTCCCTTTACATTCTTGCAAGTTGCATGCTTTATTTTCCTCTGCATATATACTCTTTGCATGCTTGCTTGAATTGCGCGAAGATTGCTTGACTTGCTTAGAGATAGCTAAAATCTGCCAAAGTCCAAAATTGGGAAAAGGTTAAGTTTTTAGTTGGTCAAGTAGTCTAATCACCCCCCCTCTAGACATACTTAAAGGTCCTACAATAACCAATAGCCAAGTGAGAGCCATGTAGAAGAAATGCGCGAAGTCTTTGCACTACAAAAAAATACACTTCCGTGATGATACGTGTTTGTCACAGTAGGTCGCGTTTTTTGTCATGCATGAACATCCGTGACAAATTTATGACAGAATCAAGATAGTCATACCTGTCTTTGTCGTAGAAGTGTTCCATGACATTACCAAAATTATCATCACGAAGTGTCCACTTCCATGACGATAAATCACGCATCTCGAAGTGCTTTACGTCAAGGGTGACCGACACGTGGCATCCACCGTGAACGGAACGCCGTTAAGCTATCGGGTCGGGTTTTGGATCCGATAACCCGTTAATGACCTCGACCAATGGGAAATTTCCACGTGTAAAATTCTTATTGGCGGACGAAACACGATGTCGGCTCGCTGGGTCGAGATAGGCACCTATGATACGTCAACACGTGGCACGGCCCAACAGAGGCCCATTCCCGTGAAAAGGCCGGCCCGTTTGACTTGGTCAAAAGGTGGCGGGCCAGCCCATGTAAAGCCTGTTAACAGCCTGTTCGCATATAGCCCATTTACAGCCCGCTAAACCAAGGCCCGTTATGCCCTATCCAAATTAGGCCCAGTAGAGTCATCTAGGCCACCCAATATGATTCCAGCCCGTTTTCACTTCTGGCCCATGTATGGCCCATGATGTCTTTCGGCCCATATGAGGCCCTATGTAACTCTTGGCCTATTAACGCCCCGTGGTGAAACTGGCCCGTAATGAACAGTGTATCACTTCACACCCATTAACGGCCCGTGGTGAAATCGGCCCGTAATGAACGTGTATCACTTTATACCCATTAACGGCCCGTTATTCCGTTGGGCCATTTCCAGCCCATGTTATCTTTCGCCTTCTTAGAGCCCATTTATTCTTGGGCTCATTTCAAAGATTCGTTTACTTACGGCCCACATCGCTATTTTCTCGCTTGTGGGCCAAATTCAGCCCGTGGTTACTGATCGGCCCGTTTGTGGTCCGTTAATACGTTGGGCTGTTTTCATAGCGTCATCAACACGGCCTATTAACGATGGCTCGTTATGGTCGGCCCATGAACGGACGATTCCAACTCTAGCCCGCTTACGGCCATAATGCTGACTGTTATTGGCCCATGTTTGGCCATCGATCATACCGCCGTATAAGGCCCATTGATGATCTGACCCGTAGAAGGCCCATTGTTTCTACGGCCCGTAGAAGGCCCATTGTTTCTGACCCGTAGAAGGCCCATTGTTTCTACGGCCCGTAGAAGGCCCATCGCTTTCTCTGACTGTAGGGAGGCCCCGTGTCACTACAAAGAAATATTAGCCCATGGTTATTGTGGCCTAGTTTTAAAAAATAGGTTATTGCAGCCACTAGCAAACCGCGGAAAAATAACTGCAATGACTAGAAGCAAAAAAATAAACAAGACAACAAGGAAATAAATAAGCAAGCAACTTACGCTAGGCTATCACGGCTATCACACATATTACATCCACTGGGCATCAAACTTCGCCACTAGTGCAAATAAACGCGCCGACAAAAGAATATACAAAACTAAGAGCACTTCAGAAGGCACTAGGCCTGGCCAGGTCGCCCCCCCCCCCAAACAGCTGAAGAAGCTGAGTAGACCTCAGTTGTGTCAACGATAGATGCATCAACACTAGATTTAAAGCATGATGTCTTGAGGCAGTCCTCGACATCTTCATTGCATCTTTGACTTCAAGTCGGAGCTGAGCTGAAGCAAGCCTTTCCCTTTAAGTTGAGGC
Source organism: Aegilops bicornis (assembly GCA_021605145.1). Taxonomy (NCBI): domain Eukaryota; kingdom Viridiplantae; phylum Streptophyta; class Magnoliopsida; order Poales; family Poaceae; genus Aegilops; species Aegilops bicornis. The sequence goes on from CM038669.1 coordinate 285,492,693, forward strand.
TCTTGAAGAAGTCGAGGCCCGATTGAGGCAAATGATCGCACAGAGGTTGTCTCACACCTGTTGGTGAGTAGCTTCAAATCACTGTCTTCATCAAGACAGGACCTTGGGGTCATCTTGTTGTCCTCAAGATGGTTTGGCTCACTATCTTCCCTAAAGTTCTGCCTCGCGTAAGAGATACGAGTCTGAAAGAGAAACAAGGAGACCCGCAACAGGTTACACAATTATATAAGCAAATAACTGGATCTGTTACGCATAAGGAACATGTTTTTACAACTACAATTTGAATCGGTAGTTGTTGCAAACATCCAATCAGATGTAAACAACAAAGCAAACAAAGATGGAGGAAATGATGCCTATCCTAATCTATACTAGAACAAAGTTTGAAGGCTTGAGAAGGGTGAACTTACATTACATGTTAACACGGGCTGGACAAAGCCCATCTCCATGTTGATGGAAGGATAATTCAATAAATTCCCAAAGAAAATTCTTTATAAGCGTTGCCATTTTTCTACATTTTTCAAAGAGTAAATATAGATCAAACAATATTGGAAGAAAGCAGAGGATAATGAAGCTTCGGTGCATCGATGATACATAATCAAATAGCAATTAATTAAATACATCGTTACAAGGCAAAAGGGAGAGAGGTACTGACAAGAGCAATGCAGAGCCCATTATTGTTTTGAGATCGTATGATCATTTGAGCAAGGAGATTCATCTGAAATTAGTTTTCATACAAGAGAGAAGGTAAGGCACAAGTAGAAATTTAGGAGCTCAAATTTTGAATTGATATCATAGACGATTACTGACTGGGCTCCCAACAGTTCTAATAGGGGTTTGGCCCTTTGGAGTAGGGGTAAAGTGTGGTACAGTTGGGCCTGTGTTTTCTGTGGCTGCTGATCTATCTGATAACATGTATCACTACCTTTTCCAAATACCCAGTTTGTACTCCTTGAGGATCTGCACTCACCCTCTTCCTTTTGGACATCTATTACAAAAGAACAACATTTGACTGGAAAAACATAGTGTGACGACACATGGAATAGGTACAGAAAATGGATAGGTATGGCATATACTCATATATGATGCTTAAACTAAGCAGATGGTGTAAGAAAGTAGAAGTAATGCAAGAGGTCAAAAGCAAAATATGTGCGACCAATACAACTTTGCAAAGTTAGAGCAAGCACCTTGATGGGTGAATAATATAGGCCATCCTCCACCATGCCAAGTTTGTTAGCCAGTGGATCGTTCATAATATTCCTCTCGTATGCCCATTCTCATATTCATTTTGATAATGTTCAATATCGACATGCATGAAAACATAAAAACAAGTGAGATTTTGTTTGTAATGCAGTGATTCTAATCCAACATCGCCTCCTGTAAACCCATTTGTGCTATCTCTGCAATTATTTTAAAAGATGCCATGCATGCTGTAATTTGTTGTGTGCATTAATATAATGTGTCCTACTACTCAAAATATGAGAGCTCCAGAAGTGATGACACTTCATAGATGATAGCTTCAACATATAGTAAAGAAGAACAAGTCTAATTCGACTGACAGATTCAAAATATACTAAGGAGAACAACTCGACTGACGACCAAATAATCGCAAGAGAAGAGTATCATATTAAAGAAGAGCAGAAGAGCAAGCAGATTGAAGATATTACAAGTCTTTTAATACAATGTCGGTTGGCCACCCATGATGAACCAGAGTGCATAGAGAAATACTATTCTTTCCGGTCTCTCCATATGTGGCTCACATGCATTTCGAAACTAAAGTTGGAACATTTAGCTAACCAATTAAACATCTCTCAGTTTTACTAATATCAACAATAATATCAGATATGAATTTGTACAACCAAGCTTGTTTAGCTCGATGGGTGGAGTAGTGCTATTACGACACGAACCACGTAGGCTGATTGTGGTCATCATAAAATGGGGAAAACATAAGCATGATGAGTACGGTGTTGACCGTGGCGGTGGGATGGCAGATCTGAAGGCGCAAACCGTGCAAAGGGTAGTTAGCAACCGATGTTTGCTTTGAAATAACAACTAAGATTTGGTATGGACAAGAAAGTACGGTCAACAAGTGACAAAGAAATGCAATTATGCTGTCTCTCTATATGTCGCAACATGCATTTGGAAACTCAAGTGGGACCTTTAGCTAACCAACTAAATGTGTCGGTTAACTAATATCAATATCATATCACAATCATATTTGAACAACTAAGCTTTCAAATTCTGAGTGTTGTGTTGTTTACCTTGACGGCTGGAGTAATGCTAGTACGACAGAAAGCACCTACGCAGATCATAGTAGAGTAGATAAAAGGGGAAAACCATAATCATCAAGAGAAAAATCAGGAAAGTGGAACTAGCTGGACCAGTGGGTGGCGCACATGCTTTTCGAAACGAATATAGGAACATCAGGTGACCAAGTAAACGTTCTCTGTTTTAGTGATATGAGCATCATATCAGATTCGTATTTCAACACTTAAGCTTTGGGTTGAGGTCTTGAGGAGCAGTGCTTGCACGACACGAAGCACCTACGATGATGGTAGTGAATATAAAGGGGGGAAACCATAAGCTTTACGAGTATAGTGCCCGTGCCATGGCGGATCTGAAGGCGCAAACCGGACAAAGGTACTTTGCAACCAATGTTTGCTTTCAACTAGCCACTACGATTTGGTACGGACAAGAAAAGTACAGTAAACAAATTACGATCTATTTTCCGGGTGATATCAATAACTTAAGCACATATGGAAGAGTACCACCTCTCTTGCGACACCGTGTAGGCCTATGTCTGACACGTTGAGGGTGTTATGGTGTGATATTGTCGGCGACGGGGAAGAAGACTTTAGACGACAGACGGCCGGGTTGGGGGATATATCATGTTGCCGTGGACGAGGCGGTCGTAGGAGCGGCAACGGCAAGGTGGACGACGGCGCCGATGAAGCGAGAGGAGGCGACGAAAGGATCTTGGTCCAGAGCCGTGGATGAGAGACGTCCATCTCTTGCAGTGGACGACGGGGTAGGGGTAGCGGCTCCTGCAAGGTGGAGGATGGGGTGGCGGACGGAGGAGGCCGCGAAGGCGGAGGTTGTCGTGCCGACGGTGTATGAATGGGGAAATGGAGGGAGGGGGATCTCAAACTTTGGGATGCGCTTCTACGAAATGGGGAAAGTTAGGAACATATCCCCGTTTAAAATTTCGGACATCGCGTCGGTTGGGGATAGGACGGTAATCTCGCATCTCCCAAATATTTGCCGGTAACTATTTGAGGCGAGAGGGTGTTTTGCCGCCCACGGTTGGCGCCCACGGTGTATGAACGGGGCTGACAGGTAGGACGGTTGTGTCACGTCTGATGGAAGTTACACATCTGCCGCGATTTAAAATATTAGCCTACATCGATTTCGGGCGAGGAGAGGGTGTTTTGCCGCCCATGGTTGGCGCCCACAGTGTATGAACGGGGCTGACAGGTAGGGCGGTTGTGTCACGTCTGATGGAAGTTACACATCTGCCCCTATTTAAAATATTAGCCTACATCGATTTCGGACGAGGAGAGTTTGTCTTGCCACCCACCGTGTATGAATGGGGAAATGGAGGAAGAGACACATGTCTTCTGTATGAGCTTGAATCAAATGTGTTTTGCCGCCCACGTTTGGCGCCCACCGTGTCTGAATGGGCTCAGAGGCCGTCGTGTCACGTCTGATTGAAGTTACTACTTTACCCCTATCGACAACAGTGTAAATCCTGTCGATAAGGATGTCAAGTGTCAGGGGTAGACAGTAATTTCCATCTCACAAACACTTGCTTCGGGCAGCCCACAAATTATAGTGGGTGTTTAGCCGCTTCGTTCAAAACTTGGGAGAATTAGCACTCACGTTTGCCCTGGGACCTGGCAAACTAAATTCAAATCCAATTTGTATTCGATTACGAATATCCACAGATAATTATACGTTTTGTTATTTATTTCTTCGGAACCACAACAAAGATTTATTCCACCTTTATATATGATTATGATTTAGAAATGTTGTGATCTTGAATTGATGAGGTTGGATACACTCTGAGTCAAACAGTTATTTCATCCAATACAATATGCTCACACGAAAAACAGTTCACCTTATGTCAATCATACAAATCTTGAGGATTACCTCGCCTAAAAAATTCGGATCATTACAACACATGGAAAACATAGGGGTCTTGCAACATAATCCATTCAGAGACATGACACAACATGCAAGTACAATAATCTAATGACAATTTCAAGCTGGTATGTAAAGAAGAACCGGGATTATCTTGGGCTTGGATAGCGTAAACTTGAGGACCTCCTCCGTCTTCAAATGCAACGTTCTTACTTCCTCCAATTCTTGGGTTGCTTGCATAATGCGTGCCGCTAATTCCGTAATTTCCAGCCTCAAGATAAAGATTACCTCATTCATGGCAGCCACACCATCTCTTTACGCCTCTAGTAGAGCCTCAAGCACTATAATATCTGTGCTCGACTACTCTCGGCGGTGTTGCCTTCCGAATCGCTACCATACGGTAACATGGATGGTGCAATCGCTTCCACAAATAGATTACAGGGCTGTACATTGTGTCCTAGTGTGAACGGCATCCTGAATGGTTTCACTGGACATCGGTAAGAGATAGTTATCGTATGATCCAGGCAGTAAGCTTACATGGTAAACAACGGATTTAATTATTGCCGAGCATGGCAAACTATATTTAAATGGTTCAAGCGAGCATCACCGAAAAGAAATTAAAATGGTAAGATGAAACTAGGGATGTAAGTGGCAAATAAACGACATCCGCCATCCCATCTAGTTAGTTTTTGCTACCTCCCTAGTTCATTTTCCTCAAAAACAAAAACTCTTTTGAACTATCATACCACTAGTGGACTTTAATCGGATTAAACCGGACCCGATTGACATCCCTAGTTGAAAGGGAGTGTACAACCGCTATATTTAAGTTGCCAAGGCATATAAGCGGTTGAAATAATCTCGAGAAAGCACTTAACGGTGTGGCCTCATATAAACTACGAAGACAGTCTTGTGATGAAGTTAAGAGGAAAAGTTAAGGACTCAAATGAAATAGGCATGCATTTCTTTACGATAGTACAACAGCCTTTAGCGACATATTAGCCAACTCAGGTATAGCGTAACAACAAATAAGAATTTGAATCAAGCAATACAAGAAAGCAGACAACTGAACTATTTGTAATTCGGTAGGATTACACGTTGAGGGCACAAGCCAAGAAAGCAGCCCACTCACATTACATTTCACATGTACTAAAACACACTGGCTTACCATATGTTGCTGTGAAGCCTAGCTGTTGTTGCAATGTTCTTTGAAGATATCGTCAGCATCCCATGGTTGCAAATCTAGTTGTTGTAGTTTATTCTGCACCATCTATTTAGTTAAAATTAATATTAATTGCATGCACTGGTCCGAATTGATCATCAATGGTTCATCTAAACTAATGAAATAAGGGTGTGTGCATACACGACAATACTCCCTCCGATTCTTTTTACTTTGCGTATAACTTTTTCTCAGTTTTCTCGTATTAGTCTGCGCGTTGCCGATTCCTAGCGCTGGTTTCCTTTTGTGCCCCGCCCCATCCGCCTCTGCCCTAATTAATTGGCAAATTAGTCTAGAAAAATTAAACCAGTGCCCTCCTTGGTATGCGGGTCAAGAGTTATCTTGTGAGTATAAATCGGAGGGAGTATATCTACTTCCCTCTATTTTTATGCTTGTTCGAGGTGCCAGCTCCAAAAGAACAAATATTTTGCTTGATGGGGTTGACAGCTCCATAATTAATAGAAGCATCAAATTAGTCATGTAACTTGGTAAGATCAAGAACACACAAACAAGTAATGAACAGAGGCTCGGAGCAGTGATGTAATAGCTAGCTTCAGAAAATGTAGGGTAAAACGAACAAAAAGTAGCGGAACCACATGCTAGTTTGCTGATGTGTAATTAAGCATAGAGAACATTAAGCGATCGATGGAACCAACGGTGGCATCGTAACAAAACTAAAGCATATTAACTATATGTGCCTTTGGTATGTAATTTAGCACATGTAACATGTTCACTGCCAGAAGTATGGCCCTACAGGTGCAAGCAGAATAACGTGTCTCATGAAAAACTGAATGATGCCCTGAAGAAATTCAAAGGTGCAGTGCTCATGCTAGGAAAGTGAACGTAGGCGCCGGCAGTTGGATAATAGTACCTGATTCTCGGCGGCATATGGGTATCGTTGTCATACTTGATAGCTAAGGATCGTCGATGGTGCTCGTGTTGCGGCTGAGTTTGGGCCGGCTGTCGCCGTTGCTGAAGAGGCTCCGGTGCTACGGTTGCGGCGCCTATCGACATACAAGAAAGCTCATCTGTGCTAAGTGAACAGTTGCACAATAAAGAGAAAAACTGAAGGAGTACAAATCGAAATAACCTGATGAGGCTGTGGCGTCGGTAAAGCAGGGCCGGTGGAGTTGAATATGGCGTCCGTGGAGCGGGTCCGGTCTGCGATGGGCGAAGGCTTGGCGAAGCGCGTTATCTGATGCTTTCGGTGAGACGGATCTGTTGCGGCGGACGAGGGCTTGTATGAAGGGCCAGCGAAGGGGCCGACGAGGGAGTCAGTGAAGGGCCTACGCTGTGGTGGACGAGGCGTGGGTTAAGCAGATCCGGTCACGGTGGACCATGATGGCGGTCAAGGAGATCTGGAGGCGGTGGACAACCCGATCGGCTGAAGCGGCTCCGGTGAAGTGGTGAGTTGGCGGTTGGGGGTTCCAAGGTGCGGAAGGTAGATCCGGCGGTGTGAGGTCCACCGCTGCGGCGGAGGACTAGATTCGCTGACTTGCCATGGTTTGGGGGGTCGGGAGGGAAGGGAGGGGCTCTGGGGAAGAATGTTGGGGGCAAAGAGGGGAAAACAATGGAGTTACCAAAGCAGCCCTTTTCCGTTCATGTGGCAGGGGTAAAATAGGAATATCGCAGGGCTAAACTTTCGGGCACGTGATATTTCTATGTGAGCGGGAAGTTTGAAAGCTTTTGGCGCCTAAAATTATAAGTATTGTGCTCTCGTACGGCCGACTATGATATCATGGCCGACAATTTGTTTGTTTTGCACGCAAAAAATGTGCAAGTTTTGAAAATCAATGTCTCCAACTCGAAACTTAGATTGTCCATTCAATTCAAATATGGATCATTGAGCTACTACAAGCAAATACCATCATACGGTCCAATTCAAATGAAATTCCAAATGTGTTTATCCTAAATATGATGACAAAAGAAAAATGTGTATGTGTATGAATAAAGTGGATGATTATAAAGTTTGAACATGCCCGTATGTGTATATCTCCAGGTTTGATATATGAATTTGAAATCACGACGGATTAAAAAATGTACCTCCGTTTAAATGAATTACAAAAGCTAATGATGGAGTCGAATTCCAAAATTTCAATCTTAGGTTTGTAATTCTGGTACATCAAGGTATATCACGCACGTTCAAAAGTATCGTTATCTCATAGTACAAACTGTGAAAGAAATTGATCAACCATGAGTGCACAATATCTCAATTACGCTAAAGTCCCTCAAATATAGACACCTCACTCTTTATCTGAAGTCAACCCCCCCACCACACACACACACACACACACACTCATAGAGAAGTCGGTCTCTCCCCCACACACCAACACACGAGAACATTAACACCACTCTCTCTTGAAAAGACCGGACCCCAACATAGGTCTCTATCACTTTGTCTCTCGGGCATGCAAACATCTCTTCCCTCACTCTCTAGGTCTCCCGCTATCTCTCTTACCCAAGCACACGCACTATGTAGAGTGTATATTTCCCATACACACAAAACGTCGCCCCCAAATGTCGATCTCCCTAGTTATGTGGCTCTCGTGCACTCACCTCACACACCAACCCCACTGCAAACAAGCACACTTTGTCTCCTTGTGCACCACTCTCCTCTTTCTATCTCTCCCACATGCGGACCCGCCCCAGCTCCTTCCCTGTATACATATATGTCGTGACTCTTTGCATATCTCCCTAATGTATAATCGTTCTCGATTTCTCACATTGTTCTCTACACCATCTATTCTAGATCTCTCATGAAGTCCCTATCACACACACGATGACTCACTTCCCTTGCATCTCCGTTCATAGGCCAATTTCGGACAACATCAACATTGTCTCCCTATCTATACGCCATTTATGGACACAAACGACCCCTCTCGCCCCCTCTCTTCCTCTTCCTCTCTCTCTCTCTCTCTCTCTCTCTCTCTCTCTTCGTCGCTAGCTCTCTCTTTCTCTCGCTCTCACACCCCTTTCCCACACACACACTCGATGTCTCTTCCAAATAGTCCGCCCCCCCGCCCGCACCCGTGCTATCTCGCTACTACACATGTCACACCATTCCCCCTTCCAGTATACAAGGTGTACATCAACCGTGGTCGCTCTACGCCACATACACACTCTCCCTCTCACACACAAACGCGTGCACAAACACACACAGACACGCACAAACACCCATTTACCTAGATCCTCATCTCTCCTCATGTCCGCATGTGTATCTCACACACTCACTCTCTAATTATGTATATGTGTCTCCATGTTACACAACACAAAGCCCCATGTACATGTCTCTCTCTATCCTCCACACACATAGACACAAAGAATCTGTTATCATTGCCTCAGTCTCTAACATATCACACACGCACACTGTTGGGGATATTACTACTGGGCGTAAACCGGCCTATCTGGGCCGGGTTAACTTCATCAGTAGTTCAACGGTGTAAAAGCCCAAGGGGCATAAAGGGCCCAAGGCCTGTAGTCGGTTTAGAACACATGGCCGTAAACCGGCCTGGTATGTAAACTTGTATTGTAAGTTAGGAATAGAGAGAGAGAGACCAACCCGGATACGAATATGAACCGGAGATTGGGACTCTCTGAACCGACGGGCGTCACCCGTGTATATAAGGGGACGACCCGGGGCGGTTCAAAGACAGACAACAACAACTCGAGGCCTAGGTGAAGCTTATTTGCTCCCTAGTCATCGAGACCACATCAATCCCATCACAAACTAGACGTAGGCATTTACCTTCATCAAAGGGCCGAACTAGTATAACTCTTGTGTCTTGCGTCCGCTTTAACCCCTTCAAGTTAACCCGTAGCGATGGCTCCATGACTAAGTCCTTTCATGAGGACATCTGCCGTGACAAAACCACGGCAGTTGGCGCCCACTGTGGGGCTATCGCACGATGGTTTGATGATCTTGGAGGGCAAGTTCGAAGGACTCGAAGGCTACGCTGTGGGCCGGATGACCAATAGTCGTCGCGGCAAGCTCTACATCGACGATGCAGTCGGGCCCCGAGGCCGCTCGATTGAGTCTGGTACCGGGTCCCCTTTGGTGGCATACACGCTTTCATCGGCAAGATCGGTGAGCGGTGAGGCGGACATTCGCACCGACCTCGCCGAGACGGCTCAGCGTACGAGACCTGCCCAGGCTAAACCGGCCGTGAAGCGTGCCTTTGTGGGAGTCATCCACGGAGGAAGTTACGAGGGCGGATCAAAATCTGGTGGCGAAACCATCGTCTATTCTGACGATGAGTCATCGACCGGAGAAACCGAATCTCTATATCAGCTACAAGATGGCCGGATTGGGGGCTGTTCCGATGGTGACAGTATTCCGGACCCTTCTGATCTGCCCAACTGGGTTGGAATATTCATGGCCGGTACACAAGCAGTGCTTCACTCTTCGACCGCTGCGACAATGGTTGCCGGTTCAACAGCGTGACGGCCGCCGGGCAGAGGCCTGTCGCCGCCGCTCAAGTTTTATCAGACCTATTCGATGCGTTGGCTGTGCTCATGGCAGAGGTTAACCCGGCGGACCAGACGCCATAACGCCGGAGATCGCAAAGGTGAAGGAACAAATCACTTTCGGGCTAAAGCGGATCTGGCATTGCAGACGCCAGGATGATGGTAGAGCGGCCGCTTTGGATGCGCAGCTTATAGGCTCATCTTTGGATCGTGAGCGTCGCATGAAGTCATGAAGAGGAAATACAGATCCGTTTGCCTTGATCTTGAGGAAGAGATCTCTTCAACACCCCAGGAGCGGGAACCAGTAATCCGCCGGTGGTAAACAGGGCGGAAGTACCTGGGATGGGCGCGCCGGTTCAGCCCCGCGTAATAGATCTACCTCGCCATAATGCCAGTACGCCTCAGGCTGTGCAAACACCTCCAGGTCACTACTCCAACCCGATGGATAACCTTGTTGCAGCTGCGGCACGGCTGGAGGCAATTCCAATTGAAGGCGATTCACCACAGGCAGTAGAGACGTGTCGGGTCAAGGAGCTCCTTAGGACAGATTTGGTCCAACAGGAAGCATATTAAATGCGGCGCGACGGATCCACTCTACCCCCGCCCAAGCCGGAGCTATAGCAGGCAGGTGGATGAACCGGCCAGATCAAGTAATGCACGACGTGGTGCGCCTGTGGCAACAACCCGGCAGTGGTTTCGATAACGCCAGGAGGTGGTGGACCGGCCCGAGCGCCTGAGGAGGCCGAGTTAGCGCAAGAACATCAAGATTATCACCTTACGCCCGGTTCGTCCGACCATCTCGGTCGAGCCTGGGTTACCTCTAGCTCTTTGGGGATGCCTTGCCTCGTCCCGCTTTACGCAATGTGCGCTTGCCCAAGGATTTCAAGGGTCCGCAAGGTGCCAAATTACACCGCCGATTTGGCTCCAGAAGCATGGATAGAGAGTTATGAGATGGCCATGGAGATGCTGGATGTGGATGAGGCCGCGTGTGCAAAGTACTTCACCATGATGCTTGAGGGCACGCCCCGTACTTGGTTGAAGAGCTTGCCACCCAATTCTATCAATTCATGGGCCCAGTTGCGGACCCGGTTTATCTAGAATTTCAAAGATACCTATAAGCAGCCCATGTCCGTGGTGGACTTGGTAGCTTGTGTCCAGGGTGAAGGGGATTCAACAACCCATTAGGTACACCGCGTTTCGGAAATCTTGCACTCGTCAGACCGGATCAACGCTGATTCTGCGATCTTGACCCTGGAGGGCAACTGCCGGTTTAAACCTTTAAAGTCGAAGCTGGGGCGCATGAAGCGGTTTTGCAATGACATGGGCACTCTCATGGGCGCTTTAGTGAAGTATGTTGATTCTGATAGTACCAAGGATCCCGAGTCTGATGATGACGAGACAGGGAAGGGAAGGAAGAACAACAACTCCAAAGGCCAGCAACATCACTCGGCAGGTAATGGTGGTGGCAAGCGTAAAGCGAACGGCAACATGGACTTTGTAGCTAACACCAACGCGCAGGACAAGGGCCAGCGGCGCAAAGGTAAACTGCCAAATCGAAGTGGAGCGCCTAATCCCAATCCGGACCACTTGAACTATCTGTTGAATCAACCCTGTCCGAAGCATGGGACGAAGGATGCGCCAGCAAACCACCTCTGGAAGGATTGCTACATTATGCAGGAGTTCAAGAGTTCTAATGCTTTCCGGTATGATCAAGGTTCGGCGGCGGTTCGAGGATCCGGCCCGGGTTACGGTGGAGGAAATTCGGTTCAGGATTTAATGGTAGTCCGGCGGACATAACAATCGTAACAATCGAATAACCAAGGTGGTTACAATCAGCAGCAGGCAATGGGTTATCAGAGCAACCCAAAGCAGTTGAATAGTGGGCAGTACCACGTCTTCACCACTAGCTTAGACAAGCGAGACCAGAAGCTTCAAAAGTGGGCAGTCAACGCCGTTGAACCGGCCGTGCCTCATTACCTATGCTGGTCAGAGCAGCCCATTGTATGGAGTAGAGAGGATCATCCTCCCCGGGTTGACAATCCGAATTGACTAGCCTCGGTGGTGGCACCTCAGGTGGGAGGTTATAAGTTCATCAAGGTGCTTATGGATGGAGGGAGCAGCATCAACATCCTGTACTATGAGACCTTCCGTCGTATGGGGTTAACAGATAAACATCTCAAACCGTCCAATACGGTGTTCCATGGTGTGGTACCTGGCAAGTCAGCATACCCGGTTGGTAAAATAGCTCTGGAGGTGGCCTTTGGAGATGAATATGACTCGGATCGGAAACATTGACGTTTGAAGTGGTGAAAATCCAAAGTCCATATCACGCCCTGTTTGGGCGGCCGGCTTATGCCAAGTTCATGGCACGGCCTTGTTATATCTATTTGCAGCTCAAGATGCCGGGTCACAAGGGGACAATAACGGTTCATGGGAGCCGCAAGATCGCTTTGGAGTGTGAGGAAGGTGATGCGGCTTACGCAGAGTCGGTTTGTGCCACCGAGGAGCTGAAGTATTATAAGGACAATGTTGATCCGGCGGACATGACTCCATTGAAGAAGCCAACTACAGAGCATGATCCGGGCCTGAAATTCAAATCGGCAAATGAGACTAAGCTTGTTGACTTCGTGCCTGGCGATTCGTCCAAGCAGTTCAGCATCAGTGCCAACTTGGATCCGAAATAGGAAAGCGCGCTCATCGAGTTCATCTGTGAGAATCGGGACATTTTTGCATGGAAGCCTTCTGACATGCCAGGTGTACCGAGGGAGCTTGCTGAGCACACTCTTAATTGATCCCAAGTACAAACCGGTGAAGTAGTTTCTTCACCGGTTTAACAAGGAGAGACGTAAGGCCATTGGAGAGGAGTTGGCCAGGCTCTTAGCAGCTGGCTTTATCATTGAAGTTTTCCATCCAGAGTGGCTTGCTAATCCGGTGCTGGTTCTTAAGAAAAACGGCACTTGGCGCATGTGTGTGGATTACACAGATCTTAACAAGGCTTGTCCAGCAGATCCTTTTGCCCTCCCCCGCATTGACCAGATTATTGATGCCACTGCAGGATGTGAGCGTTTGAGCTTTTTGGATGCGTATTCTGGGTATCATCAGATCAAGATGGCAGTTAAGGACCAGGAGAAGACGGCGTTTATCACTCCCTTTGGAGCCTTCTGCTATGTATCTATGCCTTTTGGGCTCAAGAGCGCCCAAGCAACTTATCAACGCTGTGTACAGATTTGCCTGCATAAACAGATCGGCCGTATGTGCACGCATATGTGGATGATATTGTGGTCAAGTCAAGGAAGAAGGAAACACTGATTGACGATCTAAAAGAAACCTTTGACAACCTGCGGGTTTACAAGATGATGCTCAACCCGGCCAAATGTGTTTTTGGTGTTCCGGCGGGCAAATTATTGGGTTTTCTCGTGTCCAACAGGGGGATTGAAGCTAATCCGGAGAAGATTACGGCTATCACCTCCACAGCTAAACCGAAGTGTATTAATGATGTCCAGGCGTTTGGCAGGCGGATTGCCGTTGAGCCGGTTTATCAGCCGCCTCGGAGAGAAGGCCATCCCTTTGTACCAGATGCTGAAGAAGACAGATCAGTTTGTCTGGAGTCCAGCCGCCGGGAGGACTTAAAGCAGTAATTGGCCAACCCGCCTGTGCTCGCCGCTCCCATCGACAAGGAGCCGCTTCTGCTATATGTTGCTGCTAACGCCAGGCGGTCGGCCGGCCAGTGTGGTGGAGCGGAAGGAGGCAGGGAAGGAGCATCCGGTTCAACGTCCAGTTTATTATATCAGCGAGGTGCTTATTGAATCTAAGCAAAGGTATCCGCATTGGCAGAAGCTGGTGTATGGAGTTTTTATGGCAAGCCGGAAGCTGAAGCAGTATTTCCAAGGGCACCCCATCACGGTGGTCAGTTCAGCTCCCTTAGGTGATATCATACAGAACCGGGAAGCGACTGGCCGGATTGCCAAGTGGGCTATAGAGCTTGGGCCGCACGGTTTGAAGTACGTGCCTCGGACGGCGGTGAAGTCTCAAGCACTTGTGGATTTCATTAATGATTGGACGGAGTTGCAAGCGCAAGAAAAGCCGGATCATACATATTGGACCATCCATTTTGACGGATCCAGCAGTTGGAGGGCTCGGGGCTGGAGTCGATTAACTTCCCCACGAGGTGACAAGTTTTGTTACGTTCTCGCTTAATGTTCCCTTGTACTAACAATGCAGCTGAGTATGAAGCCTTGCTCCATGGTCTTCGGATGGCTAAGGAGATGAATCTAAGCCGGGTTAAGTGCTTCGGTGACTCGGACCTAGTGGCTCAACAGGTGTCTGGCACTTGGGATTCAAAGGACCCACTCATGGCTGCATATCGTCGTGAGGTGGATATTGTCGCAGTCATTTCAAGGGCTATCAGGTTGACCACGTGGACCGTCGGAAGAATGAAGCGGCGGACGCTTTAAGCCGGTTGGGCTCTCAACGCAAACCGTCCCGCCCAATGTTTTTTCGGGCGCATGCACAACCCGTCGGTCCAAGCTCCTGGTGAAGCGGATTTGGCTATTCCTGATTCGGAGGCTCAATTGGTGGCAGCTCTGCACGTCACTCCGGATTGGACGCTTCCTTATCTGGCGTACATGAACCGGGGCGAGTTACCAAAAGATGAGACGTTGGCCCGGCAGATAGTTCGGCGATCTAAGTCTATGACCAATGTTAATGGCGAATTGCATCATTGCGATTAATGTGGGCGTTTCAACGTTGTGTGTCCCCTGAGGAAGGCTGTGAAATATTGCGTGAGATCCACGAAGGAGATTGTGGTCACCATGCCGGTTCAAAATCCTTGGTGGCTAAAGCGTTCCGCCACGGTTTCTATTGGTTGACTGCCCATGCTGATGCGGAAGATCAGGTCAGACGATGTGATGGTTGCCAAAAGTTTTCCAGACGTGCTCATGTACCGCCCAAGAATTGAGGATGATTCCAATTACTTGGCCGTTTGCGACTTGGGGTTGGATATGGTTGGACCTTTCAAAAGGTCCAAGGACAAGAAGACCCACTGCTGGTGGCGGTCGACAAATTTACAAAGTGGGTAGAGGCGTAACACATAGCAAGTGTGATGCGGCCACGCCGGTTCGATTCATCAAAAGGTGATTTTCCGGTTTGGCTTTCCACACAGTATCATCACAGATAATGGTACCAATTTGTCCAAAGGTGCCATGAAGGAGTTCTGCGAACGTGAGCACATCCGGCTTGACGTTTCTTCAGTAGCTCACCCACAGTCCAAAGGTAGCGGAAATAGCCAATCAAGAGATCTTAAGAGGCATCAAGCCCCGGCTTATGGTCCCTTTGCAGAGGACACCAGGTTGTTGGGTAGAAGAGCTACCGTCTGTGTTATGGAGTATAAATACTACGCCTAATGATCCACGGGATACACGCCGTTCTTTATGGTTTATGGAGCGGAGGCGGTTCTCCCCAGTGACATCCGTCATGACTCACCTCGTGTGGCAGCTTATGTTGAAGCGGACAACGAGATAGCACGGCAGGACGCTTTGGATTGGTTGGATGAAGAGCGTGACATAGCAGCTGCCCGCTCGGCGATTTACCAACAGGATATTCGTCGTTATCATAGTCGCCGGGTCAGAACCAGAACTTGTCAAGAAGGAGATTTGGTGCTTCGGCTCATCCAAGACCAGACTGATATGCACAAGCTATCCCCACCTTGGGAGGGACCTTTTGTGGTCAGCAAGAATTTGCACAACGGGTCGTACTATCTGATCGATATTCGAGAGCATAAAGACTCACGCACGTCAGAGGAGGAGACCAACAGGCCGTGGAACATAGCTCATCTTCGGCCTTATTATACCTGAGCCATCGGCTCTACTTATGTACATATTATGATAGTGTATATATTATGAATAAAGTAATAAACAGGAGCCTCAGCTAAAGCGGGGTATCTGTTCTATTACATCATGCGTGGTTACATGGAGTTGTTCTGTCTTAAAGCGGCCTCCGGTTTACCCCCTGAGTTTGCTTTTCAAAGCTTTGTGATATCACTTGGGGGCTTGGTCGTATCCGAACCAATGCAACACCTTTTGATAGGCGAAAGCCACCAGATCACTTGGGGACATGGTCAAGTCTGAACCAGTCACGCCTCTTGATCGGCCTAAGGCCATAGAGTCACTTGGGGGCTTGGTCGAACCCGAACCATTTCCACGCCACTTGATCGGCATAATGCCACGGTTTCAGTTGGGGACCTGGCTGACTTGAACCATGGCTACACCTTAAAGGGAGCTTGGTCGTGTCCGACCATGGTAACACCATCTGATCGGCTCAGTAAAGCCTTATTTTTGCAAACGGTTTATCATTGCCTTTGCTTCCATGTTTTTTCATAACTATTATTTGATTTTTATTGCGTTTCTTAAACCGACAACATTTTTAAACCGGTTTCAAAACTGTCAGTTGACGGAATTCGGTCAATCTTTTAATCCGGAGATAATTTCACAGGTTTGATGTTTTTTCTGTTAACATCCTATTATGGAGTAACAGGGGGCTTATCATGACCCGGCACGGTTTACGTGGTAAACCGGCATTATAAATAACAGGAGCTGTTTTCTCCTTTGGCGGTAAGGGTTTATACGACCTCCGCTTCAAGATTGGCTAAGCCAACTTTATGCCCAGCGATGGCAGGTATTTGGTATCATAAATTTCAATTATATACCTTCATATTTCATCCCATATATATATGAACGTCACAAGACGGCTGGCAGCACAAACCGCCGTGGCGGTTTAAGATTTTGTGATTGCAGGCGATATAAGATTGAAAGTTTCGATCATTCAAGCAAGAGTATCAGCACCTATGCACAAAGGCATATTCAAGGCAAGAGTGTTGGCTATCCTATTACAAGGCAACATGGTGCCCAAATACGATCATTGTTTCTTGGCGGAATGTAATGAAGCAGCTCTTCAAACCGGCTTCCGGTTCATGCTTGCCCGCCGCCCCGGTCTGATGGTTGTGGGTCGTCCCGCCGCTTCAGCTTCTTCATCTCTACCCATTACCGGAAGTCAACGATGGTCGATCGATTCCCTTTAAAGCTTGAAAGACAGCCTCCTCATGGATCGGGAAGTTGGGTCAATATCGAGGCGTAAGTATGCTTACGGATCGGAGGGATCAGGTTCTCCGCTTCAGGAATAGGTGCAGCTACTCGCTTGTTACGATCGTCATCTGGGCTTGATAATGGGACAAGTTTGCCTCTTGACTAATCGGCAAGCGAGGCGCCTTGCCGGTTTATCGCTTCGAGTCATCTTCGTTGAACTCGAGCCGTCTTCCTTTAGACCGGGATAGCCTTGAGCCGCTTCAACGGGATCGAAATCGCACCCATGCTTTGGCCCAGATTAAAGGCGTTGATGGCGCTGCTCGAGCAGCAGATTTCTTCACTCTTCAATCCGGCGGGAAGCATGGACATCCTCCTAAGAGTATCTTGAATTAAGGAAGGTGCTGGATTGTTATGTGATGCAAGAGAGATGATCCGCTGTGCTCCAAAGGTACAGCTGCTCTATTAAGGTATAGGCAGCCTTCAATTTCTTCCGAACATCTGACCCCAAGTGACCAATGCGTGTGCCTACAGCATTGCAAGAGAAATCACAAACTGGACTTATCATAAGAAGGTCAAGATTATCATAGAAGCCAAAGGAAACTTACCGAAGATGGCAACAGTCATGGAATGCACTTGCCGCTTCACGTTGGTTAGCTCATCTACCACCGGTTTAACGGCAGCCTCAGCATTTTCAACCTTTTTGGTTAAAGCGGCCTTTTCAGTATCCCAGCCGGCCCGCTTAGACTTGAACCACTCCTTGAGTTGCTCCATAGTAGTTAAAGCGGTTTTCAGTTCATCCTTGGCCTTGGAGGTTTCTGCTTGTTGAGATTTCAGATTTTCTTGGAGGTCATGGATTTGTGAGGCTTGTTGACGTATCTCACTCTGCAACAAAAAGGGAGCATGTTAAATATCATCATTTCAAAGTCCCCAGTGCATAACCAGTTATACACTTGGCACTTGGGGGCTAATGCATATTTGATCTTCATCTATCAATAAAATCACAAAGTCCATAGCTCAATACAAGTATTCAACTTGGCACTTGGGGGCTAATGGCTATTTGCTCGAACATGTTCTGATGCGGCGATATAAAATACAGTCCTGGTTTAACTATGCTAAGTTGAACCGGCCCTTGGGGGCGACATCAGTGGATTCTGAAGCATTGAGTTTATACTAAGTCCTGGTTTAACTATGCTAAGTTGAACCGGCCCTTGGGGACTAGGAGAGTTAACAAAATTGAAATATTCAAAGTAGAAAAGACCATGGAGGTTACCTCGAATTTCTCTTTCATCATCTTCACTGAGCCAGCTTCATAGTCACGGCTGGTATACAACCGGTTCAAGTAGCCAGAATGAAGGTCTTGGGGGTTCAGAGCGGCATAAGTTGCCAGATCAACATCCCACTTGCCCTTGCTCATAGTGGCAAACTCTTCTTTGGCAGAATGTTTGGATAAAGCGACTGGATTACCCGGTTCGCTGTGGCCAAAACCAGTAATTACGACGTCATCGTCCTTGGAGTCACCGGTTTGACCAGGGGCCGTCGGTTTGTCGCCAGTCGGATTGGACCGGTGGATTTTTCAATCCGGTCGGGCTTCGGGCTGGTTAGCGTGAAGGGCGGTATCAACATGCCTTTCTTCAAAGAACAAAATCGTCATCTTGCCGTGGCGGATCATTGGGCGTGTCTTCACGGATGGCCGCTTCAAGATTTGGGGCGCTTGCCGGTTGGGGAAGTCTCTTCGTCGGCCGCTTTATCCGCGAGCCTTTTTGCTCGGCCTAGGCTTGGCCTGAAAAGGCACAACAATAGTTAACACGGCATATACTACACAATGATGCAAGAGAAACAATATGAAAGGTATAACTTACCCAAGCACCGTTTTTAGCGGCGGCAAATGAGTGGTGATGACTCGCCAGATGAGGAGTGGGAAGTGACACGATAATCGAATCGACGGATTAAGGGGTTGTGAAACCAGCCTGCTTTAGGATAAGCAGCGACAAGCAAATTAGAGACCTCTGAACAACATTTCGAACCGGACTGTTCGGTAAACCGGCGGAGGTAACTACCTGGCTACTGTGCCGAGTTGTGCGGCGAGCTTCATGTTGTTGAGTCTTCATAAGAAATTTGGGATCCAAGTAAGCAAGGGGATGATAAAATTTAATTTTCCGGTTTGCCCGACGGATTTTTAGTGAAGGCAAAGGATTTGAATCAGAGGAGAGAATAGTTACCTCTACAACATCAACATTACTGGTTTCAGCATCATCCTGACAAATATCATCATTAATTAGGCGTGTGAAAAGTAAGCCAAGCTTAATCAAGTTCTACCTCAAGGTCCGGATTACCCACATCATCATCCACAGCCGGATCAGAAGATGCAGTGGTTTTCCTCTTATGAGCAGTCTTCTTGACAGCTTTGGTCTTTTGCCGGATTGGTTTTTCCGGTTTGTCTGGCTTCTCTGGCTTCTCTTGTGGACGTTTCTTGCTCCGAGCGGATCATCACCCCGATTAAGCAGCAGTTTATGTTAAAAGTGATACCGGAGATGGCAGTAATATATTTAGTAAAAATAGTCGAAAGTCTTACAGATGGCGGTTTGTTGGTATACGAAGGGGAGCAGACCGGTCCGCACAGGGGGTTTTCGGTTCGTTCAACATCTTCTTCACCGCTTGACCTCATCATCGGTAAGCTGGATATTAATATGTCGGAGGGGTCGTCGACACTACCAAAGATACTCGCACATTAAACCGAGGCCGGGAGAGGGAAGTATGCTCCAAGATATCCAACAAATACATGAGATCAATTCCGGTTAAACCGTTAGCCATGAAGGCTCTGAGCTTGGAGAGTTGAGGAGCATATTTACTTCTCTCACTGGCAGTTAATCTCTGCGGAAAGGGATGTGTGTTGCTGAGTCGCTCCGGACAAAAATCGGGCAAGGGATTCTCGTTGGCAGGCGAAGTGTCTTTTCAATAAAACCATGTTTGATTCCATTCCTTGGGGTGGCTGTGCAGTTTGACATGAGGATAAGTGACCTCCTTTCTTTTTTGAATCGCCACACCACCCAATTACGTGTTGGGCCCGTCGGTGAATTACATGCGGCGGTTTAGATGGAAGCAGATCTCTAAACAGTTCAACTGTAGGTTCTTCTTGAAAGTATGCCTCACTGAGCACTTGGAAGTAGCAGATATTGGTAATGTAATTGGGGCATGTATCTTGTGGACGGAGTTGAAAATTGGCTAGCACATCTCGATAAAATTTTGAACCCAAGGATTGAAACCCAGGGCTAGGTGATCTGCGAAAACTACAACCTCTCCTTCTTGAGGTGTGGGTGAACATTCTTTGCAGAACCCTCCAATGGATGCTATTTTCTTGGCTAAAGCGCCCGGTCAGGACCAGGTTGTTTAATTGAGTTTCGGTGACACGGGAAGGAGCCCAGTTGCACTCATACACTTGTTTGGCCATCTACAAAAAATATATAAATCTGGTTCAAGAAATGTGTTGGGACAAAGAGAGAACCGGTGTACAATGCTAAATCGGAGACAAATACGTCTAAACCGGAGTTCTATGAAGCGACAGAATCTGGTCAAAGGAGTTCTGGCGGTTCAACAAGGGGACTAATGGTGTATACCGGTTTATCTAATTTTTTCTATGTTAAGTTAAACCGCCTGGTCTAAGGTCTAAATATTGAAAACTATTGAGGTTGCGAACGGCTAAGTGTGCAGAAACAGGTTTCGCAAGATTTTTCTACAACGAAGGATCTGAAGCCAGATCAGAAAAGAAGGAAAATATCCAAAAAGGAATACAGCAGAGCAGTATTGATGCAATGAGCAGAGATGATGTGCGAGATCTATGGACGTGAGCACGAGACTACAGGCGGATGCTAAAGGCTACCGCTAATCAGAGCAAGGTGTCTCAGATCCATCCAGAGTCTGGTATGAGCATGAGCAGTTCATGGAGCACGGCAAGAACAAGAAACCCTAGAACGGATCTAGGTCGAGGGGAACCGAGGACCTACGAGTTGAGGAGATGCGGAAGAATCTGCGTTTCTGCAGTGCGTTCGAGGTTGATGCAGCACCCAAGAGCGGTGCAGAGGTCGACGGCGGCGGCGGAGCTCCGAGGCCAGCGACGCGAGGAATACAAAGAGAAAGGGGACGAAGGGGAGAAAAGGAATGACCCTTTGGTCCTATTTATAAGGCAAGATACTTATGTCAGGCGCGGGAATCAAGGAACTACAAACCTAGGAAGCGGAGCTGTCGCCTCGATTATTGCGGATCTATTAAACAAAGAAGATATTGTGAATGCTATCTTTATGGGGACGTCATGCCGGTTTACAGCAACCGGAGAAGGTGACATCATGGCGGTTCAACGATTTCAAGAAGGTATTGAGGATGAAGGTTTTTTATCAAGGATTGACATGAACCTGTTCAAATCAATCTGGGGCCTAATGTTGGGGATATTACTACTGGGCGTAAACCGGCCTATCTGGGCCGGGTTAACTTCATCAGTAGTTCAACGGTGTAAAATCCCAAGGGGCATAAGGGGCCCAAGGCCTGTAGTCGGTTTACAACATGTAGCCGTAAACCGGCCTGGTATGTAAACTTGTATTGTAAGTTAGGAATAGAGAGAGACCAACCCGGATACGAATATGAACCGTGATTGGGACTCTTGAACCGACAAGCGTCACCCGTGTATATAAGGGGACGACCGGGCGGTTCAAAGACAGAACAACAACAACTTCGAGGCCTTGGCTAAGCTTATTTGCTCCCGAGTCATCGAGATAACATCAATCCCATCACAAACTAGCCGTAGGTTTTTACCTTCATCGAAGGGGCCGAACTAGTATAACTCTTGTGTCTTGCGTCCGCTTTAACCCCTTCAAGTTAACCCGTAGCGATGGCTCCACGACTAAGTCCTTTCATGAGGACATCTGCCGTGACAAAACCACGACACACACTATCTCTCTCTCTCTCTCTCGCGCAAACACGCTCAACAAGGGTTTCCCCGTGAATAACTTACCGTCTATTCATCAACAGTCGTGGCAGTACGGTGAACACGAGACGTGAAAAAGAATAAATCTATACGTGCTTGGACCACCTAGTATGACTACTAGGACTAGAGCAAGCCAAAAAGCGCGCCGCCGTCACCCCCTCCTTGTCGACGACGGGAAAATCTTCGTTTTACACAGTCGAGAAGTCATTGTGCTAAGCCCCAACATGTCGAGGCGTTGAATAGAATGTAGATGCTAGTTTACGGAAGCAAGTATCGATAATACGTTGTATCTCCATACTTATATTTATTCTCTTATAAAAACCCGAGTTGGTGATGATGGTACGTGTGCCATCTTGCAATATAGACCGTCCGATCTATATCTGACAGATGGAAATTAAACTAAAAGATACCAGCACCCCTCTCCACATTTGCAGACAAGGCCTTCCCTCATTCATCCTTATCTCCAACAAACCTCATTGTTGAGCAATTAAGAAAGGAAGCCTCTGGAACAAATTGGCCTGGTGGCCGCTACCGGCGTCGTCAATCCCCATGCCTCCGCTCAGTCCGACCACCAACCACCACCACACCCCACTCCTCTTCACCTTATCTCATATTTCTCGAGATATCATTAGTTTTTACACATGGGATTACTCCTGCAAGGGTCAATCACAACAAGTGTTTTATAAAAAAATGCATCTTGATGTTCCGTGCAATGCAATCGATCTTGCTAGAACTCCTACACAAGACTAAGTTGGTGATGCTGGTGTGTCTGCCATCCGTCGTTTCTGACCATTAGATCTACATCTAACGATTGTGAGGTAAGTTGTTGCCTTTTCTCACCAACGTCCCACTTGTCTACCAATTTGCAGAAAAACCCATAATTAGTATCTTAAAACCAACCACATCCCTCCCTGACCTCACCAAAACAGCCCAAGGAATATATTCTAATTGAAACATAATATATCTCTAGTGACATATGCATATCAAAATTAGAGTGTTGTGTACCAAGTTTGTGAATAAGTATTATAGTAATTATGATTCGTTGCAACGGACATGAACATTGCTAGTATTTCCAACCATGCATTTCTTTTCCTAGTATTCCATAGTTTCGAGTTTTCCATCAAGATATTAGTCACTCATGGTTGATATTTACTTTCGATCATGTACACATATGCACTATGTAACTAGCCTTGCTTATTGGCTTCCAAAGCTTAACTTTCACTCCTACTTACAATATGTAGAGTACTTAACAAAAAACTACCACTTTCAACCAGCCCTAGGAAGAATCTATTGTACAAAAAATAGCAAAAACATACCCAAAATTTCTTAATCCACGCCAAAAACTACCTAGTACTCCTACTGATTAGGTTCGTTTAAACCCATTTATGGTGGGTTGGCCCACATGTCCGTCTTGTGAGGCAGCTTAAACCAACACATTTTGTTTGACCGTTGACATGAGGGACCCACATCGACCTTCTATCCTGTTATTCCCCTCAAATCATTATTTTTCCTGAACATTACTTCAAACAAGATCTTGATGCGTGTTAGCGGTGGCGCGGTGATGAGCGAGTTGGCGCCGCTCACGGACGGGCAGACGCCTTGTGGCCTCCGCCTGCAGGTTGGCGAGGTGGCCCGGCGTGACTCATGAGCGAGCAAGCCGCCGCGTTGGCCTTCGCCGAGCGGATGGCTAGCCTTAAGCGCGGCCTTGAGCAAGCCGCCGCTGCCGTGCCAATCTAGCTAGCAAACCTTGCAGACAAGCAGCTGGACGGAGCTATCTTGGCTAGCTAGCGGCCGCGAGCGCCGGACGGAGCTGGCATCCGGGCTGCCGCAACACGGGCTCCACACCGCCGGCGGTTTTGACCTCGCCTTCTGCCGATGGCGGTAGCTGCGTCCCATGGCCGAGGATGACTAGGTGGACGGGCCGTAGGTAGGAGGTCACTCGAGGATTTTTGTTGGTAAGAGCATGTACAATGGTTGATAAGGTAGTCTTATCTTAGGTCTGCCATGTATGCAAGTGGTAGTAGTTTCTTGGCATTTTAGTGGTTTCTTGCATTATTATAGCAAGTACAATAGAGCCGAGTCAGCGGGCTATAAGAAATAAACTACTCCCTCCGTCTAGGTGTGTAAGTCATCTTACGAAAACCAAATAATCCCAAAACACTTAGGCGCGGTGCATTAACTTCTACCTCGTTTCTTGTTTCTTGACATATCAACCAATAAGTGATGTGGGTGTGCATGCTTTTAATGACTTGAAACTACCAAAAACGACATGAAGTGGTTAATTCATTGCATGCAATGCTATTAATTAGCAAATAAACATTAAGTTCTCTAGTTTTCCCCTCCTCCTTGGTCACGGTGCACAATCTAAGATGACTTATTCACCTATGAAAGGATCGATATAGTTGACTAGAGGGGGGGGGGTGAATAGGCAACTAACAATTTTTAGCTTTTCTTTAACAATTTAAACTTTGCATCAAAGTAGGTTGTCTAGATATGCAACTAAGTGAGCAACCTATATGATGCAACAACGATAAGAACACAAGCAAGCAAGAGATACAACACAAAAAGCTTGCACAAGTAAAGGCATGAGATAACCAAGTGTGGAGCCGGTGGAGACGAGGATATGTTGCCGAAGTTCCTTCCCTTTGAGGGGAAGTACGTCTCCGTTGGAGCGGTGTGGAGGCACAATGCTCCCCAAGAAGCCACTAGGGCCACCGTATTCTCCTCACGCCCTCACTCAATGTGAGATACCATGAATCCACTATCGGTGCCCTTGGAGGCGGCGACCGAACCTTTACAAACAAGGTTGGGGTAATCTCCACAACTTAATTGGAGGCTCCCAACGACACCACGAAGCTTCACCACAATGGACTATGGCTCCATGGTGACCTCAACCATCTAGGGTGCTTAAACACCCAAGAGTAACAAGATCCGCAAGGGATTAGTGGGGGGAATCAAATTTCTCTTGGTGGAAGTGTAGACCGGGGCCTTCTCAACCACTCCCGAGCAAATCAACAAGTTTGATTGGCTAGGGAGTGAGATCGGGCGAAAATGGAGCTTGGAGCAACAATGGAGCTTAGGGTTGGAAGAGGTAGCCAACTAGAGGTGGGAGACATCCCTTTTATAGCTGTGGACAAAATCCAACCGTTATCTACTTAATCAGCCCGCGACACGCAGTACTACTACAAGGCCACGCGGTACTACCGTGGGCGACCATGGTACTACCGCGGCAGCAACAGAGGCTAGAGCATGCCTGACAGAGTGCAGTACTACCGCAAGGTAGGAAAGCCCTAGCCTCGGAAGGGCGCGGATGAATAAATTTACATCCGTGCCTACTTCCGCTGGAAAACAAGCGATGCAAAAATCCGACACGGTACTACCGCATGGCAGCTGGATCAGGCCGCGTGCGGTACTACCGCGCCCGAAGCGTGGTACTACCGCGGAGGCGTGGATGTAAAAAATTACATCCGCCCCTACTACCGCAAAGCAGCGGTACTTGGCCCGGGGGCCATAGTACTACGTCTCCAGAAGAGCGGTACTACCGTGGGCTCCCACGGTACTACCGCGCCCATGGCACGGTACTACCGCAGGTGCCTGCGGTACTACCGCTCCAAGGAGCGATACTACCGTAAGCACAACAACAGCAGCCAGGACAATCGCATAGAGGATAAACAAGGGATGCTCCAAAGTGAAGGGAAAGGTGGAGACAAGGAAGGAAACGTGTACGTGATGATTCCACCCAAACCTTTCCGACGCGGACCCCCTCTTAATAGTACATCTTTCCTACGACTCAAACCAACCAAAAAGAAACGTAGAAAAACGCCGTCTTCAAAAGTCTTCGAGGGGCACCAAACCGTCTTGTGCCTAGCGATAAAGCGTCTGAGAAACTCAAGGCACACGATTAGTCTGCAAATGCATTGTCATCAATCACCAAAACACCTTAGGGATAAATATGCCCTTACAATCTCCCCCTTTTTGGTGGATTGATGACAATACGGGATTTGCACAAAGGGAAATAAACTTGAGTAGAGGCAAACCCCTCCTCTCTAAAATATAGACGGGCTCCCCCTAGATGTGTGCAATCTAGATGGATGCTTTGGACTGCACAGCACACAAACTAGGATCAACACTCCCCCTACATTTTAGAGACAAGGCATATCTAGCAATAGTAAAGCTAACATCTAAACAAGAGCATAAAACATATGTAGCACAATATAACATAAGCTCACTAAGATAGGATAAAGTGCATATGTCTTACACCATATGAAGGATAAGTCTCAGACCAAACCAAAGAAAGCGAAATGAGCTTCAAACAAGAAAGCAAACACAACGAACACAACGACACGCAAGCACGGGCAAATTCCTACACTCTCTCCCCCTGTGGCATCGAGACGCCAAAAAGGCAGAGAGGACACCTACACACAAGGGGTGGCTCAAGCAGAGAAGTCATCCCAACGCTCCCCGTCAGACTCTGCGGCAGGGATGTCCTCCTTGATGTCCTCGTCAGAATCAGTCCACTTGAAGCCTTGCTTCACCATCCACTCGGCCTCCGGGGTTGTAAGTGCATCTAGTGCCACCCCTAGTTGGTTTTGGAGTATTAACGACAAATGTGGTTGAGGGACTAATGCGTTTGTGAGAATTGCAGGATAACGCAGGTAGTGTCCCCCATTGATTCGGTTTACCTACGGAGATGACCCCTAAAATGTATGAAGACATTGGCGACAATGGTGGCATGTGAAGATATTCACATTGAAGACTATGACATGAGAAGACATTGAGTGAAGACTATGGAGCGTGAAGACTATGTCGTTTCGTTGTTTCCTTTTCTTCTTTGTTGAGTCATAGGAACCATCGTACTGTTAAGTGGGGTCCAAGTGATCAAAGTCAGGATGACTGAAGTGATGCTCAACCCAAATCCTATGTCTTCGAGCGAAGAGAATGAGAGCAAAACTTATCCAGAGCTGGATGAGTCAGCTTTGCTTGTAGCCCAAGTGAAGTTGCCGTGTGTGTTTGAAATCTGACCGTTGGAACACGTGTCAGTTCCTTAGTGACCCATGGTCATTTCGGACATATCAGGTCGGGTTGCCTAGTGGACATAAATAGCCCACCCCCTACACCATAAATTGGTGGCTGCTCAGAGTTAGTACACGGCTTTTGTCGTTTGAGAGCAACCCACCTCGAAGCCTTTGAGAGAGAGAAATCCTTGCGAGGACAAAGCCCAAACACCCAGAGCCAAAGAGTGTTAGGCATCTTTGAAGTATTTACATCTGTGTGACCTGAAGACTTATTACACTTGAGGACTGTGAATCCTCCGGCCCGGTTAGGGCGTCGCGTTCTGAGCATCCAAGAGTCATTGTGGATCGTGGTGAACGCTTGATCTGTGAAGGTTCGGAAGTCTACCTTGAAGACTTACCAGAGTGATTGGGCGAGGACTGTGTGTCCTTAGCTCAAGGGAATAAGGTGAAGACACGGTCTTACGAGTTGAATCTCAGCCTCCCTAACGGAAATACAGTTGTCACAAAGAATTTGGGCCCAGTCCAACAACTCATGTGTCTTCAACAAGTGACTGGTTCTATCTTCTCCCTCTCCTTACTTAGAGTTTGTCATTGTGAAGTCATTGCCTATTTGTCATACATGTTTGACTTCATTGCTTGACTACTTTTGTTGATTGGCCTCTCACTATCTTCCATCTTGATCCTACTACCAAGGTGCTATTAGTCTTGTACTTTCACGTTATTGCATACTTGACTATGGTTTGCTTGTTGTAGTTTATCTTCATTGCATATCAATTAGGTCATTTCTATTGTTTGTCTTGAAACATCCATGTTTTGAAGACTTTCCTAAAAATCGCCTATTCACCCCCTCTAGTCGATAACTAGCACTTTCAATTGGTATCGAGCTCGGCACTCCTTGTTACGTGTGATTTGGTTTAACCACGTGGAGTTTTAGCTATGTCATCGCAGGGATAATCAAAGTCTATGCTGCTTGCCCGTGTTCGATGGGCCGACTATCCCTCTTTGGAAGAATAAGATGCGCATGCATCTTGAAGCCATTGATGTCGACCTACGGTATGTCGTCAAGAACGGCGTTCCCAAACTGGTGAAGGTGTCACCCCGCTGATGTCAAGAAGTTCATTCAAGCTGGACTCTACTGCAAAGAACATCATCTGTGGTCATCTAACCAAAGGACAGTATGTCCGTTTGAGTGCTCTGGAAACATCGAAGCTAGTCTGGGACTGGCTATCCAAGGTCAACGAAGGCGTCTCAACCCAGAGAGATCAAAGGATCAGTGTTCTTCGCAACCTCTTCAATCGCTTCAAGAGAAACGACAATGAAAATGTCTAGCTCACGTTTGATCGCCTCACTGACATCACAAATGAGCTTCATGCTCTCGGTGCCACTGAGATCACCAAGCATGAAATCGTCAAGACACTACTGAGATCACTTGACAGCTCTTTTGACACCCTTGCCCTCATGATACAAGAACGCATACGACTTCAAGACACTCGATCCGTCTGATATACTTGAGAGGCTCAACACACATGAGTTCCAGCTTTCTGAGAAAAGAGATATCTATGGTCCTAACTATTGGCGAACTCGCGCTTTGAAGGCAAAAGTTGTTTCCTCATCTAAAGAAGAATCATTGCGGTTACGATGATCCACGAAGACATTGGAAAGGAACTTGCTATGCTTGTGAAGAAGTTCGAAGTTCACTAGGAAGAAAGGCTTCAGAAAGTCTTCATGATCCAGCTCAAGAAATGATGAAGCTTCCACTCATGACTACAAGAAGAGAACATGTCACAAGTGCAAGAAAACTGGACACTATATCTCTGAATGTCCACAGTGGGACAATGAGAAGAAGAAGAAGAAGAGCAAGGAATATGATTCTGATGACAAGAAGAAGAAGAAATCTTCAAAGTCTTCTTCCAAGTCCTCATCTAAGTCTTCATCTCATAAGAAGAGCTCATCTGGCAAAGCTCGTGCTTTTGTTGGAAAGGAAATGGATTCAGAGGAGGAGTCTGCTTCTGAGGAGGATCATTTGTGTGGTGCCTGCAAAGCTGGAAAGATGACTAGGGCAAAGCACCCCTCGAAGACAATCATGACGACATCTCAACCCTTTGAGCTGTTACACAATGATTTGTTTGGCCCTACTCACTACTCTACCCTCACAACAACTGCATGTCTCTATGGCTTCGTCATTGTTGATGACTACTCAAGATACACATGGGTGCACATAATTCTCTACAAGACTGAAGTGCAAGATGTCTTCAGACGCTTCGCCAATCGAGCAATGAACAATTATGGCGTCAAGATCAAGCATATCAGAAGTGACAACGACATCAATTCAAGAACACCGGACTTGATCTTTATCTCGGATACCATGGGAATCACTCATGAGTTCTCCGCTCCATACACACCTCAAAGAAATGGCATCGTGGAGCGCAAGAACGTAACCCTCATCGAGATGGCTCGAACAATGCTCGACAGTACAAGACACCAAGAAAGTTACGCCTGAAGCTATTGATACAACATGTCACGTCATCAACCGTGTTTACATCCATAAGCTTACGAACAAAACATCCTATGAGCTCCTTATCGGCAAGAAGCCAAATGTCAGCTACTTGAGTATTTGGGGCTAAGTGCTGGATCAAGGATCCCCATCACAACTAAAAATTTGAACCCAAAGCTCACGAAGGCTTCATGCTCGGTTACGGAAAGGACTCGCACTCCTACAGAGTCTTCAACCTCTATCTCTACAAAATCGTCGAAACAGTGGACATGCGATTTGATGAAACCAATGGTTCACAAAGAGAGCTTCTGCCAAGTACACTAGACGAAGCTCCGCCCAACGAATCTATCAAGCTGATGGGAACTGGTGAAATCATGCCTTCTGAAGCACATCCTGAAGAGGAACTTATCATTTCTGCACCTAACCAACCAGAAGACAATGCTCAGCCTGAAGACAATCCTCCCAATGATAACAATGATCAACTTGAGCAAAGTCTTCGTCCAGTTCATCCTCGAGTTGCAAATGAAGTACAAATTGAGAAGATAATCGATAGCATCAATGCACCTGGTCCGCTTACTCGCTCAAAAGCAACACAATTAGCAAATTTCTGTAGGCACTTTTCTTTTGTGTCATTATCAGAACCCAAGAAAGTTGATGAAGCCTTTATGGAACCAGAATGGATACAAGCTATGCAAGAAGAACTTCAACAGTTCAAGCTGAACAATGTTTGGGAACTTGTCAAGCGTCCTGACCCTCGCAAGCATAACATTATTGGCACCAAATGGATATATCGAAACAAGCAAGATGAGCATGGTCAAGTCGTTAGAAACAAAGCACGTCTTGTGGCTCAAGGATATACTCAAGTTGAAGGAATTGACTTCGATGAAACATTTGCTCCTATAGCAAGGCTTGAATCTATTCGCATACTACTAGCCTATGCTAACCACCACAACATCTTGCTATATCAAATGGATGTGAAGAGTGCATTTCTCAACGGCAAGATTGAAGAAGAAGTATATGTCGCTCAACCACCGGCTTTGAAGATCCAAAACATCCCGATATGGTGTACAAGCTAAATAAAGCAATCGTATGGCCTCAAACAAGCTCCTCGCTACCGGTATGATACGATCAAAGACTTCCTGAAGAGCAAAGGCTTCAAACCTGGATCCCTTGATCCCACACTCTTCACGAAGACATATGATGGTGAACTGTTTGTATGCCAAATATATGTGGATGACATTATCTTCGGCTGCACCAACTAGAAGTATAGTGATGAATCTGGATACATGATGCGAGAACAATATCAGATGTCCATGATGGGAGAGCTCAAGTTCTTCCTTGGTCTTCAAATTCGTTAGCAAAGGAATGGCATCTTTATCTCTCAAGAAAAATACCTCCAAGATTGTCTGAAGAAGTTTGGAATGCAAGATTGCAAAGGATACACGACGCCAATGCCGATAAACACCATCTGGGTCCCGACGACAATGGTAAAGAGTTCGATCAAAAGGTATACCGCTCCATGATTGGTTCCTTACTTTACCTATGTGCATCTAGG
Organism: Aegilops bicornis; assembly: GCA_021605145.1. Classification (NCBI taxonomy): domain Eukaryota; kingdom Viridiplantae; phylum Streptophyta; class Magnoliopsida; order Poales; family Poaceae; genus Aegilops; species Aegilops bicornis. Next base: position 285,523,628 of record CM038669.1, read on the forward strand.
CCAGATATTATGCTTAGTGTTTGCATGTGTGCTCGATTCCAAGCGGCACCAAAGGAATCGCATCACTTAGCTATGAAGTGAATTCTTCGATATTTGGCTCACACCCCAACACTCGGATTATGGTATCCAAAGGGCTCAAAATTTGATTTGGTTGGATTTTCGGGATCTTGATTATCTTTGGTGACAAGGTGGATCGCAAGTCTACATCGGGCACATGTCACTTTCTCGCACGATCACTTGTCCGTTGGTCTTCAAAGAAGTAGAAGCGTATCACTCTCAATCGCTGAATTTGAATAGATTCTTCTTTGGATCTTGCTGCGCTCGGCTTCTATGGATGAAGCAAACTCTCAAGGACTATGGCATCAATTTGAAACAAGTACCTCTCTTCTGCGACAACGAAAGCGCCATCAAGATTGCCAACAATCCAGTCCAAAGACTCAAGACAAAGCACATTAAAATTCGTCATCATTTTCTCAGGGATCATGTCATGAAGAAAGATATTGACATCATTCATGTCAACGCTGAAGAGCAATTGGCAGATATCTTCACAAAGCCCTTAGATGAGAAAAGGTTTTGCAAGTAACAGTGTGAGCTAAATATCTTGGAATCCTCAAATGTCTTGTGATCAAGCACACATCCTAACACTTATGCATGTTGATGACTTAGATGTGCAACACATGAAGTAAAGTATATCTTCAATCAATGAAGACTTACATTCTGAATGTGAATACATTAACGTGGAATTTGACTTCGGAGCGCCACGATAATTGTGCGCCGTGTCTGGGTCTAATACTTCCCATACGGTGGGTAACGCCACCACCAAATTTCTCTGTTTGAAGTGTTTCACTCATGGCGTTATTTACGCAATATCTTCGCATTTTTTTTGTCTACAACTTCAACCTATCTACATCATTTTCTTCACTCTGTTGATTTGGGTGCTATCAAAATATATATATATATATATATATATATATATATATATATATATATATATATATATATGTTTTGTCTCTCTACAACATTCACTTATAGCTATGTCTTCCAAGTTGAATCTTTTGAACTAAGTGAATGTGATCGGACCCTAATCTCTCTATGCTTTCTATCTCAAACTCTATCTGTCCAAATCATATGCATTCTATTGAAACTGTCAAATGTCTTCTCTGTGTCCTTGTCAGCAGAAGACACAGAGACAAACTTTAAGTCTGTTTTAAAAGATTCATCCTTCTTACCAAAATTGGTTTCTGCCTATACAATGTTAGATCTATTCTGGCTCAAGATCTCATCGCCTAGTATATTCACTTAAGCTTCACAACTAGTTAGATTCCTCACTTGTACTTATTCATGGATTCGCATAAATCTAGAACCAACTCTCAGCGTATAAGTGAATGTCTTCGCATCATGAGGTCAATGTCTTCAAACCAATTTATCTTCAAAATCTTACGAGAATGCATATGACCTCTTCCCCTTCCCTCGCATCTCTAATGCTGTCACAGGTACATGTCTGTGGGAGAATCCCTTGGTTCTCATAGTCTGCATTCGTTTGCAGAATTCTTACAGCATCAAATTAACTCTCCTGAAGCCAGTTCCTGTTTGTCCAGCAAACGCAAGCCTTTGAAGCCTCTGAACGTATTGAAGCCATTCAGTTTGAAATTCATGGCTGCAGATAAATTAGTTAGGAAGGGCGGCGGGGCAGCGTCGTGGGGAACCTCAAAAGATCTCGCCTCGATGACCTCGCAGAGCTTTACAAGACAGATCCCGAAGAGAATTACAATCGGTAAGGCGCGAATCCAATGGATTCGTCGATATTGGGCTGAACAATGGTTCAAGTACAAGTTCGTGACCCAGGAATACGCCAAGAAGAATGCTATCAGAAGCCCTTGGGCTGATATTCTCTTTCGAGGCCTTCCACCCAAGAACAGGGCTGAAGCTATTGCACAGGGCTTCTATCCTTGTATGGTCCGTGGACCTCAGCCTGAGAATGCCGACCCAACGTCATTGCTCTGGTGTCGTGACGATAATCTCTTCAAGCGCAACTTCCAACACGCAAAGGCTTCGGCCAAGGAAAACAAGAAGTCATTGGGAGTATACTTCAACCCTGGTCCCTCTGCTCCCCGTGCTGGCGGCTCACGTGATGCTGAACCCAATGTCATCGGTCCCTTCTACAACCTTGATGGCCTCATCACTCACATTATGGTCCAAGGTGCACAAGTGGATCACTCTGATGATGATGCTGACTCTGATGAAGCCCCAGCTCTTGCTCCTGCTCCTGCTCCAAAGCCGCAGAAACAAAAGAAAGTAAAGGCTTCAAAGTCAGCTGCTCCTCCAAAAGCTTCACGTGTGAAGCCACTAGCCACTGCACCTCCTGAAGCGGTCCGCGATGCGAAGATCAATCACGTATCTCCAAGAGGACCGAGAAGAAAGCGAAAATTGTCAAGAATACTGATCGACATCGACTCCTGCTGCCATTACGCACAAAGAGCACATTGATCTCGTCCAATGATGAAGATCTTGCAGATGATGCCCTTGAGCAACTTATCAAGAGCAAAGAAGAAGCAGAAATTTTCAACAATTTGCCTCTCTTTGATGTGGCAATCATCCATCACTTCATTGATGAGTGGTTTGACACCCCAAACATCAGCTTTGAAGATCTGCAACTTCCTATTGGCCTCAGCGTCTCTTTCAATGGAGCCATTGCTTCTAAGCTAGCTCTTGCTCAGCGCATTGTTGAACTGAAGCATAAGATTGACTATGAGAAGGCTCAGTTCAAGAAGCATATGTCTGCGCTCAGCGTGCAAGATGTAAAAAACTTCAAGATCATGCTGCACGAGCTCAAAGAAGCCTTTCTCAAGAAGCGTGAAGAAGCTAGAGGCTCTCGTGAGCGCATGAAGAGTCTGACTAACAAGTGTGTGCTAGCCTACAATGAGGCTAAGAAGCGCAAGGCTCTTGGCCGTCCTGGCATTGACCCCAGAATGGCTGCAAAGAGGAAGAAGCTATCAACTGATCAAGCTGCACCTTCAAGGCAGGAAGAACCCCGCATAGTCTTCCCAAGCAGCATGACTAGCTCGAAGCCAAAGGTCGGGTCAACCGCTCTGAACAGAAGAAGACGAGGGCTGCTGAGGCTGAAGCCAGAAAAAAGAAAAATCCTGAAGCCTCTGATGGTGCTCCCTCCAAGAAGAAACTCAAAAGCAAGAAGAATCGGGATGCTCCCACAGAGCCCTTGGTTGTTGAACCTATTTCTGTGATTCGCCCTGCATCTGAAATCCAAGAACGACGGATGATAGTTCATGAGCCTGCTTCCACAGAAGCTCATGAAGCTGAAGACATTCCAGCAGTTGACCCCACAGCTGCTGAAGACATTGGTCATCATGACAATATTGAAGATGATGAAGTTCTTCCTCAGATCGAACCAAGAAGAAGAAGAACGTGTCCCTACACCCCCTGTTATTGAAGAAGTTATTCCTGATATCAACGTGCCAGTGCCCGACCCTCCAGCTCCTCAAGTGGAGGTTGAAAACATTTAGGCTGCCACCTCCAACACCAATGAAGCCAATGACATAGTCATGGCTGAAGCAAATGTGGAGCCTGCACCAAATGTGCCTGAAGCCAATGAGGCAACTGCTCTTGAAGCAACTGAGCAACACTGAAGCCTCGATTGTTGCCCTTTGCTCGATCCATACCAAGGCCCTACACAATTGAGCAAGCATACAACTATGGTCAGCTAATCACAGTAAGATGGCCCGTTCTGGTCCCTCCGCCTCATGCCTCTGGTCCTCAGTTTGAATATCATGTTGGGCATAGCCTCTGGTCCAGAAACCAAAGCCACGACTGCCAAGGTTTCAAGGCACTGCCACCTCTACAGGGCCTTTCAATGCAAATGGCTTCAAAGCCCACAACACTTTCTTTGACAGAGCCAAGAACCCCTACACAAGGAAAAGGATATCATCTGACCGTTTACGGAGCTATCAAGAAGCTATTACTCCTGCGTTACGTATGATCAAGGCGCATTTTCCCTCATATCGCCTCGACACTTGAAGCCATTCTTTGGACTGCCACCTTAGAAGAAGCACTTGATTGCTTTCATGATGCTGGTCTACTAGGCTTTGTGACAGACAAAGAACATTAGAATGAAGAACTTATGCTCCAATTCTATGCTACCCTCCACATCCGCGGCTACTACAGAGATACAAAGACATGGGTTCTCGAGTGGATGACAGGAAATGTTCGTCATGAAGCCAAAGCTCTTGACGTCATTGAACTCACAGGCCTACCCACTCCCGGGGAGCTGTTTGAACCTGGTTGTCAACTCCACCACGATGCACTGGAGAGCATCTTTCATAAGCCAGAGCCCAACATGAGTCAGATGTTGAGCATGATGAAGCCTCTACCACATGACGCTGAATACCCTCAGGAATTCTTTGTTGATGACCTTGAGTATCTGCCTCGTACAATATATCACATCATCAGGCGAACTCTATGGCCTATCAAAGGGCATTCATCATCCGTAAAACTTGAAGGAGCCATGAAGACATTGGTCTTTTACATCCTCAATGGCATCAGCTTCAATACGCAAGAATTCTTCATCCGGCAATTGGCTGCGTCTGGATCTGATCTTTTTGGTCTGAAATTTTATGCTCCATGGGTCATGCGCCCCATCAAGATGCACTCGCTATCAACTATCGATATACGCTCGCAATCATCGATCTTTCTACGAGAGGTTGATATGTCGGTTGAAGCCATATACCCCGAGCCTGCCAAAACGCCACTTTGTCTTGAATGCGAGATCACCATAGCTTCTCTCAAACCATGGAAGGCGTCCAGCGGTATCTCGTGTCTATCCTCGGCTGGGAACACTAAATGCGCCTCACCGTGCATAACTGAAACTCTTGAGAGCTCTATTGCACAAAGGCCGCAGGCGCTCTCGCATCCTAAATAACCGAGAACTTCTTGTGGCTGCATCGAAACAAGATAAGCATCACTCCGGCTCAAGCGGCAGATGCAAAGGCTCTTGGTGGGCGTCAATCGCATTCAAAATCTTGCCACCAAGAATGCTTTTGTCACTCATGAGACTGTCGGCGATCATGGAAGAGTTTGACCCTGCTCGATCTTTGAAGCAGATCTTCAAGGCGATGGCTTCCTTTGAGCGCTTCAAGTTTGACTCCACTCCTCCACGGAATGCAGTCCTCTGACGAACTCCATCACTTGAATACTCGACTATTCTTCCTCCGCGCAGCGGTGAATGCCAGAGTGATCGATGATGAAGCCGATGCTACTTCACCGCCCCTACTTACGCGCGCCGACCTCGCACCAAGTTCGCTCTGCACCGCCAAACAACAATGACAACCCTGCTGCTTCACTTTCTCATCATGAAAGAGAGTAGATGCTCTATGTCTTCAAACCTTTTTGGTCCTTACTGACAAAAGTGGGAGAAGCATATGAGTTTGATAGTCTTCAAGCGGGTTCATAAGGGCGGTTGCATAATATTTTTCCTAGTGTTTACAACTCTCGCTTTTGATACATTTGGTTCTTTGAGTTGTAACACTTAAACTCGATAATTAAATGCGCTACTTATTTGCTTTACTGCAGTGCGATGATAAATTCCGCGTAATGCGATGATAACTTCCGCACTTAGATCATTCTGCAGACGTCCATTTTTCATTATGCATGTCATTCTCTTAGTTATATCATTTCATGCATGATGAATTATCTTCATAAGTTGAAGAGGATCTCCACAAGTACAACCTGCCATGTGCATTTGCATTCCAAAAGCAAACTACTTATATGCACATCTTCAGGGGGAGCCTTTGCCACTTATGAAGACAATTCCCTATCCTTTACTATTCACATACTTTAACCCCGTTGAAAACTTCAACCAGTTTGTCATCAATCACCAAAAAGGGGGAGATTGTAAGTGCATCTAGTGCCACCCCTAGTTGGTTTTGGAGTATTGATGACAAACGTGGTTGAGGGACTAATGCGTTTGTGAGAATTGTAGGATAACGCAGGTAGTGTCCCCATTGATTCGGTTTACCTACCGGAGATGACCCTAAAAATGTATGAAGACATTGGCGACAATGGTGGCATGTGAAGATATTCACATTGAAGACTATGACATGAGAAGACATTGAGTGAAGACTATGGGCCTTGAAGGCGTATGTCGTTTTGTTGTTTCCTTTTCTTCTTTGTTGAGTCATAGGAACCACCATACTGTTAAGTGGGGTCCAAGTGATCAAAGTCAGAATGACTGAAGTGATGCTCAACCCAATCCTATGTCTTAGAGCGAAGACAATGCGAGCAAAACTTATCGAGAGCAGGATGAGTCAGCTTTGCTTGTAGCCCAAGTAAAGTTGCCGTGTGTGTTTGAAATCTGACCGTTGGAACATGTGTCAGTTCCTTAGTGACCCAGGGTCATTTCGGACATATCAGGTCGGGTTGCCTAGTGGCTATAAATAGCCCATCTCCTACACCATAAATTGGTGGCTTCTCAGAGTTAGTGCACGGCTTTTGTCGCTTGAGAGCAACCCACCTCGAAGCCTTTGAGAGAAATCCTTGCGAGGACAAAGCCCAAACACCCAGAGCCAAAGAGTGTTAGGCATCGAAGTCTTTACATGCATGTGACTGAAGACTTATTACACTTGAGGACTGTGAATCCTCCAGCCGGTTAGGCATCGCGTTCTGAGCATCCAAGAGTCATTGTGGATCGCCGGACAACGCAGTCTGTGAAGGTTCGGAAGTCTACCTTGAAGACTTACCAGAGTGATTGGGCGAGGACTGTATGTCCTTGGCTCAAGGGGAATAAGGTGAAGACGCGGTTTTCTGAGTTGAATCTCAGCCTCCCTAACCAGATGTACAGTTGTCACAGGAACTGGAACTGGTCCAACAAATCCTATGCCTTCAACAAGTGACTGGTTCTATCTTCTCCTTCTCCTTACTTAGAGTTTGTCATTGTGAAGTCATTGCCTATTTGTCATACCTGTTTGACTTCATTGCTTGACTACTTTTGTTGATTGGCTTCTCACTGTCTTCCATCTTGATCCTACTACCAAGGTGCTATTAGTCTTGTACTTTCACGTTATTGCATACTTGACTATGGTTTGCTTGTTGTAGTTTATCTTCCGCTGCATATCAATTAGGTCATTTCTATTGTTTGTCTTCGAAACATCCGTGTTTTGAAGACTTTCCTAAAAATCGCCTATTCACCCCCCCTCTAGTCGATAACTAGCACTTTTAGGGGTGATGACCTCCTCAGAACCGCCAGAAATGTCCTCTCCAAAGACCTTCATAATCTTCTTGTCACGGCAGCGACTCTCCTGGGACTCCACGTGAGTCCTGTACTGCCCCTTGGCTTGCATGCAGAAAAGGGTCTTCATCTTGTCCTTCAGCTTCTTGGCCCACGAGGGCTCAGAGGAACTATGGGAAGACCCAAAGAAGACTGATCCTCGGAACATCCTCTGCTCCAGCCTCCTCCTCACCAACAACCCTCCTAGTAGCAGACGCCAAAGACGAGTAGTAGTGTTGGCCCAGTTGGGTTTGACACGGAGATCGATGGAATCATGCCGAATCCACCGAGCAAGGAACTCATCACCAGGGTACAGCTTCTCCCAAGTCCTGGAGATTAACAGAAACAAGTATGGTCCATAGATAGGCACCTTGCGGTTGAACACCGCAAACCGAAGCTCACACCACATGATGTGTGAGACATCAAGAGGCTGAGTCTGAGACACCCGGGCCTCCTCGCACATGAGCATCATATCCACCATATAGGCATGAACCTTGTCCTTGTCGCTAATGCGCGGGAACAGAGAGTTGCGGAAGATGCGATACATGATATCCAGAAAGGAGTTCAGCACCCAAGCCGACTTGCCATTGGGAAGTGAAAGTGCTAGTTATCGACAAGAGGGGGGGTGAATAGGCGATTTTTATGAAAGTCTTCAAAACGTGAAAGTTTCGAAGACAAACAATAGAAATGACCTAGTTGATATGCATCGGAAGATAAACTACAAATAGCAAACCATAGTCAAGTATGCAGTAATGTGAAAGTACAAAGACTAATAGCAGCTTAGTAGTAAGGATCAGGATGGAAGATAGTATGAAGCCAACCAACAATAGTAGTCAAGCAATGAAGTCAAACATATGCGACAAATAGGCAATGACTTCATGAAGACAAACTCTAAATAAAGGGAGGGAGAGGACAGAACTAGTCACTTGTTGAAGACACATGATTTGTTGGACTAGTTCCAGTTGCTGTGACAACTGTACGTATGGTTAGGGAGGCTGAGATTCAACTCAGAAGACCGCGTCTTCACCTTATTCCCCTTGAGCTAAGGACACACAGTCCTCGCCCAATCACTCTGGTAAGTCTTCAAGGTAGACTTCCGAACCTTCACAGACTTCGTTCACCGGCGATCCACAATGACTCTTGGATGCTCAGAACGCAACGCCTAACCGGCTGGAGGATTCACAGTCCTCAAGTGTAATAAGTCTTCAGGTCACGCAGACAGAAAGACTTCAGTGATGCCTAACACCCTTGGGCTCTGGGTGTTTGGGCTTTGTCCTCGCAAGGATTTCTCTCTCTCAAAGGCTTCGAGGTGGGTTGCTCTCAAACAACAAAAGCCGTGCACTAACTCTGAGCAGCCACCAATTTATGGTGTAGGGGGTGGGCTATTTATAGCCACTAGGCAACCCGACCTGATATGTCCGGAATGACCGTGGGTCACTAAGGAACTGACACGTGTTCCAACGGTCAGATTTCAAACACACACGACAACTTTACTTGGGCTACAAGCAAAGCTGACTCATCAAGCTCTGGATAAGATTTGCTCTCATTGTCTTCGCTCGAAGACATAGGATTTGGGTTGAGCATCACTACCATTCGACTTTTTCACTTGGACCCCACTTAACAAAGACGGTGGTTCCTATGACTCAACAAAGAAGAAAAAGGAAACAACGAAACTATTACGGTCTTCGGCTCCATAGTCTTCACTCAATGTCTTCTCATGTCATAGTCTTCAATATGAATATCTTCACATACCACCATTGTCGCCAATGTCTTCATACATTTTTAGGGTCATCTCCAGAGGTAAACCGAATCAATGAGGGACACTACCTGTGTTATCCTCGCAATTTTCACAAACACATTAGTCCTCAACCACATTTGTCGTCAATACTCCAAAACCAACTAGGGGTGGCACTAGATGCACTTACAATCTCCCCTTTTGGTGATTGATGACAAACTGCTGAAGTTTTCAACGGGATAAAGTATGTGAAATTGTAAAGGATAGGGTATTGTCTTCATAAGTGGCAAAGGCTCCCCCTGAAGATGTGCATATAAGTAATTTGCTTTTGGAATGGAAATGCACATGGCAGGTTGTACTTGGGGAGATCCTCTTCAACTTATGAAGATAATTTATAATGCATGAAATGATATAACTAAGAGAATGACATGCATAATAAAAATGGACTTCTGCAGAATGATCTAAGTGCGGAAGTTATCATCGCACATGCGGAATTTATCATCGCATCACAGAAAAGAAAATAAGTAGCAGACGACCATCGAGTTTAAGTGTTACAACTCAAAGAACCAAATGTATCAAAAGCGAGAGTTGTAAACACTAGGCAAAATATAAAGCAACCGCCCATATGAACCCGCTTGAAGACTATAAAACTCATATGCTTCTCCCCTTTTGTCAAGAAGGACCAAAAGGTTTGAAGACATAGAGCATCTACTGCTCCCATGAGGAGTAGGTGAAGCGGCAGGTTGTCGTTGTTGGTTTGCGCGCGATTTAACTTGGTGCAAGGTCGTCACGTGCACAAGTAGGGGGCGGTGAAGTAGCATCGTCTTCATCATCGATCACTCTGGCATTCACAGTTGCCGTGGAGGAAGAATAGTCAGAGTCTTTAAGGGATGGAGTTCGACGTAGGACCGCATTCCGTGGAGGAGTGAAGTCAAAATTGAATCTTTCAGTGAAGCCATCGTCTTGAAGATCTGCTTCAGCACTGAGTAGCGTCAAACTCTTCCATGATCGCCGACAGGTCTCGTGAGTGACGACAGCATTCTTGGTGGCAAGATTTCAAATGCGATTGACGTCCACCAAGAGGATTTGCATCTGTCGCTTGAGCCAGAAGTGATGCTTGTCTTGTTTCTGATGCAGTGCCACAAGAAGTTCTCGGTCATTTAGGACGCGAGAGCGCTTATTAGGCCTTTGGGCAATTTGCTCTCAGTAGCTTCAGTTTGCGCACGATGAGGCATACGAGTGTTCCCAGCCATTGGATAGACACGAGTTACTGCTCGGACTCCTTCCATGGGTTGAGTGAAGCTTTGGTGATCAACATTTTGAAGACAAAGAGGCGTTTTGGCAGGCTCAGGGTATATGGCTTCAACAGACATATCAACCTCTGGTAGAAAGATCAGATGATTGCGAGCAGAGGGCTGATAGTTGATAGCAGAGTGTAGCTTAATGAGGCGCATGACCCATGGAGCATAGAATTTCAGGCCAAAAAGTTCGTAACCGACGCAGCCTACGGGATGAAGAATTCTTGTTTATTGAAGTCGATGCCATTGAGGATGTAAAAGACCAATGTCTTCATGGCTCCTTTAAGTTTTGCAGGTGATGAATGCCCTTTGATAGGCCATAGAGTTCACCGATGATGTGATATATTGTGCGAGGCGATACTCAAGGTCATCAACAAAGAACTCCTTTGGGTATTCAGCGTTAGGTGGCAAAGGTTTATAATGCTCAACATCCGGCCGATGTTGGGCTCGCTTATGGAAGATGCTTTCTGCATTGCGGTGGAGTTGACAATCGTGTTCGAACAGCTCTCCGGGAGTGGGTAGGCCCGTAAGCTCAATGACGCCAAGACTTTGGCTTCATGATGAACATTTCGCCATCCACTCGAGAACCCATGTCTTTGTATCCTCGTAGTAGCCGCGAATGTGGAGGGTAGCATAGAATTGAAGCAAAAGTTCCTCATTCCAATGTTCTTTGTCATCACAAAGTCGAAAGCACTGCATCACGAAAAGCAGCCAAGTGCTTCTTCTAAGCATGGCAGTCCAAAGAATGGCTTCATGTCGAGGCGCATATGAGGGAAAATGCGCCTTGATCATACATAATGCAGGAGTAATAGCTTCACGCCGATAGCTCCGTAAACGATCCGATGATATTCTTGGCCTTGAGTAGGGGTTCTTTGCTCACAAAGAAGGTGTCGAGGCTTTGAAGCCATTTGCATTGAAGGACCCTCAGAGAGATGGCGCATTACACGGGAACCTTGGCAGTCTTGGCTTTGGTTTCTGGATCAGAGGCCTATGTTCAACATGATAGTCAAACTGAGGACCAGAGGCATTAGGCGGAGGGACCAGAACGGGCCATCTGACAATGATCAACTGACCATAGTTGTAAGCTTGCTCAATTGTATAGGGCCTTGGTGGCGGAACAGAGCAAAGTGGCAACAACAGAGGCGCCAGTCGCACAACAGATGCTTCAGAGCAGCTTGCATCATTGGCTTCGCACATTGGTTGGTGCAGCTCCACATTTGCTTCACCATGACAACATCATTGGCTTCATTTGTGTTGGTGGTGGCAGCCTCAAGATTTTCAACCTCCACTTGATGAGCCGGAGGGTCTGCACCGCCACGTTCACTTCAGGAACAGCTTCTTCAGTATTGGGGGGAGTAGGGACACGTTCTTCTTCTTGGTTGTCATCGGCTGATGCAGCCGGATTGTCTTCAGCAGCTTTGGCTTCAGATACGGAGGCATTCACAGTCAGAGTGGCTTCTGGAAACACTTGACGTGCAATAGATTGGTGGTGCACTTCTCCTTCTGGAACGCTCGAAAGAGGGACTTGAGGCCTTGGTCCTTTGCGAAGCCTGCGGAATGCTGGCGACGCCTTTGGAGATGGAGTTGGTTGGGTCTCAAAGTCATCCTCTTCTTCTTGCACAGGTGGTGTGACTTGTTGTTGTTGGGGAGTACTCGGGGAGTCTTGTTGTTGTGGGTGATCAGCCCATGATGCATCCTGAGCAATTGGCGTCAGAGGACGACCAATGCTGATGAGTTCGCTGTTCGTGAGAACAGGCGATGATACCAAGTTGTGTTCGATCTTGAAAGTGCTAGTTATCGACTAGAGGGGGGGGTGAATAGGCGATTTTTATGAAAGTCTTCAAAACATGGATGTTTCGAAGACAAACAACAGAAATGACCTAGTTGATATGCAGCGGAAGATAACTACAACAGGCAAGCCATAGTCAAGTATGCAATAATGTGAACGGACTAGACTAATAGCAGCTATGTAGTAAGGATCAGGATGGAAGATAGTATGAAGCCAAATCAACAATAGAAGTCAAGAAGTGAAGTCAAACAGATAAGACATATAAGTAATGACTTCACGAAGACAAACTTAGGGTAAAGAAGGGAAGGGATAGAACTAGTCACTAGTTGAAGACATAGGATTTGTTGGACCAGTTCCCAGCTTTGTGACAACTGTACATCTGGTTAGGGAGGCTGAGATTCAACTTTCGGAAGACCGCGTCTTCACCTTATTCCCTTGAGCTAAGGACACACGGTCCTCGCCCAATCACTCTGGTAAGTCTTCAAGGTAGACTTCCGAACCTTCACAGAGCGATGTTCACCGGCAATCCACAATGACTCTTGGATGCTCGTAACGCCTTGACGCCTAACTGGCCGGAGGATTCCACGGTCCTCAAGTGTAATAAGTCTTCGTGTCACACAGACAGAAAACTTCGTGATGCCTAACACTCTTTGGCTCGGGGTGTTTTGGGCTTTGTCCTCGCAAGGATTTCTCTCTCTCAAAGGCTTCGAGGTGGGTTGCTCTCAAACGACAAAAGCCGTGCACTAACTCTGAAAGCAGCCACCAATTTATGGTGTAGGGGTGGGCTATTTATAGCCACTAGGCAACCCGACCTGTTATGTCCGAAATGACCACAGGTCACTAAGGAACTGACACGTGTTCCAACGGTCAGATTTCAAACACTCATGGCAACTTTACTTGCGCTACAAGCAAAGCTGACTCATCCAGCTCTGGATAAGTTTTGCTCTCATTGTCTTCGCTCGAAGACATAGGATTTGGGTTGAGCATCACTTAAGTCATTCTGACTATGATCACTTGGACCCCACTTAACAAAGACGGTGGTTCCTACGACTCAACAAAGAAGAAAAGGAAACAACGAAACAACACAGTCTTCGCGCTCCATAGTCTTCACTCAATGTCTTCTCATGTCATAGGCTTCAATGTGAATATCTTCACATACCACCATTATCTTCAATGTATTCATACATTTTTAGGGGTCGTCTCCTAGAGGTAATCCGAATCAATGAGGGACACTACTGCGTTATCCAGCAATTCTCACAAACGCATAAGTCCCTCAACCACATTTGTCGTCAAAACTACAAAACCAACTAGGGGTGGCACTAGATGCACTTACAATCTCCCCTTTTGGTGATTGATGACAAACCGTTGAAGTTTTCAACGGGATAAAATATGTGAAATTGTAAAGGATAGGGAATTGTCTTCATAAGTGGCAAAGGCTCCCTCGAAGATGTGCATATAAGTAGTTTGCTTTTGGAATGCAAATGCACATGGCAGGTTGTACTTGTGGAGATCGTCTTCAACTTATGAAGATAATTCATCATGCATGAAATGATATATCTAAGAGAATGACATGCATAATGAAAAATGGACGTCTGAGAATGATCTAAGTGCGGAAGTTATCATCGCACATGCGGAATTTATCATCGCACTGCAGTAAAGCAAATAAGTAGTGCATTTACCATCGAGTTTAAGTGTTACAACTCAAAGAACCAAATGTATCAAAACGAGAGTTGTAAACACTAGCCAAAATATAGTGCAACCGCCCTTATGAACCCGCTTGAAGACTATCAAACTCATATGCTTCTCCCCCTTTGTCAGTAAGGACCAAAAAGGTTTGAAGACATAGAGCATCTACTCGTCCTCTTCTGAAGAAGAAGATGCAGCAGGGTTGTCGTTGTTGGTTGGCGGTGCAGACGAGCTTGGTGCAGTGTTGATTCGTGCAGAAGTAGGGGGCGGTGAAGTAGCATCGGCTTCATCATCGATCACCCTGGCATTGACCGTTGCCGTGGAGGAAGAATAGTCAGAGTCTTCAAGAGATGGAATTCGCCATAGGACTGCATTCCGTGGAGGAGTGGAGTCAAACTTGAAACGTTCAGTGAAGCCATCGTCTTGAAGATCAGCTTCAGCACTGAGCAGGGTCAAACTCTTCCATGACCGTCGACAAGTCTCGTGATTGACAAAGGCATTCTTGGTGGCAAGATTGCGAATGCGATTGACGTCCACCAAGAGGCTTTGCATTTGACGCTTTAGCCAGGAGTGATGCTTATCTTGCTTTTGATGCAGTGCCACAAGAAGTTCTCGATCATTGAGGACTCGAGAGCGCTTCCGAGGCCTTTTGGCCAATTGTGCTCTCGGTGGCTTCAAATTGTGCACGATGAGGCGACGCGTGTGTTCCCAGCCGAGGATAGACACGAGATACCGCTTGGACGCCTTCTATGGGTTGAGAGAAGCATGGTGATCTGCGCTCGAAGACTTAGAGGGGTTTTGGCAGGCTCGGGGTATATGGCTTCAATGCATATATCAACCTCTGGTAGAAAGATCAGATGATTGCGAGCAGAGGGTTGATAGTTGATAGCTGAGTGCATCTTAATGAGGCGCATGACCCATGGAGCATATAACTTCGGACCAAACAGATCAGATCCAGATGCAGCCAGTTGTCGGATGAAGAAATCTTGCATGTTGAAGTTGATGCCATTGAGGATGTAGAAGACCAATGTCTTCATTGCTCCTTCAAGCTTTGCGGACGATGAATGCCCTTTTATTGGCCATAGAGTTCGCCGTATGATGTGATATATGGTACGAGGCAGATACTCAAGGTCATCAACAAAGAAGTGCTGAGGGTATTCAACGTCATGTGGCAGTGGCTTCATCATGCTCAGCATCTGACTCATGTCGGGTTCTGGCTTATGAAATATGCTCTCCAAGGCATCACGGTGGAGTTGACATCCGTGTTCAAACAGCTCTCCGGAGTGGGTAGGCCTGTGAGCTCAATGATGTCAAGCGCTTTGGCTTCATGATGGATATTTCCACCATCCACTCGAGAACCCATGTCTTCGTATCTCATTGTAGCAGCGGATGTGGAGTGTGGCATAGAATTGAAGCACTAATTCTTCATTCCAAGGTTGCTCTTTATGCATTCTGAAGCCCAGCAGACCTGCATCATGAAAGCAATCAAGTGCTTCTTCTAAGCACGGTAGTCCGGCAATGGCTTCAGTGTCGAGGCGCATATGAGGGAAAATGCGGCCTTGGTCATATAGAACACAGGAGTAATAGCTTCTTTGCTGATAGCTCCAGAACCGGTCAGATGAGATCCTTGGCCTTTTGTAGGGGTTCTTTGCACTCTCAAAGAAAGTATTGTGGGCTTTGAAGCCATTTGCATTGAAAGAACCGGTTGAGGTGGTAGTGCCTGGAAACCTTGGCAGTCTTGGCTTCGGCTTCTGGACCGGAGGCCTATGCGCAATATGATAGTCGAATTGAGGACCAGAGGCATGAGGCGGAGGGACCAGAACGGGCCATCTTATCGTGACTAGCTTCGCCATAGTCGTATGCTTGCTCGATTGTGTAGGGCCTTGGTGGCGGAGGCGAGCAAGGCAACAATCGAGGCTTCAGTCGCTGCCAGATGCTTCGGGAGCAGTTGCCTCATTGGCTTCGTGCACGCTTCCTTCATTGGCTTCAGGAGCAGTTGGGACATGCTCCACATTGCTTTCAGCCATGACCACGTCATTGGCTTCATTGGTGTTGGAGGTGGCAGCCTCATTGTTTTCAACCTCCACTTGAGGAGCTGGAGGGTCGGGCACTGGCACGTTGATATCAGGTATGACTTCTTCAGTTAAAGGGGGTGTAGGGACACGTTCTTCTTCTTCTTCTTGGGTGTCGTGGCTGATGCACGGCGGATTGTCTTCAGCAGCTTTAGCTTCGGACTCGAGACATTCACAGTTGGAGTGGCTTCGAAAACACTTGACGTGCAACAGGTTGGTGGTGCACTTCTCCTTCCGAACGCTTCGGAAGAGGCACTTGAGGCCTTTGACCTTTGCGAAGCCTGCGAAATGCTGGCGACGCCTTTGGAGATGGGGTTGCCTGGGCCTCAAAGTCTTCCTCTTCTTCTTGGTGTTGCTGTTGAGGAGTGACTTGTTGTTCGGGAGTGACTTGTTGTTGGGTAGTACTGGGGGAGTCTTGTTGTTGCGGGCGATCAGCCCATGAAGCATCCTGAGCAATTGGCGTCGAGGACGACCAATCTTGATGAGTTCGCTGGTCGCATTTAACAAAGCGATGATACCACATTGTATTCAATTTGAGGAAGAACTTCATCATCTTCAACATTGTCATGGTGACCAATGTCTTGTGATGATGGGATCACCGCTTGGAATCTCTTCACCAGGAGCCTCTATGGAAGCTGTGCTCATGAACAGTCATTCAAGTTCTTGGGTTGCGTGACGCTGGACGGACCACGTAAATGGGTTCAACAATCAAGGGCTCTGTGGGAGCAGCCCGATTCTTCTTGGTCTTTAGCTTCTTCTTGGAGGGAGCAAGATCGAGGCGTCGAGATTTTTCCTTTTTCTCGCTTCAGCCTCAGCAGCCCTCGTCTTTTTCTTTTCAGAAGCAGTTGACCGTACCTTTGGCTTCGAGCAGCTTCTTGAGAAAGTTTCCTTTGAGGTCGTGCAACATGACATTGAAGTTTTTCACGTCTTGCACGCTAAGTGCTGCCATATGCTTCTTGAACTGAGCCTTTTCATAGTCAATCTTGTGCTTCAGTTCAACAATTCGCTGAGCTAGAGCTAGCTCAGAAGCAATGGCGCCGTTGAAAGAGACGCTGAGGCCACTTGGAAGTTGCAGATCTTCAAAGTCGATGTTTGGTGTGTCAAACCACTCATCAATGAAGTGATGGATGATTGCCACATCAAAGAGAGGCAAGTTGTTGAAGATTTCGCTTCTTCTTTGCTCTTGATAAGCTGCTCAAGAGCATCATCTGCAAGATCGTCATCACTTGACAGATCAATGTGCTCTTCACGCAGAATAGCGGCAGGGTCGAGTGTCGATTCGATATTCTTGACACATTTCTTTCTCTTCTCCGCCTTCTTGGAGATGCGGATTGATCCTCGACCGTGGTAATCTTGGCTTCAGGGAGGTGCAATGGCGGTGGCTTCACACGAGAAGCTTTTGGAGGAGCAGCTGACTTTGGAGCCTTGACTTTCTTAAGCTTCTGTGGCTTTGGAGCAGGAGCAGGAGCTGGAGCTGGGGCTTCATCAGAATCAGCCTCGTCATCAGTGTGGTCCACTTTGGCACCTTGGACCAAAATATAAGTGATGAGGCCTTCAAGGTTTGAAAACGGACCGATGACATTGGGTTCAGCGTCACGTGAGCCGTCAGCACGGGGAGCAGAGGGACCAGGGTCGGCATTCTCAGGCTGAGGTCCACGAACCAGAGCAATGACTTCTTGTTTTCCTTTGCAGAAGCCTTTGCGTGCTGGAAGTTGCGCTTGAAGAGATTGTCATCGCGACACCAGAGCAAAGACGCCGGGTCGGCATTCTCAGGCTGAGGTCCACGAACCATGCAAGGATAGAAACCTTGTGCAATAGCTTCAGCCATGTTCTTGGGAGGAAGGCCTCGGAAAAGAATATCACCCCAAGGGCTTCTGATGGCATTCTTCTCGGTATATTCTTGTGTGACGAAATTGTACTTGAACCACTGTTCAGCCCAATAGCGTCGAATCCATTGGATTCGTGTCTTGCGCTGATTATAAGTCTCTTCAGGATCTGTCTTGTACAGCTCGGCGAGGTCATCAGGCAGATCTTTTGAGGTTCCTCACGACGCTATCTCGCCGCCTTCCCGACTGATTAATCTGTAGCCATGAGCTTCAAACTGAATGGCTTCACAATCAAAGGCTTCAAAGGCTTGCGTTTGCTTGATGACAGTGAACCGGCCGGGAGAGTTGGTTTGATCTTTGTAAGAATTCTGCAAACGAATGCGAGACTATGAGAACCAAGGGATTCTCCCACGGACATGTACCTGTGACAAGCATTAGAGACGCGAGGGAAGGGAAGAGGTCATATGCATTCTCGTAAGATTTTGAAGATAAATCGGTTTGAAGACATTGACCTCATGATGCGAAGACATTCACTTATACCGAGAGTTGGTTCCAGATTTGTACGAATTCGTGAATAAGTACAAGTGAGGAATCTAACTAGTTGTGAAGCTTAAGTGAATATCTGAAGCAAGATGAGATGCGCATAGAATAGATCTAACTTTGTATGGGCAGAAACCATTTTTGGCAAGTAGGATGAATCTTGAAGATCGAAAAGATGGTAAAAATAGAGATATATTTACCGCTTCGAAGAACTGCTAGACGGAAGGAAAGGAGGCCGAGTAGTTCAGTCCACCCTGCCCTAACTTGGCGATGGAGGACACCTACGGCGGCGGCGGAGATGAAGATGTTCGCGGCCGGCGTGAGGACGACGTCGGAGAAGTCGCGGCAGCTAAGCGCTTCGTCGCCGGCATCGTCGAGAGCTAGTGGTGGCGCTAGGGTTTTGACGAGGTGGAGAAGTGGAAGCAGATTTTCTTTACCGCAGGGGACATGTATTTATAACGAGGTGTGCGGCGCAGCACAATTACGCAGGTGCCCCTGGCGGTTCACATCTGAGGGGCACGTGGCACGCATGCAACATACAATGAGATGTCCCACGTTCCCACGCCCGCCCGGTTTGTCGGATGGTCGTTCCGGCTTCTCCGGAGTTCAACAGTAAAGATGAATCATTTAAAACAGACTTAAAGTTTGTCTCTATGTCTTCTGCTAACAAGGACGCAGAGAAGACATTCGACAGTTTCAATAGAATGCATATGATTTGGACAGATAGAGTTTGAGATAGAAAGCATAGAGAGATTGGGGTCCGATCACATTCATTTAGTTCAAAAGATTCAACTTGAAGACATAGCTATAAGTGAATGTTGTAGAGGACAGAAATATATATATATCAGACAGCAACCAAATCATCATAGTGAAGAAAATCATGAAAATAGGTTGAAGTTGAAGTCAAATCAAACGCGAATAGCTTCAAGAAATAACGCCATGAGTGAAACACTTCAAACAAAGAAATTTGGTGGTGGCGTTCCAATCAGATAGGAAGTATTAGACCCAGACACGGCGCACAATTATCGTGGCGCTCGAAGTCAAATTCCACATTAATGTATTCACACACGTAATGTAAGTCTTCATTGATTGAAGATATACGTTATTGCCGTGTGTTGCACATCTAAGTCATCAACATGCATAAGTGTTAGGATGTGTGCCTGATCACAGGACATTTGAGGATTCCAAGATATTTAGCTCACACCGTAACTTGCAAAACCTTTTCTCATCCAAGGGCTTTGTGAAGATATCTCCCAGTTTCTCTTCTGTGTTGACGTGAATGATGTCAATATCTTTCTTCATGACATGATCCCCGAGAAAATGATGACGAATTTCAATGTGCTTTGTCTTCGAGTGCTGGACTGGATTGTTGGCAATCTTGATGGCGCTTTCGTTGTCGCAGAAGAGAGGTACTTGTGTCAGATTGATGCCATAGTCCTTGAGAGTTTGCTTCATCCATAGAAGCTGAGCACAACAACATCCAGCAGTAATGTATTCAGATTCAGCAGTTGAGAGAGACACACAGTTCTGCTTCTTTGAGGACCAACAGATGAGTGATCGTCCCAAAAAGTGACATGTGCCTGATGTAGACTTGCGATCCACTTTGTCACCAGCATAATCAGCATCCGAAAATCCAACCAAATCATATTTTGAGCCCTTTGGATACCATAATCCGAGTGTTGGGGTGTGAGCCAAGTATCGAAGAATTCGCTTCACACCTAAGTGATGTGATTCCTTTGGTGCCGCTTGGAATCGAGCACACATGCAAACACTAAGCATAATATCCGCCTAGATGCACATAGGTAAAGTAAGGAACCAATCATGGAGCCGTATACCTTTTGATCGAACTCTTTACCATTGTCGCTTGGGACCCAAGTGGTGTTTATCGGCATTGGCGTCGTGTATCCTTTGCATTCTTGCATTCCAAACTTCTTCGACAATCTTGGAGGTATTTTTCTTGAGATATAAAGATGCCATTTCTTTGTCGATTTAATTTGAAGACCAAGGAAGAACTTGAGCTCTCCCATCATGGACATCCGATATTGCTCTTGCATCATGTATCCAAACTCATCACTATACTTACGGTTGGTGCACCGAAGATAATGTCATCGACATATATTTGGCATACAAACAGTTCACCATCATATGTCTTCGTGAAGACTGTGGGATCAAGGGATCCAGGTTTGAAGCCTTTGCTCTTCAGGAAGTCTTTGATTGTATCATACCAGGCGCGAGGAGCTTGTTTGAGGCCATACAGTGCTTTATTTAGCTTGTACACCATATCAGGATGTTTGGATCTTCAAAGCCAGGTGGTTGAGCGACATATACTTCTTCTTCAATCTTGCCGTTGAGAAATGCACTCTTCACATCCATTTGATAGAGCAACATGTTGTGGTGGTTAGCATAGGCTAGTAGTATGCGAATAGCTTCAAGCCTAGCTACAGGAGCAAATGTTTCATCAAAGTCAATTCCTTCAACTTGAGTATATCCTTGAGCCACAAGCCTTGCTTTGTTTCCCATTTACTTGACCATGCTCATCTTGCTTGTTTCGATATATCCATTTGGTGCCAATAATGTTATGCTTGCGAGGGTCAGGACGCTTGACAAGTTCCCAAACATTATTCAGCTTGAACTGTTGAAGTTCTTCTTGCATAGCTTGCATCCATTCTGGTTCCATAAAAGCTTCAGCAACTTTCTTGGGTTCTGATATTGATACAAAGGAAAAGTGCCCACAGAAATTTGCTAGATGTGTTGCTCTTGAGCGGGTAAGTGGACCAGGTGCATTGATGCTATCGATTATCTTCTCAATCTGTACTTCATTTGCAACTCGAGGATGAACTGGACGAAGACTTTGCTCATGCTGATCATTGTCGTCATTTGAAGGATTGTCTTCAGGCTGAGCATTGTCTTCAGGTTGGTTAGGTGCAGAAATGATAAGTTCCTCTTCAGGCTGTGCTTCATTTGGCATGATTTCACCAGTTCCCATTAGCTTGATAGATTTGCTGGGTGGAGCTTCGTCTAGTGTGCTTGGCAGGAACTCTCTTTGTGAACCATTGGTTTCATCAAATCGCACATCTACAGCTTTTGACGATTTTGTAGAGATAGAGATTGAAGACATCGTAAGAGTGTGAGTCCTTTCCATAACCGAGCATGAAGCCTTCGTGAGCTTTGGGTTCAAATTTTGACTTGTGATGGGGATCCTTGATCCAAAGACTTAGCCCCAAATACTCAAGTAACTCGACATTTGGCTTCTTGCCAAGAAGGAGCTCATAGGAAGTTTTGTTCGTAAGCTTATGGATATAAACACGGTTGATGACGTGACAAAGTCGTATCAATGGCTTCGTGCCGTAACTTTCTTGGTGTCTTGTACTCAGAGAGCATTGTTCGAGCCATCTCAATGAGGGTTACGTTCTTGCGCTCCACGATGCCATTTTTTTGGGGTGTGTATGGAGCAGAGAACTCATGAGTGATTCCCATGGTATCCAGATAAAGATCAAGTCCGGTGTTCTTTAATTCAAAGGTCGTTATCACTTCGATATGCTTGATCTTGATGCCATAATTGTTCATTGCTCGATTGGCTTAATCGTCTCAAGACATCTTGCACTTCGGTCTTGTAGAGAATTATGTGCACCCATGTGTATCTTGAGTAGTCATCAACAATGACGAAGCCATAGAGACAAGCAGTTGTTGTGAGGGTAGAGTAATGAGTAGGGCCAAACAAATCCATATGAAGCAGCTCGAAGGGTTGAGATGTCGTCATGATTGTCTTCGAGGGGTGCTTTGCCCTAGTCATCTTTCCGGCCTTTCAGCACCACACAAATGATCCTTCTTGAACTTGACACCTTCGATGCCTATGACATGCTTCTTCTTGGCGAGTGTGTGTAAGTTCCTCATGCCAAGATGCCCCAGCCTCCGATGCGAGCCAGATTCAAGCTTTTGCAAGAAGACATACGACAAGCTGTGGACCTGCTGAGAAATCTACCATGTATAGATCATCTTTCCTATACCCTTCAAAGACTAGAGACTTGTCGGATTCCATTAGAACAAGGCAATGATATTTTCCGAATATCACAATCATGTTCAAGTCACAAAGCATTGAGACAGACATCAAGTTGAAACCAAGGGATTCAACAAGCATCACTTTATCCATGTGTTGATCCTTTGAGATTGCAATTCTACCTAGACCCAATACCTTGCTTTTACCAGTGTCAGCAAATGTGATATGACTCTTGTGTGATGGACGTAAGGTTGAGTCCATGAGAAGACTTCGATCACCAGTCATATGATTAGTGCATCCACTATCCATAATCCATTCTGAAGCATGAGGTGTCATAGCCTACAAAGATGCTTAGGGGATAGGCTTCACCAAGAGCATTGTGAAGCATAAACATTTGATGAGCAAGTGGATTATTGAAGCTTAAATCAAGATTAGGACTGATAGGATGAATGGCAAACAATTCAGGAGCAAAATACATAGTGAGACCATTTGGGCATTTGATCTTCCGCCCTACAAGATGTTTTAGGTCCCTAGCAATAGCATCAGACGCCTTTGATTTTCTACCGAGACCCTTTCCCTAAAAGAGAGTTAATTCTTCTTAACCACCCACATCTTCAGGGGTGGCTTAGAAGCAATGAGTCTAAGTGCAGCATCTGAGAACTTCGGCTTTGGAGCCCTAGCAAATAGCCTTGCAGGAGATGAATGATACTCATATGAATAAGCAAAAAAGTTCTTAGATCTATGAACATAGCGGTTTGAAGACACACGCTCATATTCATAAATTTGAGTACGGTTCCCCTGCAAAACATTGGCGTTAGGGTGACTCAGGTGAGTCCTCGATCTGTATGAAGCCTTTGGACCATATGACGCCTTAGGTCTGTGGTTTGTCTTCTTCCCAGGTGGTGTCATGATGACATTCACTGGAAGATTCTCAAGACAGCTTTTGGGAACCCAGTTCTTCTTCATAGGCGGTCCATTCCTGCAGTTAGTTCCAATATACCTGGCAAACACTTCACCATTCTGATTCTTGAACAGCTTATAGTTTGCATCAAAGGATTCATCAATGATAATAGGGTTAGCACAGGTAAAGCCAGATAAGGTGGATGGATCCTTTGAAGGTCCCTTTGGCACAACCCATGTGGTTTTGGGATACCGCCAAAGCTTCCAAAGAGGGAACCATCAACATTCATTTTCCTCTCGAAACCAACACCCTCTTTCCTAGGGTTTCGGTTCGTAGTTCGCTTTTTGAGGACATCGCAAAGTGTCTGATGCCCTTTCATACTTTTATACATCCCTGTTTCAAGCAATGTCTTCACCCTAGCATTTTCATCAGCAATGACAGTGGTATCCTCCACAGAGGGGTTAGTAACCACATTGGTAGTTGAAGACAATGCAACAGTAGCAGCAGTTGAACATTCAGCAACAGAGGTAGCTATATCACGCTCAAGGCATTTTAGACATGGCGGTTCAAATTCATCCTGAGCGGAACTGATCTGTTGAGCGCGAAGTGACTCATTCTCTTTTTGAAGATCTTCATGAGCCGCTCTCGATTTCTCAAGCTCTTGCTTCCTTTGAAGATAATCATAGGAGAGCCTTTCATGAGTAGTTGAGAGCATTTCATGACGACTTTCAAGTTCTTAGTACTTAGCATGAAGGTTTTTAATGTCTTCAACTAAGGACTGTGAACATGTCATTTCAAGGCCCAATGTGTCATTGCTTTTGTCTAACAGTTTTTGAGTATGTTCCATAGCTCTTTGTTGTTCAGTTGCAATTTTAGCAAGTGTTTTGTAGCTGGGTTTGGATTCACAATCAGAGTCATCTCCACTTGATGTTTGAAAGTAAGCATCACGTGATTTTACCTTGGCACCGCGTTCCATGAAGCAGTAGGTGGGAGCAGGGTCGTCCTTGTCATCAGCTTCAGCGTTGGTTTAGAAGTCATTGTCTTCAGTGTTGAAGATGGACTTGGCAACATAGGTTGTGGCTAAAGCCGGACTTTGCAACGCCTGGTCGGACTCCTCTTGAGACTCCACCTCCACTTCCTCGAATGCAGACTCCTCCTCTGAATCCATTTCCTTGCCAACAAAAAGCACGAGCCTTGCCAGATGAGCTCTTCTTATGCGATGAAGACTTTGATGAAGACTTGGAAGAAGACTTTGAAGATTTCTTATTTTTCTTGTCATCAGAATCATATTCCTTGCTCTTCTTCTTCTTCTTCTCATTGTCCCATTGTGGACACTCAGAGATATAGTGGCGACATACCAGAGGTCGACATCAATGGCTTCAAGATGCATGCGCATCTTATTCTTCTAGTAGGGATATTCAGTTCCATCGAACACGGGGCAAGCAGCATAGACTTTGATTATCCCTGCAGTCGACATAGCTAAAACTCCACGTGGTTAAACCAAATCACACAGAACAAGGGAGTGCCGAGCTCTGATACCAATTGAAAGTGCTAGTTATCGACTAGAGGGGGGTGAATAGGCGATTTTTATGAAAGTCTTCAAAAAGTGAAAGTTTCAAAGACAAACAATAGAAATGACCTAGTTGATATGCAGCGGAAGATAAACTACAAATAGCAAACCATAGTCAAGTATGCAGTAATGTGAAAGTACAAAGACTAATAGCAGCTTAGTAGTAAGGATCAGGATGGAAGATAGTATGAAGCCAACCAACAATAGTAGTCAAGCAATGAAGTCAAACAGATGCGACAAATAGGCAATGACTTCACGAAGACAAACTCTAAATAAAGGGAGGGAGAGGATAGAACCAGTCACTTGTTGAAGACACAGGATTTGTTGGACCAGTTCCAGTTGTTGTGACAAGCAGACGTCCGTTAGGGAGGCTGAGATTCAACCTTTCGAAGACCGCGTCTTCACCTTATTCCCCTTGAGCTAAGGACACACAGTCCTCGCCCAATCACTCTGGTAAGTCTTCAAGGTAGACTTCCGAACCTTCACAGACTTCGTTCACCGGCGATCCACAATGAATCTTGGTTTCTCAGAACGCAACGCCTAACCGGCTGGAGGATTCACAGTCCTCAAGTGTAATAAGTCTTCAGGTCACGCAGACAGAAAGACTTCAGTGATGCCTAACACTCTTGGGCTCTGGGTGTTTGGGCTTTGTCCTCGCAAGGATTTCTCTCTCTCAAAGGCTTCGAGTTGGGTTGCTCTCAAACGACAAAAGCCGTGCACTAACTCCGAGCAGCCACCAATTTATGGTGTAGGGGGTGGGATATTTATAGCCACTAGGCAACCCGACCTGATATGTCCGAAATGACCTTGGGTCACTAAGGAACTGACACATGTTCCAACGGTCAGATTTCAAACACACACGGCAACTTTACTTGGGTACAAGCAAAGCTGACTCATCCAGCTCTGGATAAGATTTGCTCTCATTGTGTTCGCTCGAAGACCTAGGATTTGGGTTGAGCATCACTTGATCATTACGACTTTGTTCACTTGGACCCCACTTAACAAAGACGGTGGTTCCTATGACTCAACAAAGAAGAAAAAGGAAACAACGAAACGACCACGATCTTCAAGGCTCCATAGTCTTCACACAATGTCTTCTCATGTCATAGTCTTCAATATGAATATCTTCAGACACCACCATTGTCGTCAATGTCTTCATACATTTTTAGGGGTCATCTCCGGTAGGTAAACCGAATCAATGAGGGACACTACCTGTGTTATCCTGCAATTCTCACAAACACATTAGTCCCTCAACCAAATTTGTCGTCAATACTCCAAAACCAACTAGGGGTGGCACTAGATGCACTTACAGGAAGCACCTTCTCCACATAGTAGTGCTGGAGCTTGTTCTTGTTAGCGGACTCAGGATTGGCATGGGGACGAACACCAACAGGTGTGTTGAGCCCGTCATCAGGAACATGCAACAGATCCATGAACTCCTTCCAGGTAGCGGTTAACTGATGACCATTGGTCATCCACGTCATCCTCCGCTCCTCCCCAGGATGGAAGTACACAGAGGCAAAGAACGGACAGACAAGCTTAGGGTCAAAGTCTAGATGGAAGGAGATCACATGTTCAATACCAAACTGCTCCACCAAATCCAGAGCCTCTCCAAAGTACTCACGAAACTTGTCCTTCCTCATGTGATTCATGTCTATCCACTTGACTTCCACGTAGGTATTCTGCTTGTTCTTGATGACATCCAGATAAGTGAGAGTCTGCTGCTTGGTCCAAAACAACTCACAGCCTCTGATGGTAGCACGAGGATTCACATATAGGTTGATCTGCCTGAGACGGATGAACTCAGAAAGGGGTATCTCGTCCATGCCCTTAGCGGGTTCCTTGTTCTTGCTAGCGGTGGTCTTGACATGACGCTTGGGGGCATTGGAGCCCTCTGGGGCTTCACCTTGATTGCGCAAACGCTTGGAGCCAGTGTCACGACTGGGATTGGAACAGCGTGAGCCACCACCTGAGACACAAAGCGCAAAACACACACGACAAGCAAAAAGGATCAATGCGAAGACCACAGAAAAGCAAAAGAAACACGTAGGAAGCATACGTGGTAATTGCCATGAGAGAGATTGGACCCAACGGTAGTACTGCCAGGTGCCGCGGTACTAAAATCTTAGTACCGCCCCAAGTCGCGGTAGTACCATGTGCTGTCACGGTAGTACCGTGTCTGGGAGCGGTAGTAGGATCGTAGTGCTGCAGCTCATGCGGTAGTACCGCACCGGCCGGGCGGTAGTACCGGACGAGTGGTAGTACCGGACATGTGGCGCGGTAGTACCGCACCGTGTCAGATCTGAACATGATTTTGAATCTGAGAAGAACCGCAAAACCATGGCGGTACTACGATTGATCAAATCTATCACAAGACAACATATCAAGTATAATCCCTACACAATACTACTCTCCTACATCCTACTCTTGCAAAGATTTAGCCTAAAATCTCAAGAACACATGCATCTCCCCAAAAGCCAAGAGGCAAAGAAAACAACCAAAAGAGAGAGGGATTTGGGGAAAGACCTTGTTCCATGGCAAGAGCACGTGGTGGGAAATGATCCCACCGGTCGGAATCAAAGGAGAGCAGCCGGAGGCGGAGATCCGGTGAGGGACTCCAGCACCGTTCTTGAGCGAGAGAGAGAGAGAGACAAAGTGGGGAAAACTGACGAATGGGTATGGGGGAGTTAGAACTCCCCTGCCCGTCCTTATCCCCCACGCGTCTGCGACGGCGCGGTAGTACCGCAGATCATTGCGGTAGTACCGCTTGGGCTGAAGTACTGCACCAAGCGGTAGTACCGCTCTCCCAGGCGGTAGTAAAAAATTACTGCCGCGTTGGGGCGGTAGTACCGTGCTCTCTACACACGGTAGTACCATAGCAAGCTGCGGTTGTACCGTGGGCTCAAGAAAGGCAGGTTTTGAACGCACGAAAAAGGAGGTCTTCGCAAGGAATCTTTGAGCACAAAAGACACCACAGGAACACTCTCAACACAAAGGCAGAAAGGCAAACGACAACAAGAAACAACCACGCGACACCACCTCTCCAAAGAGAGGGTGGTGGCCGGAGTCACCTATGTTTGAGTCAATTGGTATGGCACCGCGAAGAATCTCCTAGGGCCCATGACCAAAACTCGTCTTTGAAGCACAAGTACCATAAAAAATGGCTAATGTGAAAGAGTTGATCGATATATGCATAATGGGGGGGAGGGAGAGTTCATTGAGAGAACAACACTCCCCCTATGTCCATGCCTACACCTAAACAAGACAACAAGTTGAGTATGGTGGGGTGTGCATGTTGGGGAACATAGTAATTTCAAAAAAATTCCTACGCACACGCAAGATCATGGTGATGCATAGCAACGAGAGGGGAGAGTATTGTCCACGTAGCCTCGTAGACCGAAAGCGGAAGCGTTATGACAACGCGGTTGATGTAGTCGTACGTCTTCACGACTCGACCGATCAAGCACCGAAACTACGACACCTCCGAGTTCTAGCACACGTTCAGCTCGATGACAATCCCCGGACTCCGATCCAGCAAAGTGTCGGGGAAGAGTTCCTTCAGCACGATGGCGTGGTGACGATCTTGATGTTCTACCGTCGCAGGGCTTTGCCTAAGCACCGCTACAATATTATCGAGGATTATGGTGGAGGGGGGCACCGCACACGGCTAAGAGATCAATGATCAATTGTTGTGTCTATGGGGTGCCCCTTCCTTCAGATATAAAGGGGGAGGAGGAGAGGGCCGGCCAAGGGAGGAGGCGCGCCTAAGGGGGCAATCCTACTCCAAGTAGGTTTTGCCCCCCTTTCCTATTCTAACTAGGAGAAGGGGAAGGAGGAGGTGGAGAGAAGGAAGGAGAAGGGGCCACGCCTTTCCCTTGTACAATTCGGATTGGGGCAAGGGGCCGGCGCCACCTCCTGGCCTCCCTCTCTCCTTTCCACTAAGGCCCATAAGGCCCAATAGCTTCCACAGGGGGGTTCCGGTAACCCCCGGAACTCCGGTTTTATCCGAAACTTCTCCGGAACACTTCTGGTTTCCGCATATAGTCGTCCAATATATCAATCTTTATGTCTCGACCATTTCGAGACTCCTCGTCATGTCCGTGATCATATCCGGGACTCCAAACAACCTTCAGTACATCAAAACATATAAACTCATAATGAAACTGCCATCGTAACGTTAAGCGTGCGGACCCTACGGGTTCGAGAACAATGTAGACATGACCGAGACACGTCTCCCGTCAATAACCAATAGCGGAACCTAGATGCTCATATTGGCTCCCACATATTCTACGAATATTTTTATCGGTCAGACCGCATAACATACGTTGTTCCCTTTGTCATCGGTATGTTACTTGCCCGAGATTCGATCGTCGGTATCTCAATACCTAGTTCAATCTCGTTACTGGCAAGTCTCTTTACTCATTCCGTAATACATCATCTCGCAACTAACTCATTAGTTGCAATGCTTGCAAGGCTTAAGTGATGTGCATTACCGAGAGGGCCCAGAGATACCTCTCTGACAATCGGAGTGACAAATCCTAATCTCGAAATACGCCAACCCAACATGTACCTTTGGAGACACCAGTAGAGCTCCTTTATAATCACCCGATTACGTTGTGACGTTTGGTAGCACACAAAGTGTTCCTCCGGGAAACGGGAGTTGCATAATCTCATAGTCATAGGAACATGTATAAGTCATGAAGAAAGCAATAGCAACATACTAAACGATCGAGTGCTAAGCTAATGGAATGGGTCAAGTTAATCACATCATTCTCCTAATGATGTGATCCCGTTAATCAAATGACAACTCATGTCTATGGCTAGGAAACATAACCATCTTTGATCAACGAGCTAGTCAAGTAGAGGCATACTAGTGACACTCTGTTTGTCTATGTATTCACACATGTATCATGTTTCCGGTTAATACAATTCTAGCATGAATAATAAACATTTATCATGAAATAAGGAAATAAATAATAACTTTATTATTGCCTCTAGGGCATATTTCCTTCAGTCTCCCACTTGCACTAGAGTCAATAATCTAGATCACCATGTGATTAACATCGATAGTTCACATAATCATGTGATTAACACCCATAGTTCACATCGCCATGTGACCAACACCCAAAGGGTTTACTAGATTCAGTAATCTAGTTCACATCGCTATGTGATTAACACCCAAAGAGTACTAAGGTGTGATCATGTTTTGTGAGAGAATCTTAGTCAACGGGTCTTTCACATTCAGATCCGTTATGTATTTTGCAATTTTCTATGTCTACAATGCTCTGCACGGAGCTACTCTAGCTAATTGCTCCCACTTTCAATATGTATCTAGATCGAGACTTAGAGTCATCCAGATCGGTGCCAAAACTTGCATCAACGTAACTCTTTACGACGAACCTTTTGACACCTCCATAATCGAGAAACATATCTTTATTCCACTAAGGATAATTTTGACCGTTGTCTAGTGATCTACTCCTAGATCACTATTGTACTCCCTTGCCAAAATCAGTGTAGGGTATACAATAGATCTGGTACACAGCATGGCATACTTTATAGAACCTATGGCCGAGGCATAGGGAATGACTTTCACTCTGTTTCTATCTTCTGCCGTGGTCGGGCTTTGAGTCTTATCAATTTCACACCTTTGTTACACAGGCAAGAACCCTTTCTTTGACTGTTCCATTTCGAACTACTTCAAAATCTTGTCAAGGTATGTACTCATTGAAAAAACTTATCAAGCGTCTTGATCTATCTCTATAGATCTTGATGCTCAATATGTAAGTAGCTTCACCGAGGTCTTTCTTTGAAAAACTCCTTTCAAGCACTCCTTTATGCTTTGCAAAATAATTCTACATTATTTCCGATCAACAATATGTCATTCACATATACTTATTAGAAATGTCGTAGTGTTCCCACTCACTTTCTAGTAAATACAGGCTTCACCGTAAGTCTGTATAAAACTATATGCTTTGATCAACTTATCAAAGCATATATTCCAACTTCGAGATGCTTGCACCAGTCCATAGATGGATTGCTGAAGCTTGCATATTTTGTTAGCACCTTTAGGATTGACAAAACCTTCTGGTTGCATCATATACAACTCTTCTTTAATAAATCCATTAAGGAATGCAGTTTTGTTTATCCATTTGCCAGATTTCATAAAATGCGGCAATTGCTAACATGATTCGGACAGACTTAAGCAAAGATGCGAGTGAGAAAATCTCATCGTAGTCAACACCTTGAACTTTGTCAAAAACCTTTCTCGACAAATCTAACTTTGTAGATAGTAACACTACTATCAGCGTCCGTCTTCCTCTTGAAGATCCATTTATTTTCTATGGCTTGCTAATCATCGGGCAAGTCAACCAAAGTCCATACTTTGTTCTCATACATGGATCCTA
Organism: Aegilops bicornis; assembly: GCA_021605145.1. Lineage (NCBI taxonomy): Eukaryota > Viridiplantae > Streptophyta > Magnoliopsida > Poales > Poaceae > Aegilops > Aegilops bicornis. Next base: position 285,554,722 of record CM038669.1, read on the forward strand.
TCTCAGATTTCATGGCCTCAAACCATTTCGCGGAATCTGGGCTCATCATCGCTTCCTCATAGTTTGTAGGTTCGTCATGGTCAAGTAACATGACCTCCAGAACAGGATTACCGTACCACTGCAGTGCGGATCTCACTCTGGTTTACCTACGAGGTTCGGTAGTAACTTGATCTGAAGTTACATGATCATCATCATTAGCTTCCTCACTAATTGGTGTAGTAGTCACAGGAACAGATTTCAGCGATGAACTACTTTCCAATAAGGGAGCAGGTACAGTTACCTCATCAAGTTCTACTTTCCTCCCACTCACTTCTTTTGAGAGAAACTCCTTCTCTAGAAAGTTTCCGAATTTAGCAACAAAAGTTTTGCCTTCGGATCTGTGATAGAAGGTGTATCCAATAGTCTCCTTTGGATATCCTATGAAGACACATTTCTCCGATTTGGATTCGAGCTTATCAGGTTGAAGCTTCCTCACATAAGCATCGCAGCCCCAAACTTTAAGAAACGACAACTTTGGTTTCTTGCCAAACCACAGTTCATAAGGCGTCGTCTCAATGGATTTTGATGGTGCCCTATTTTACGTGAATGCGGCTGTCTCTAATGCATAACCCCAAAATGATAGTGGTAAATCGGTGAGAGACATCATAGATTGCACAATATCTAATAAAGTACGGTTACGATGTTCGTACACACCATTAAACTGTGGTGTTCCAGGTGGCGTGAGTAGTGAAACTATTTCACATTGTTTTAACTGAAGGCCAAACTCGTTAACTCAAATATTTTATTTCTGCGATCATATCGTAGAAACTTTTATTTTCTTGTTACGATGATTCTCCACTTCACTCTGAAATTCTTTGAACTTTTCAAATGTTTCAGACTTGTATTTCACCAAGTAGATATACCCATATCTGCTCAAATCATCTGTGAAGGTCTGAAAATAACGATACCTGCCGCGAGCCTCAATATTCATCGGACCACATACATCAGTATGTATGATTTCCAACAAATCTGTTGCTCGCTCCATTGTTCAGGAGAACGGCGTTTTAGTCATCTTGCCCAAGAGGCATGGTTCGCAAGCATCAAGTGATTCATAATCAAGTGATTCCAAAATCCCATCAGCATGGAGTTGCTTCATGCGCTTTACACCAATATGACCTAAACGGCAGTGCCACAAATAAGTTGCACTATCATTATTAACTTTGCATCTTTTGGCTTCAATATTATGAAAATGTGTATCACTATGATCGAGATCCAACAAACCATTTTCGTTGGTGTGTATGACCATAGAAGGTTTTATTCATGTAAACAGAACAACAATTGTTCTCTAACTTAAATGAACAACCGTATTGCAATAAACATGATCAAATCATATTCATGCTCAACGCAAACACCAAATAACACTTATTTAGTTTCAACACTAATCCCGAAAGTATAGGGAGAGTGCGATGATGATCATATCAATCTTGGAACTACTTCCAACACACATCGTCACCTCAACTTTTACTAGTTTACATTTATTACGCAACTCCGTTTCGAGTTACTACTCTTAGCAACCGAACCGGTATCAAATGCCGAGGGTTCTTGTAAACACTAGTAAAGTACACACCAATAACATGTATATCCAATATACCTTTGTTCACTTTTCCATCCTTCTTATCCGCCAAATACTTGGGGCAGTTCCGCTTCCAGTGACCAGTCCCTTTGCAGTAGAAGCACTTAGTCTCAAGCTTAGGACCAGACTTGGGCTTCTTCACTTGAGCAGCAACTTGCTTGCCTTTTTTCTTGAAGTTCCCCTTCGTCCCTTTGCCGTTTTCTTGAAACTAGTGGTCTTTTCAACCATCAACACTCGATGTTTTTCTTCGATTTCTACCTTCGCCGATTTTAGCATCGCGAAGAGCTTGGGAATCGTTTCCGTTATCCCTTGCATATTATAGTTCATAATGAAGTTCTACTAACTTGGTAGAGAATTTTGTCAATCACTATCTTATCTGGAAGATTAACTCCCACTTGATTCAAGCGATTGTAGTACCCAAACAATCTGAGCACATGCTCACTGCTTGAGCTATTCTCCTCCATCTTTTAGCTATAGAACTTGTTGGAGACTTCATATCTCTCAACTCGGGTATTTGCTTGAAATATTAACTTCAACTCCTGGAACATATCATATGGTCCATGACGTTCAAAACGTCTTTGAAGTCCCGATTCTAAGCCGTAAAGCATGGTGCACTTAACTATCAAGTAGTCATCCTACTGAGCTTTTGTCAAAAACGTTCATAACGTCGTGCATTCCGCTTCCTGCAATAGGTCTGTCACCTAGTGGTGCATCAAGGACATAATTCTTCTGTGCAGCAATGAGGATAAACCTCAGATCACAGATCCAATCCGCATCATTGCTACTAACATCTTTCAACTTAGTTTTCTCTAGGAACATATCAAAATACACGGGGAGCAAAATCGCGAGCTATTGTTCTACAACATAGATATGCTAATACTACCAGGACTAAGTTCATGATAAATTTAAGTTCAATTAATCATATTACTTAAGAACTCCCACTTACATAGACATCCCTCTAATCCTCTAAGTGATCACGTGATCAATATCAACTACACCATGTCCGATCATCACGTGAGATGGAGTAGTTTCAACGGTGAACATCAATATGTTGATCATATCTACTATATGATTCACGCTCGAACTTTCGGTCTCCGTGTTCCGAGGCCATATCTGTTATATGCTAGGCTCGTCAAGTTTAACTCGAGTATTTTGCGTGTGCAACTGCTTTTGCACCCGTTGTATTTGAACGTGGAGCCTATCACACCCGATCATCACGCGTGGTGTCTCAAAGACGAAGAACTTTCATAACGGTGCATACTCAGGGAGAACACTTTTACTATGATAATTTAGTGAGGGATCATCTTATAATGCTACCGTCAATGAAAGCAAAATAAGATGCATAAAAGATAAACATCACATGCAATCAATATAAGTGATATGATATGGCCATCATCATCTTGTGCTTGTGATCTCCATCTCCGAATCACCGTCATGATCACCATCGTCACCGGCGCGACACCTTGATCTCCATCGTAGCATCGTTGTCGTCTCGCCAATCTTATGCTTCTACGACTATTGCTACCGCTTAGTGATAAAGTAAAGCATTACAAGGCGATTGCATTGCATACAATAAAGCGACAACCATATGACTCCTGCCAGTTGCCGATAACTTGGTTACAAAACATGATCATCTCATACAATAAAATATAGCATCACGTCTTGACCATATCACATCACAACATGCCCTGCAAAAACAAGTTAGACGTCCTCTACTTTGTTGTTGCAAGTTTTACGTGGCTGCTACGGGCTTAGCAAGAACTGTTCTTACCTACGCATCAAAACCACAACGATAGTTTGTCAAGTTGGTGCTGTTTTAACCTTCGCAAGGACCGGGCGTAGCCACACTTGGTTCAACTAAAGTTGGAGAAACTGACACCTGCCAGCCACCTGTGTGCAAAGCACGTCGGTAGAACCAGTCTCGCGTAAGCGTACGCGTAATGTCGGTCCGGGCCGCTTCATCCAACAATACCGCCGAACCAAAGTATGACATGCTGGTAAGCAGTATGACTTATATCGCCCACAACTCACTTGTGTTCTACTCGTGCATATGACATCTACGCATAAAACCAGGCTCGGATGCCACTGTTGGGGAACATAGTGTCACAGCCCCAGAGTTGTTTGTAATTAGTTGCATTGCATCCATGCATCATGTTTAAATTTCAGGAAACTTGAAATGGGGATTGATCCAAACCCTAGCACCAGATCAAATCAAACTAGGTCCAAATAAAATATTTTCTCAATGACCCGTAATGCCCTTTGGAAATGTTCATGACTTATGATAAAGGTGAAAACCTCTTCCAAAAATGATGAACATATCTTATAGATCATTCCTGGATTTTTGAATTAAATCTTAAACTATTTGACTTTGGGCATTTAAACACTATAAATAATTTAAATGCTCAAATAATGTTGGAAGTATTTGTGGGCCACCAAATAATTCAGAAAGTGCCCGTGAATATTTTCAGGATTTATAAAATTGATTTGGTTTTAATCTTGGATCAAAACAAAGCGCAAAATAGAAAACAGAAATGGAAAAGAGAGAGAGAGGAAACCTTACTGCAGCCTTACCATTGTAGTGGCCCATCGGCCAAAGCCACTGCCCACCAGTGGGCAGCATCGCCTTCTTCCTCCTGCCAGAGGAGAAGCATGCGTGCACGATCTTGTGAGCCGCGCCGGCTCCTCCCTGCCTACGTGCCCTCGACCGCCTGGTCGCCTCCACGCGTACCACGCCGCCCCCTCGACCCTCTCTCACTCTCCCTCGTGCCCTTCCCCCTCCTCTGCCTCTCTCCCTCTCGCGCGCAGCATGACCGCCGCGCTGCCGTTCTTGCTGCCATTGCCTCTCTCGACCCCTCGCCGAGCCTGCGAGCTTCGTCTCGACCTCCCCGACCTCCTCGACGAGCCACGAAGCCCCGGACGCGCTGCAACGCCAACTACGCCGTCGTCCTCGTCCTCTGCATCTGGTCACCGCCGACGTCGATTCGCCATCACCTAGCCGTCCCCGAGCCGCCAAGCACCTCGTCCGACACCGCTGTGAGCTCCACCACCGTTTCCCCCTCTTCCCCGCTTCGTTTGATCGCCGTAGTCCTCGCCCGCACTTGGCCGAGCTCCGGCCGCCGCCCGGCTCGTCGCCGCCGTGGTTACGCGCTGCCCCAGCTCCTTCCGTCTGCACCACTAGATGCGCTCGAGTCCCAGGAGCACGTAGATGCCCTCCGCCGCGAGTTTGGTCGCCCGTGGGCGAAACCCGAGCTGCCTGACATGCAGCCTCGCCCGGCGTCCGAGTCGCCCGGGTTTGACTCGTTTGACATGATTGACCACTGGTTTGACCTTCGCTGACATGTGGGCCCAAGCCCTAATTAGTTAACTCGAGGTTAATTAGAACTAACTAATTTACTTAACTAAACTAGACACTGACATGCGGGCCCGCCCTGCTAACAACCTGGTTAGGGTTAGTTTAGCACTAACTAACTCAGTTAGTTGACTGGGTCACTGACCAGTGGGTCCCACTGGTCAGGTTTGACCTGGAGGCGCCATTGACCGACGTGACGGCCGACGCACAGCTTATTTACTAGAATTATTTTTATACAGGAAATTCCAAAAAATAGTGCTAACTTATAAAAATCATAGAAATTCAGCCGTAACTCCAAATGAAATAAGTTATATATGAAAAATGATCAGAAAAATATGAAGAATCTGATTGTGCCATGATCATGCATGTTTGAACAAGTTAACCTCACTGAATAGGACAAATGATGATTAGGGCAATTTATGAAATAACATTTGGAGTTGGAATTTGTTCTTGTTCGAGTTCCACTTCAATTAACTTGGCTAGATATTGCATTAGGTGAATTCAGTACCTTAACATGACATGTCATTCATGTGAATGTGCATTGCATTGATTGTGTTCTTTCTCGATTGCGGTGTTTGTCCCTCTCGATAGGCGTGAATGCAAGCGATGAGTTCGATGACACCGATGAAGAACTATATTATCTTCGAAGTGCTGTGCAAGAAAACCCCTTGTTCATTCCGATACAATCCCACTCTCTCGCTCCTGCTCTCTTTACTGCATTAGGACAACCACGATTCATCTGTTACTTGCTGCGGTAGCTGAACCCCTTTATCCTCCTCGTGATGACCCGTCATTCCACAAGAAATAGATGAAACCCACTAGCATGAGTAGGAGTTGTTTGAGCCCTGATGTGCCTACTCATTCATGCTTGTTTGTCATGCATGCTACTGCTTAGAGTTGAGTCAGGTCTGATTCATCGGGGATGAATTGGAATGTGGTGAACATGTCCTACCGTTGAGAGCTAAGTGTGTGAACACGATTTTGTAAAGGTAGCGGTGAGAGGCCATGTAGGAGTACATGGTGGGTTGTCTCATTGCAGCTGTCTTGAGGAACTGAGTTACGTATGCATGATCCATGAACAGCTACTACCACGCATTGGAATGCTTAAGTGCCCCTCTCGACTTATTAATCAACTCGATCTCTGTCCAGGAGTTGCAACTAGTTTCTGGTGTTTGA